>CAJHQQ010000090.1:0-390000 GCA_905132885.1 Moricandia moricandioides
TCCTTTGAAGATGATTTTTTGATGGTTGCATATTTTTTGGCGAATGCGGCCTTGTCTTCTTCGATTTCAATGAAGGTCACTGCTCGATGGAGTGCGTCTTCCAAGGATTGTGCTTTATTTTTTAGGAGCTCTTTTCGAAATGGTGATTCGTGCCAGAGACCGTTCCGCAGTGCCAGAATTGCAGCCTCGTCGAGTACGGTTATGCGAGATAAGATGGCTCGAAATTTTTCAATGAACGAGCGAAGCGTCTCCGTAGGTCCTTGCGCTAATGTCCATAAGTCGGCGTTAGACGCGCTCTGCTGTATGAACATAGAGTAATGCTTGAGGAAGGCTGTTGAGAGTTGATTGTAATTATCGATGGAATTGGCCTCCAGTCTTGAGAACCAACCAAGAGCAAGTCCGCTCAGATTTTCCACGAACAGCTGGCAGAGACCGGCATCGCGCTCCTCTGGTGAAAAGTTTGCTCTTCCCATTGCGATGCTGAAGGCGGTGAGGTACTCCCTTGGATCGGACGTTCCGTTGTAAGTAGGGAGTTTGATTTTTCCTGGGTGCCGAACAGGGATGCTGAGAAGACGAGGCGAGAATGGCGTATTTTGGGTTTCGCGAAGTACACGATCAATCTCTGGTGCTGCGCTGGTTGCCTGGTGGACCTTGGAAGTCATGTATTGGAGTTGAGCCTTCATTTCTTCGATTGCTTCATCTCTATGTTGGATCTCGCTGTTGGTGTTCTGTGGACAGTTGAAGATTTGGACATGCTGATCTGGGCGCTGCTGTCTGGGGTTGGTGATCGGTGTCTGCATGTCGTTGATTTGAACTTGACGCTGCTGTTGTTGTCTGGTCGCATGTGCTGGCAGGTCGTTGATGTATACTTGGCGCTGCTGTACTGGTTCTGCTCCAGTGGTCTGTGCTGACAGGTCGCTGATGTAGACTTGGCGCTGCTGTACAGGTTCTGCTCCAGTGGTCTGTGCTGGCAGGTCGCTGATGTAGACTTGGCGCTGCTGTACAGGTTCTGCTCCAGTGGTCTGTGCTGGCAGGTCGCTGATGTTAACTTGGCGCTGATGTGCCGGTCCTGTGATAGGTGTTGGCATGTCGTCAAAGAGAACTCGTTGAAGTCGCGGGGTGACATCAACTTGTCGTGACCTAGATACACCGGTTTCAACAGACTGGAGTTCATTGATGCGATTATTGCACGTGAGTTGGGAATGCGCGAGGTCGTCCAAACGAGAAGCAGTTCCACGGGCTAGTTCGTCGATCCTTCCAAGGAGAGTCTGGAAGATCATGGAGATGTCCGGCTGGTTAGAGTACATCTCCGTGCTGGATGGTTGTGGCGGAGCTGTCACACGCGTCGTGTTGTCTGCCGTGATGCCCGAGGTCGTTGCTGCATACATGACGTTGGCTGCTTGGCCCGAGGTCGTCACCGCTGCTGGTTGGCCCGAGGTCGTCACCGCTGCTGGTTGGCCCGAGGTCGTCACCGCTGCTGGTTGGCCCGAGGTCGTCACCGCTGCTGGTTGGCCCGAGGTCGTCGCCGATGCTGGTTGGCCCGAGGTCGTCACCGCTGCTGGTTGGCCCGAGGTCGTCAGCGCTGCTGGTTGGCCCGAGGTCGTCACCGCTGCTTGTTGGCCCGAGGTCGTCACTGCTGCTGGTTGGCCCGAGGTCATCACCATGAACGTCGTGTTGTCAGCTGGTCGCATGCTCGTCATTCCCGGATTGGCGGTGATTGCAGAAGTCAAGGTATCAGATTGCGCTGAGGGTTCTGTGATCGCCGAGCTGTCTTGAAGTAAAGAAGAATCCCCTGCCCCACGGTGGGCGCCAATTGTTGAATCCGTATCTCGGTCCATGATGTAATATTATAAAAGATGTAAAGGGTGGAGATTTTCGTATTTAATGATCAAGAATAACAAGGTCGGTCAATTACAAGAACTAAAGATGCTCGTCTAAACAAATAGTCTAAACAAGTATCTTTCGTAATTTGGTCTCTGGTCGTCTATGACGAGCTCGTTTAGTGCCCGAGGTCGTCTAGACTCTGGTGATGTTTTTGGAGGCAGTGCTCTCCTTTCTGTACGTTTCTGTCTATTTCTCACCCTCCTCTCAGTGGGTATGGCACATTCCTTTTATAGTAAAACGCTTTTGTCTTCTAGTAGAATCATCATTTGTTGTCTTAATGGGCCGGACCTGATTTTGGGCTTAGCTCTTAATGGGCCCGTGCTAAGCCCATCTCCAACACTGTCCAAGAACCTATTTTGGATTTTCTCTTTATTTTCGTAATATCTTTTCACCTAGACCGACGCCATTGAACAAGTAGGAAACAACAACGCATTAAGTACAGTCTCATTGATCAAAACCTTTTGCTCTTTTATTTGTGTATGCAGTCTATTAACGTCTTAATGGACTACAGCCCATAAGTGAGCCAAGGCCCAACAAACTTTGATGTATTGAGTCCAACAGGTGTGAGACCTACTTTAAAACGCAGCGTATTAAGACAGACTTTGATTCATTGAGGCAATTCATCGAACAACATACACGCAAAACTAAAACGATTCCATCTTAAAACTAATCTACTGCCATCTTCCTTAAGCTCTCTCGCCTCTGATCCTCCTCGCGAGCTGGATATCCTTAGGCATGATCGTAACTCTCTTCGCGTGAATCGCACAAAGGTTCGTGTCTTCGAACAACCCAACGAGGTAAGCTTCCGCCGCTTCCTGTAGCGCTGCAACGGCGCTGCTCTGGAAACGCAGATCCGTCTTGAAGTCCTGTGCGATCTCGCGGACCAGACGCTGGAACGGGAGCTTGCGGATCAAAAGCTCGGTGCTTTTCTGGTACTTCCTGATCTCTCTTAGCGCCACCGTTCCGGGACGGAATCTGTGTGGCTTCTTCACTCCTCCGGTGGCCGGAGCTGATTTCCTCGCCGCCTTTGTCGCGAGTTGCTTCCTTGGTGCCTTTCCTCCGGTGGATTTTCTTGCTGTTTGCTTGGTACGAGCCATTAGCGATGATAGTGAGAGAAAAGTTTACAACTTTAGCGATGGAAACGAGTGTATCTGAGAGATCTGATTGTTGCTGATGAGTTTCGTAGAGAGTGTATTGGTATATATATATAAAGAAGCGTCGAGAGAGAAACGTTTGTTTTCGTTCGTTAGATCTTTCATCTTAAACGGCTGTGATTGTATGAAGTTTTGCGATCCGCGTCGTATGTAAATTAACCAATCAGATTAATTTTCTTTAGCGCTCTTTTTTTCTCTTCAGAATTTTCAGTTTAGGCGCGTTTTTTCGCAAAATTTCATGCTAGCTTTTGGGCCCTTCAAATAAAAGCCTTTAGAGAAAATAAAGTATTAAACAGTAAAACTTCTGTAAGAAAGCCCACCTTATTTAATTCGGGTTAGGCCCAGTAAATCTGTCAAGAAATTTTGTTTACTGTTTTTCAAATTTTAGTAACACTTTTTTTTTTACCAAAATGATTTGTTTTATAAGTGAATAAAAGTTTATATAGTCAGAATAAAATAAGCCATACAACCACCATGGTGGATTAGACTTTGAAGAATGAAAAGCTGAATTTGATTGATATGTTGAATTTTTGTTTTTTTCAGTTGGCAGTTCGATATGATAAGTTAGCTTTAAGTCAATTATTTACTGTTTATCTAAGAACAATGACATGGAGATGAGAAAAGAAAGACACATAACAAAAAGACACAAACCATATTTGATTGTTGTAACATGTTCAGAGAATTATAGTGAATTGGAGCTAAGTGGTGTGAATTGGTGGTAACATACTAATAGTGGTAAAAGCAATATATATATAAGTTTGTAACTATGAAAAACTAGTTTATGGCCAGCTTAATATAAATATGTAACTATTTTTTTTATATATTGGCATACAAGACAGGTTTTTTTATAATGAAATTTAGACAATTTTGTATTACTGCATACAAAATGACATTTACAGAGAACATCTGTAATATTCGAAGCAGTATACCGTAACACTTTTTGATTACATATACCATCTTAAACACACAAGATTAAACTACAAATTATTCATGAAATTAGACAAGACTCTTTTTTGTTGGAAGTTGTTCGACCTTTTAATAGGAGTATAGCATGAGTTACTTGTACTCCCTCACGACATTTTCTATACCCCTTTTAATCCTCATTTTATAGTGTTAGACCATTTGTTAACACGAGCACTTGCCTTTTGCGCCTGCAAATTTTAATTTTCACAATGTTATACGCTAATTTTGAATTATCATAATGAAGCAGCAAAGACAGATATATGCAATATTTTAATTTTACCTCCTTTTCCCAATCACATCTCAGTGTGATAAAACATAAAATCAATGTCTGAACTGCAGTGCCTCCAAAGATCATACCAGCCCAAATACCCTATAAAATCACAAAATATTTTGTGACATACATCAAAAATAAATTAAAACATAATTAATGAAAATTGAAATTACCATAACACCAAATTTGAAAACCCATCCCATTAAAAATCCAAATGGAAGACCGATGCAATAATAACATCCCAAGTTTATATATGCTACGTAGGATTGCCAGCCTGATCCAACCGCAACACCTACTCACAAATGAAATGTTAACAGAAAAAAACGTTCTCTTTATAAAATTTAAGTTAAATAATCAAATTGTAACGTACCGGAAAGAACCGGTTGAATGCTGTTAAGAAGTACGGTGAAAGCTAACAGGATGGTGAGTTTATTAACGGCAACTAAGACGGCTTCACTTGAAGAAAATATCCAAGCGATTTGGTTATGGAAAAGCATTATTATCACCCAGAAAAATAATCCGATTATTAACGATTGTGTTACTGATACAATCGTCGCAAATCTTGCTCCTTTCCCGTTACCTGCTCCTAACTCGTTCGCCACACGTACACTGCAGTGATTAGTGTATAATCATCAGTCAAAAAACGATTAAATTTTTGTATCAGTTCAATTTCTTAACAACGTACTTTTTGTTCTATAGTTATTGGATTTGTGGTGGGCCACCAAAACCTAGACATGTTTTTCTATATTTTTCTTTTAAGTGATTTTATTAAGTTTTTATATTAAAATTAACATACACACAAAGAGTTGTTTAACAATCTAATCCTTAATTAAGTATAATTAAATTATAGATCATTTTTTTTCTATCACATAAATCAGGCGACTAATCTTATGGCCTATCTATATAATCCACACAAAAGAACCATGATAGCAAATTAAAAATAAGTGAAGAACAAAAAGCTAGAATAAGAAGGAGGAATCATAACTCTAATTTGTTTCCTCATAAAGTCTTATTCGGCCATCATGACATGTTGGAGAAAAAAACAAGAAGCATAAAAAACCAACACGGAAGAAGATATAAGAAAATGACGTTTCTCTAAAACTATATTATTCCAAGTATAAGAAGATAATGGTAGTACAAAAGTGGACTAAACCGAACTAGATCCAGTTAGGTCATGATCATAAACCGGTCTAGAAATCAGAAAATAGAGAAGATAGACTTATATTTTACCCGGTTCCGACGAAGAAAGCGAGAGGAATCATCATCTCCCATCCATTTATTGCCATGCTGCCAACAGTTTTGTTTCACAAGTTAATCACACATGAAGGTATAATCACTGTTTAGAAACAAAGATAAAGATTAAGAAAAAAAAAGCCAATTATGATGACCTTTCCGCAACAACCCAAAAAGTAGACGTAACTATGCGATAAGATCATATCACTGAAGACTTTTTCTTCATCAATCATCGTCATGATAGTATAAATAAATAAAAACTAACATAAACAAAATGACTTACCATATAGACAAAGAGTCAACGGCTATTTGAGCATTTTGAAGATTTCCAGTCACTACAATCAAAATCCGATAATACCAATTTTCCAAACTGTCCAAAGACCAAACATCTACCGTTAAAGACTGTGACTGGCTCATTAGACAATGTCACAAAAAGCATGTATATTCATAGGGTACCAAAGCATGACGCCGGAAGAAGCGGAGAGTTTGAGAAACTCCCAAAGCCCGGTGAAGGCTTCGGTGGAGAAGCCAGTCCAAGTGAGTGGACAGCCGCCGCAAACGGAGTAAGTCAGTGTAATAAAAACGTTGACCCACCAAGATATGCTGATCGTAGCCATAGTTCCCACGACTCCGAGTTTAAGCCCATAAACAACCAACCAACACAATAAAATGTGAACCACCAATGAAACCGCAGCCGAATACGCAGTCACCTAAATAACCCCAAGGAAACGATTAGTCACAAAATTTGTCATCAAATGAAGGTATATTATAAACAATTATAGCTGCTTCTTGCTTCGTTCTAGACTTCTAAAAACATTCATAGGCACTTTTCGTTGTGGATGTCTTACGATTTAAAATATACTCCCTCCGTTTCAAATTATATGATGTTTTAGAAAGTTTATGTTTTTTCAAAATATAAGATGTTTTGAGATTCTAAGGTATTTTTTGAAGTTTTAATGTTAACTTTAACTTTATTGTAAACTGTTCAACCAATAAAATTTTACAGTTTTTTTTATAACTGATTGAATAATTTTAAAATTATATTTTTAAAAGTATTTTCTAAAAAATGTAAATTTCTTAATTTTTGTGCGGTAAGCTAAAACATAATGTATTATGAAACGGATGGAGTATATCTATTCTAATACTTTGAATATTTCCAATTTAGTTTAAATCATTGCATAGAAATACAAACATGTGAAACTTTTTTGTTTGCAAGCAAAAACAACAAAGCTACAAAATTAATATTTGCGTTTTAAACAATTAGACAAACAAAGTAGTGGTAGTTTAGTGATGAAATTTGTTTTTGAGTCAAAACGCAATATATTAGTACTAGCTAGCATGTTTGATTTTTATCACCAATTAAGTTATCATTTGCTTAGCCATGCGATATGAAACCATGATTTAGATCTCATTTAGAAAACTGTAGGTTTGATTAGTGATTACTCGTTGATATCAATCCCTTAGGAGAATATTTAAGCTTAGATCCACACATGCACACTTATCAAACAAAAAAAAAACAATTCATAGAACGTATTACGTACGTGATTTTTGAGCTGGCACTGAAGGAAACGTTGAAGCGGGAAAGACAAAGCGAAAGAGAAGTGGAGAGGGATGGCCCAGAGAGAGACAACACCAGAAACCTCGGCGATATCGTCTGGTTGACCAAGAAATTTGAGAACCGGAGTTGTGAAAAGATAAGTCGGTGACAATAAAAGACAACAAAAGAAGAGAACTATCCAAGAACGCTGCATATAAACTCCCAACATATTATACTTCTTTGCTCCAAACGCCTGCCCACACAACGTTTCCAACGCACTCGCCATTCCAAGCTGCACCGCACCACGTTTAATTATATTAGGTATTAATTCTCATATTAAGTTAAACAAACATGAAAACTTATTACCAAGAGGCCGAGGTTGAAGCCGATGATAACGTTGTTAACGATGGATATTGCGGCTAGTTCAAGATCACCGAGATGACCAGCAAAAGCTTGAGTTATTACAAGCATCGAATATGACGTTAGTCTACTGAACATCGCAGGACCAACGATTTTCCATAGCTTCTTTGTCTCAACCCAAACTCTCTCCTTCACTCCTCCACCATCTTCCTCCGCCGTGTTAGGTCTTTTCAATAGTGACTCTGATTCCTCTCCTCCACCTCTCCCTCTCATCGTTAATCCTTTCTCTCTCTCTCTCTCTTTTATCTTTTTGGTTTTGGAAGGGAATATAATTATATTAATAGAAAAAATGGAAGTGAAAAGAGAAGTGTCTGAATTGGCCTTTCCAATGTATATACTTTATGAAACGATGAGTCTATTTCTACTGTCCAATAGTATATAATATACATCTGAAATTCATAGCATTTTTAAAATATAGCATCATAATTAATTTTTTGACTATTTTGAAAAAAAAAGGAAAAATTTCCAGGGTTGACTACGCTAGATACGCCGAAAAACACACAATGAATTACAAAAAAAAATTAAATTAAATTAATGAAAAACTCTATAGTAGTATTAAGAATTGGATTTGGTAAGATTTGCTATCTAATGATTTTTTTTCTACAGCGATCTAATGAGTTATAATAAACTGAAATAAACATTGGATGAAAAAGGTAGAGAGATCAGAAGTCCGAGTCACGTGGTAACACTATATATCAGGTTTGCGACATGTGATCACATAGTCCCTTGTGATTTCATTGCTTACCCAATTATGGATGGCTATGTGTCTAGTTGACAAATAAAACGACCATTCTCTCCTAGTGTACTGCATCACGATTATGTATGCTCACATTCAAATTAATGAAAGTTAATAGTAGTTGACTTAAAAAAAACATTCTCTCCTAGTGTTTACTTAATTTCCGTACGTGGAATCATTGATGAGTCTGTGTGAAGACAACTAGACTAGTTTTATAAGACATCTTCATCACTGTGTGTAAAAAATAAATCAACTAATAGTCTAAAAATAAATGTGTGGATGTCAATAGTCAGATACTTTTGTCATCGTGATTTGTTGGCCAGTTTCGTTTCCTATCGCGCGCCGAAAATGTAATAATAGGTCCATTGTATAAAACAATAAATATGCTGGACCAGTAATAGCCCAAATAGAGGAAGACTGCCCAACTGTGAAAGGGCTTTTTATAGTGTATCCAAGATCAACATATGAATGTTTAGTTAGAACTTAAAAAGCGTCTTTAGTGTAGATACCCACATAAGAGCATGATTAATGCATGTCTCTTAACAAGAAGTTATTATTTTTCTAAGAGACTGTTTCTTAATTTTAACTAAAAAAACGCAAGAGCCGTCTCTTAAATAAGAGACATAAGAAACGTTTCTTATCCGGAAAAATGTAAAAAAAAAAAAAAGAAGTCAAAAAAATTAAAAATTCCATCTCAAAAGACTCGGGGTAAAGATAGCTTAAATTCCTCAAACAAAATATATTATTATGTATTATTTATCTTTATTTATTTCTGTAAAATCCATAGTCAATGTTAATGTTATAAATTGCAAGTGAGTCTCAAAATCTAAGGAGGGTTTCTCAGAAGAGGTCTCTCATCATTTTTCTAATTCAATTTTGTTTTTCTACTTTTCACTTATTTTTAATATTTTGATTAATGAAATTTTTTTATAGAAATTTCATTACTAATGCTCTCAAACCATCAATAGTGACATAATATATAAAAATGGATATCTTATATGTTATAATATTAAATATTAATATAAATTATTATGTAATTAAAATGTATATATTAGACTCACTTACAAAAAGACACATGGCTATTGAATCTTTCACAGTTTTTGTAGAAAATCTCAAAGAAAAACTGGCTATTCAATTTTATTTCACTATCTTTCATCCTTTTTGAATTATTTATTAATCTAATGTTTAAATTCTTTATGCGAGACTATTGCAATGCAGATGCTTTTAAGTATAGTCTACAAGTAGATAGTTTAAAATCCGCATTAAGACATTCGATATACTTGTCTGTAATATCTGGAATCTTAGTTGAGCATGGACATATTGTAACTATGTATCGGGTTTGCTGACGAGAAGGTGAAGTTCTAGCAGAATCATTTGTAGAGCCAGTGGTGATCACCGATATTTTATTGAACAAGATCGAAAATCAACTGAAATATTACCAAACAAAATCATAGAACAGATAACCAAACCGTAAATAAGATTGACCACTTCAAAGTGAAATAATGTTGTAAACTAAATACTAAAAGCTGTTCAACACAGCCTTGGGTAGCTTAAAAAAACTGTAAGATTTGACACAGCCTTTAAGACTCTCCCAGCTAAGACTTGGACACTGAATAATTGTTTGCAATATATAATATCTTGCAGAAAAAGAAGAGGATAAAATAAGAAAGAAAAACAGAGTTGGAACAGAACAGCAGAAAACACCAAAGCTGTGCACATGATCTGTCATAAAAACACACTTTTTTTTTGTTTCGACAAGTTTTAGAGCAAAGGGGGGTTTTGATGTTTGAACTCGGTCACGGTTGTGAGGACATCACATAACAGTATGTTCTTCAATAAGACCTTCAGGCCTCATCCATCTGCTCCTGGATAAAAGAGTCATATGGTCAAAGCATGATCACAACACTAGTATATTTCTAGTGATGTGATTGAATATGAGAGAGCTAACCTGCATATCAGATGTCCAAAGGGTTAGATTGTCCCTTAGCAACTGCATGATGAGAGTACTGTCTTTGTATGACTCCTCTCCCAATGTGTCCAGCTCCGCAATAGCTTCCTCGAAAGCCTAGAGGTTATAAATCCCAACAAGTAGAAGTTAAAAAATGCTATGTTCTCGATCCAACACGCAACAAAAGCACAATGATCAAAGTCTATTCGCATGACTCAATCTAAGCCTGTCATTCTATGAGGCATAGGTCAAAAAAGTAACTAAGAAGAGGACTTTTGCAGCATGTCTTTTTCTTCATTATCTCTGTTATTAAAAAAGAAGTGGGTCCTTTCCAAAAGAAGAAAGCGTTACTTTTTATAGAACAACTTCTAGTAAATTCTCAAAATTCATTAGCATCAATCCAACATAATGAATGAAAGATGGGGACACAAGTGGTCAACTAAGCCACTCAAAACATCATACAAGCAAACAAGTAACAAAGATAAACACTCTCTACAATCACAATCAAACTAAGACAATGATTCATATCTGTATCAGACACAAACATGCAGAGTCTTAGAGAAAGAAGAAAGAGTACCTGTTTGGCCATACTACAAGCTTTCTCTGAAGAGTTGAGAATCTCATAGTAAAACACCGAGAAATTAAGAGCCAGTCCCAGCCTAATCGGATGTGTAGGAGCTAGATCAGCAACTGCAACATCCTTCAAAGACAATAAAGACACAACCTTTGTGTAATAGAGAGACTCGTTAATTGTAAAGTTGACTTCTTTCTACAGATTCAAAACAGTATACCTGAGCAGCCTTGTAAGCGATCATAGTATCTTCAGCAGCTGTCTTCCTCTCATCTCCAGATTTAAACTCAGCCACGTACCGATGGTAATCCCCTTTCATCTTCAAGTAAAACACTTTGGACTCGCTAGCAGTAGCCGAAGGAATCAGATGCGTATCGAGCAGCTTGAGGATCCCCGAGCAGATCGTAGAGAGCTCTGTCTCAACCTTAGATCTGTAGTCCTTGACGAGCGACACGTGTTCCTCGTTCTTCCTGCTCTCTTCCTTCTGCTCGATCGAAGACACGATCCTCCACGCGGCTCTAAGAGATCCGATCACGTTCTTGTACGCGACGGAGAGAAGGTTTCCTCTCCTCTACGGTGAGTTCGCTCGACGGTGTGGCGGAGGTTACGAGACTTTCCATGAACTGAACCATCTCTTCGTAACGCTCCGCTTGCTCGGCGAGTTTCGCCATGTAGACATATTGGTCTCTGCTCATCGTCGCCGCCATTAGACAAGACAGAGGTTTGAAAGCAGATGAAAAAAATTTTGGAAGAAAAAAAAAGAAATTGAGAAGAAGAAAAATAAAGCTTGTCTGAAAGCGGAGTCATAGTTAGTTGTAAAAGGGATTCTCTCAACTCGCGCGTGAAAGAAACTCCCGCTAATACGACGTCGTTGGTTAGAAAAACTCAAGGAGCGTAACCTAACCTGGAGGAAATGAAGCGCGTGGGAAAGTTTTTACGATAAGAGCAAATGCGTCAGCTTCCAGCCCAGCTGACACTGTTAGAATATGGACCTTTGATTAAGGCTTATATGGGCTTCAGAAGCCCAGTATGGTGCTACCTTGCTAGCTAAGCATATGCGTTTTCGGCGTGACCTGGACCCAGCTATAACGTGGTCGGAAAAAGACATAAAGACAAGAAAAAGTTGTCTAAATTATTCTTTCGCATGTTCATAATTATTTTATGTCAATAAATATTATTCGTGTTTAGATTAAAAGTAGGCAGTAAAAAAAAAAGAAGAAGATAAAAATGCTTCCATGCTTTAAACGCAGGATCAAATTAATTGTATTTGTCTGTGTAATCGATTAATTATGTTTTCAATAAATGAGAGGAACTGATGAATTTCATGGGCCATTAATTAAATAGTCAAATAGTAATAAGTGAGAGATACCACAAGCTGTTATAAAACGCGACCACATCATTATAAAGAAATCGATTGTTCATCATTATAAAAAAAAAAACCTAATGTACGTAATTAAATTCGTAAAATAGCTACGATTAAAGTATAAAATACTAACAGTGGGTAGACGCGCGCGTAACGTAGCCGTTATATAAAGAAAAGGTCATGACTCTCTCTCCACTTTCCACGTCCGTTCTATCGTCTTTAAAGTCACCGTCACCGTTAATAGACGTCTCCATCCAACGCCGCTCTCTTCTCCGCTCCATCACCGTATAATGTTATTATAGTATATAGTATTCAATAATTGATGGCGCAAGTTTAACTACTAAAAGGAAGATACGATCTTCTTCGTCGACCTTCAATGACTGTGTCTCACTTCATAGAGCAAGTGGTAAGCTAAAATCGATTCTTCAAATTTCTCGAGCTTCCCTTCACGATTGCTGTTGCTATGAACTTAGGGATCTGAATGTGAAATTGAATTTTAGGTTAAAGGTTAGGAGCTATGTTCAGGGAAGCTGGCTTAAGAACCTTAGGAGAGGTATCATTTCAATCTCCAACCTCTAATGCTTGTTGTGATGGATTCACTATAACTATTGCGATGTTTATAGGATCAAGTTGGTTCGAGGTGGACCATTGGTAACCGTAATGGTGCAAAGGTTTTCGGTTTTGGTGGACCAGACTCTGCTACAAGCACTGTACCTTCCTTTCTCTGATACTCTTCTTTTGAAGCCTTGTGCTCCTGTTTTAACACAAGTTTACAGGAATCTGAAGGGAGCAATATATCTTCGCATAATGAATGTGAAACAAGAAGAGATGTTGAGTCTGGAACTTCAGGAAGGGAGACAGAATGAGACCACATTGCTTCCTCGTTTCCCAACCTTTCACGCAAGGTTTACTTGCATAGCTCACTCTCTCTTTTTCTTTTCTTTTCTATGTAGTTAATGGTTATTTGTTTGAATGCAGTGAGCAAGGTCCATGGTCTGCGATGATTGCATATGAAGCCTGTATGCGCCTATGTCTTCATTCATTGTCAGTGGATAGAGTCAACGAGGCTTCTTACTTTCTTAGTAACGAATGCAAGATAATGCGGAATACGTTTTGTTTGGAGAAGTTTTTCCTTCAGTCTGAAGAAGAGTTACTTGGAAAGGGTTCTTGTGAGTTTGTTACCATTGCAACTGCTCCAAAATCTAAGAAAACTATTGGAAAAATTAGACTCCAAGGTATATACTCTTTCCTCCAATGAATTTTACCATTTGTAGAATCTGCAACACACTTTTTTTATAAGAGTAATGGTTTTGAACAGTTCGTAGAATTAAAATGGGGTTAGATCCACCACCTGGTTGTAACATTGCATCACTGACGGTCCCCAAGGAAAAGCTCGTAGTTGTTCGTCACCATATTGCGGAACTGAATCTGACTTTATGTTCTGGATGGAAAGCAGCGAGGAAAGTTCATGTCACTCCTCAAGTTCCTTTAAATGGCTCACTCTCGCGTCAGAGTTTGGCTTACCTGCAGGCAGCTGCTCGCTACCTTAAACAAGTTTCCAATGCTGTTAAAAACGAAATGGTTGCATCTCACGCTGGACCACAAACTTTAGAAGCAGTACAAGGTACTTTTGGACATTACTCATCTTCTTATATTGGTCATCGGTGTTTGATTCTTTTTCTGTTTTCAGAAACGTATTCATGTTCATTGAGGTTAAAGAGCTCTGCGGAAGATGATCACATTAAGACTCAGCCTGGATCTCGCGAGGCGTTTATTTTGTATGTGCCCTTGTTTGTTCATCTTCTCATGTTGGTCATCGGTGTTTGATTCTTAATATACTTTTCTCTTGTAGCTTACCAGACAGTCTTGGTGATGATTTGATCATTGAAGTTCGAGACTCGAAGGGGCAACTTCTTGGCCGTGTTGTAGCTCAGCTAGCAGCTATTGTTGATGATCCGGTAAGATTCTCTCTCTCCTTTAGCTTTATGTTTTTAGATCCCAGAGTCCATTAGATAATGAAGATGAAGATCTTAAGTTTTTTTTTGGCTGAGCCAGAATGAGAAGGTGCGATGGTGGCCAATATATCATGAACCAGAGCATGAACTAATTGGGAGAATCCAACTTCACTTAAGTTATTCAAGCAGTCTTGATGAAAAAACTAAGTGTGGATTGGTGGCAGAAACTTCAGCATATGATCTTGTACTAGAGGTTGCTATGAAAGCAGAACGATTTCAGCGAAGAAATTTAGTATTCAAGGGCCCATGGCACTGGTTGATAACTCGATTCGCATCCTATTATGGGATTTCAGATGCGTACACAAGATTAAGGTAAAGCATAATGGTTTTGAGTGTTTTAAATTATCTTTGCGGCTAATTGAGCAGTGTTGTGAAAATTTACAGATACCTTTCTTATGTTATGGATGTTGCTTCTCCTACAAAGGACTGTCTTGATCTGATATATGATTTTCTATTCCCTATCATAATGAAAAGCAACCACAAGGCTGTATTGAGTCATCAGGAGGTGGGTTAGCTTTGATCTTAAAGTTGTTTTATCTTTTATTATTCAAGTAGCTTACTTCAAATGTTGGTGCCTTGTTGACAGAACCGATTACTGGGGGAAATAGACGAACAAACTCAGCAGATTCTTGCTTCAGCATTTGAGAATTATAAATCACTTGATGAACTGTCCTTCTCCGGGATGAAAGATGGTTTTGAGTCTGCTACGGGGACTCCAGCACCGGCAATAGAATCAGCTGTCAAGATTTATGCTCTTCTCAACGATGTGTTAACCCCTGAAGCACAGCTGAAACTTTGCAGATACTTTCAGGTATCAATCGAACTCTTTATCTGTCTCTTTAACATCTCTTCTTATTCGTATGCATTATCAGTGTCACCTATGGAAAACATTCAGGCTGCTTCAAAGAAGAGGTCAAGAAGGCATTTATTGGAAACAAACGATTTACTTAACACACGTAGTGAAGGTGCTGCACCAGTTGATCCCATGGCACTTCCAGCTTCTTATCAAAAGATGAAGTCTCTGATATTGAGCTTTAAGAATGAAATATCAACTGACATAGCGATTCATAACTGCAATGTGCTTCCAAGGTTTGTTTAAGACTTTGAGTCAAAGATGTGCTGATTCTCAGTCAGTGTATTTTGTCTAATGACTCTCTCTCTCTGTCAACTCTCAAGCAGCTTTATAGACCTTCCAAATCTTTCAGCATCAATATATAGCGTGGATCTCTGCAATAGGCTCCGGGAATTTCTTCTCGTATGGCCTCCTCCTGGGCCATCACCTCCTGTTGTTGACCTTGTCGTCACAACAGCTGACTTTCAGAGAGATATCTCTAGCTGGAACATAAAGTAAACTCACTGATATCTACCATTCTTTCTTATTTTATACTTTCATGTCACCGATGGGCACTTACTTATTGTGTTGCCATGTTTGCAGTCTTATTAAAGGTGGTGTTAACGCCAAAGAGCTTTTCTATTCGTATATCACAAGCTGGATTGAAGAGAAAAGACGCGTTTTATATGAACTCTGCAAGCTAGAGACGGTACTTAATCGTTTACTGCAGAACTTAAGAACGTGCTTAATGCCCTTCTTCCAACGCAGTTGGATTACATTCTTCCTTTTTTTTTTCCTTTTCCAGTTAAAAGCATGTGGCGAGATTCCGGGATTAACTTCTCCATTTGTTGATGAGATGTATCAGAGACTCAATGAGACACTTGACGAGTATGATATTATCATTAGGCGTTGGCCAGAATATGCAACATCCTTGGAGAAAGTAATTAAAACGACATATATTGATGATATTCATTCTTTCAATCTCACTTTCTGTATACTTCTAATGTTTTGCTGTTTTTTTCCATGGAAAAAAGGTTGTAGCAGATGCAGAGAAGGCAATAGTTGAAGCCATGGAGAAACAATTTACTGATATTTTATCTCCGCTAAAGGAAAGTAAAATCTTTGGGCTGAAGATTGTCAAAAAGTTAACCAAAGGCACACCTAACCCTTACGCTGTTCCAAAAGAGGTACATGTTACTGACTGTCATTTTCTTAGATGTAAGAAGTAGAAGACAATAACGTAATCTTGGTGAAATTGCAGCTTGGAGTTCTTCTGAACTCGATGAAAAGAGTGCTTGACATTTTACGGCCGAGTATAGAGAACCGGTTTAAATCCTGGAACTCTTATATCCCCGACGGAGAAAACAGAATCTTGGGAGAGAGGTTAAGTGAGGTTACAGTGTTGTTAAGAGCCAAATTTAGAAGCTACATGCAAGCTCTCGTGGAGAAGCTCGCTGAGAATGTATGTACTCTAAAACTTTGTTTAGTTTTTGTTGTAACCTTGTTGATGATTTTATTATTATGTTTTACAGACGAGGATACAAAGTCAGATGAAGCTAAAGAGCATCATCCATGACTTAAGGGAAACCACAGCGGAACATGATGTTAGAAACAGAATGATGGCATTGAAAGATGTTCTGGACAAAACCATCGATCATCTACATGTTGTTTTCTTACCTGATGTGTTTGTATCCATCTGTAGAGGAATCTGGGACCGATTGGGACAGGTTCGACTCATCATTACGTTAGGAGGTGGGTGTTTACCTCTTCTGCATTTAAACTCCACTGTTATTTTCTCTTACAGGATGTGCTTAGTCTCTTGGAAGATAGAAAAGACAACGTGACTTGGCACAAAGGCCCGAGAATCGCAGTTTCTGTAAGTTTTTTGTTTTTCAAGGGATGTAAACGAAGATGTGCTCTTTGTGCTTGTTTCTTATCTTGTTATTTGTTGATGATTTTCAGGTTTTGGATGAAATATTTGCGACGCAAATGCAAAGTCGGTTAGGGAACGCTCTCAAGCCGGAGCACTTGGAGCCACCGAGGTCGATGATGGAGCTCAGGTCTATGCTCTGTAAAGATTCTACAGATTACCGAGAAGGAGGCTACGACTATTGATTAGTACAACACATGTGGACCAGTGACGAATCTGGTTCTTACGGGTTTTGTTTTTACTTCAAAGTATTGTCTGGTTCATTAGTATAGTGATTTTGAATCAAGCAAATGTATTTAGCACAAATAGCAGTTACAGTGGTAAAAATGTTTTTAGAAAAAAACTCCACTCATGTTTTTTTGTTTGGCGTTAGACGAGCCTGGAAAGTAGTTGACTTCTGATCAACTGTGTCAAAAGCAGTTAAAACTCGCGCCAAGGGAGTCTACTAGTTGGATTCTACATTGAAAGATTAAAAAAATTAATCGTCGCCTGAGAGATTCGAACTCTCGCGGGGAAACCCCATGTACTTAGCAGGCACACGCCTTAACCACTCGGCCAAAGCGACTTGTTAATTCGTCTTTAGTTTTCTTTTAATGGACCTTCATATATAAAGGGCCATGCTTGTTCAGGTTTTTAGATGGGTCAGGCCCAATTGATTAGACTAATCCTTTTTTCATGTGGATTTCAGGTATGTGGAGGAGAAGCTAGAATCACAACCGAAGCAGTCGATTTATACTTATCCGGCTCCTGATTGTCTGTGCCATGTTTGATTAGAATTAGTATTATATCCTATAGATGAGGCTTGATAAAAATAATCACACATTTGATTAGAAATAGAGTTATGTATGAATCTGATTTGTTATAATATTAAAGTGGATAACCTATAAAATTTCAACTGACGACACCAACAAGTGTATAGCATATGCTATTTGTAACATATTCAGATTCTGATCAATGCATTAATTATATTTCTCCTGTTAATTAGCACTGTATTCCAATAACTTGAAATCAATAGTCACACTCTATATAAACTTGTTACACGTATTTACCCGTGATCCTTTGTTGTATTCATTAACTAAAGTTCAAAAGACACCTATAGGTCCATTAATTGAGATAGGGTTTGGTAGTATTATTATTAGGCATCACTATAATTACACATAAATCCATTTAGGAACTAGATGATTGATTCAGAGGAAATACAATGAACTTGCTTATTGGTAAGTTCCAAGATTTGTAATAATTCTTAAAAGTCTATAAATCATTATACAAATTGTTTTAATTAATAAGAAAATCAAAATCGTTCGTTTTATTAATCTAAAAAATAAAACCGTAATACTTAGGAATCAGGTGTTGTAAAGTCTATAGTAGAAGGGTACACCAAAAGTTGCCATTAAACAAAGTAAACCGCTACCAACCGTCGGATCAAACTTTAATTGGGTTCGCTGAAGCGAGGCCCAATAAAAAAAAAACAAAAGAGAGAGTATTATAAATGAAGTAAGAGCAGAAGATGAGCTTCCTCTGTTCAAGTCAGAGACAAAGTCAGAGGGAAGGGAAAGAGAACAGAGGAAGATCAGTGACGACGCGATTCTAGGGTTTTCTTCGTTCAAAGATCTCATTTTTATCTCGTAATTACCGGAGCTTTTCTCTCTAATCTTCCTCTTCCGACTTTTTCGCATATCTTTCTGGCGTTTTTTCCGGCGAGTCCTTGCCGTGATTTTTGATCCTTCTTCATTTTTTTATTTGCTTTTGTTTTTCTATTTTTGGCGATTTTTTTTAAAAAAAAATTGAACCACCGATCATAAGATGCATTAATTAACTTCCCATTGATGAAGAATCCGCCAAAATAATGATGAAATGATGAAAATAAAAGTCTGTTTTTTTTTGATCTGTATGATGATATAATTTGATCAAATCATAAACAGTATTAAATGGATTGGATAATGTTTTGGTTTCTTAATCTGGTTGCAGTATAATACTACTGTTGTGTGTTTGTGTTTGTGTTTGGTCAGTGTCATCATTATGTAATGAAGTGGGGGATGATTAAAAGTGATGATTTTTTTTATTGGTAACAGGTCGAAGAAGAAGAAGATCGATCCATGGCGGACTGAACAGAGTTTATCTCCGGAGGTTCGGAGTTAACTTTTAAGGAGAGAAGATGGCGGTCTCTTTCCCACGTCTTCCGAGGTGGTTGTGTGGTGGTAACAGTAAAGAGAGAGATAAGAAAGAGTCTAAAGGGTCTTCTTCACTGAAGAAGACTAATAATAAGATTGGATCTTCTTCTTGCTCGACGGTGAAGAAGATTAAGAGAGGATGGATTGGAAGGGGAGGTGGATCAGGAGCAGAGGAGGAGAAGCTTGGAAATGTTGTGTTTCCTGAACCTGATGATCCAGAGTGGTCCATAGGTTGGGTTGAACCACATGGACCAGGGTTTAAGAGTGAGGATGATAGTGGTGGTGGGTTTGTGGTTCTTGTTCCTTGTTACAAGAAAGTTATGGATGGTTCAGGGAATCAGATTCTGAATGGCTTCTTTTCTCCTGCTCCTGGTAAATCTATGTTTCAATCATCATCATTAAATAGCAGATATATATTATATGCATGTATTAGTTGATCTCAGTTATTTGCAACCTAAGTTTATTGAAAGCTTCAAGCTTTCTTTATCACTGATAGTGAGAAGTGAATGATTACTTATTACCATAATTGCTTGTGTTGTCTACGGGATTTTGATTTGAATTGTCTGTGGTTCTGATGAAATTAAATCTGCAGATGGGAAGAATATGGAACAGTGGCTGTCCTCTATAAGGAAGCTATAAGCTGGAGGTTTGGGAAAGATGAAACTAATTCTCATCTTTTTTTTTCAGTATCATAATTAAGAATCAAATAATAAAAAAAAATAATAATAATAAGGGAGGCAAGGTACATTTTCTGGAGACTTCTTTTTGTTCTCTGTTTCAAGTGAGTGACAACAAGCCATCCCTGAAGAGTCTACTAATGGACAAAGATGAAGATGGTGATGGAGACTTGGCAGCATAGATGATGAATTGATATGCTATGAATATGATAATATGATTTTGAGTATTTGGATATTTTCTCATGTGGGTGTTTTGAAGTGAAAGTGTTTTCTGCTTCTTCACTTGTGCGGTCTAGATTATTTGGCTCGGACAAAGAAAAAAACAATCCTTTTTTCTCTTTTGCTCTTTTGTGGTTGAATGAATGACGATGTGTAATAAATAATAACAGATGTACATGTACATAAGTTTCGGTTTCTTTCTTGAATCACATGTCATGTGCCCTGCTTCCGACAACACAAGAACTCCCAACGTTGTACACGTTTACACTCTCTAAACTAGTAGGAAGCTTGTGCTGCTTTTCTTACTATGCCAATCTTGAATGAGAGCACGAAGAGTATGGTTTGGTGTTAGAACTTGATAGTCTAGTTAGTCTCAGATTTTTCATAGGAGATGTATCATGGCCCATGCTTAGCCATTCCTCTGTAGCCTCAAGCTCATACGAAAACCCATCTGCTGCTACGTGTGGATTCTTCATCACTTTCTGCAAACACACAATATCCAAATTTAGAAGGTGAACATGGTGGTTTTGGGCATAGACAAGTGAAACATTGGTTTATAGCTCCCAAAACATTTGAAAAAATTACATAAATATAAATTTTCAAATTTGTAAAAAGAAAATTTATTGGAACTTTTACTAAATCCTTACAATCCCAAAATTTCAGGACAGATTCTGATTGTGAGCTACAATGAAGGAGAAGGGGAAGATTCAGAACTGACTTGACCTGAAGTAAGGGACATATGAATACGCTTGGTATATCAATTGGATCTGCTTCATTGATGTTTGCATTAGTTGCTTCTACCTATCCTCGTTCGAGTCTAAACTCATTAGCCTTCTCCATTATCTTACCAAGCTCTTGCATTATCGCTTTGGTTTCAAAATCCATGTTCCCTCCTCTGTCGAGTTTGACTACTAATTAATTTTTTAAAAATAAAATACTGACTAAATTAGCAAGTCCTAAGATAAATATTAATTCTTTTAATAGGCATTTAGAGTTTTTTTGTACGCAAAATAAAATAAAAAAAATCCAAAGAAACTGTACAACAAAGCAAAATTGCATACACTACACAATCCATTCCTTATCTGTTATCTAAGATAATAATTCTAATTTCAATGGGCTTTTGAAGTTTTTTTCTTTAACTAATCAATAGTCACAAAATACAAAAAAGCGGGGTACAAAGTGAAATAAAAAGAAGTTACAAGAGAGAAAGCTACGAACTAGTCTCGGCCTCATCCCTCACGACGCGTTGCAGAAATTATTGAGCTTTTAATGCTTCGTTGAAAGCCCACTGGGCCTTCTCTTTCAAGCCCTTGAACTCATAACACTCTCCTAAAAGACGAAATATCCTCGCCGTATCCGTCCCGGCGGCGAGCCTCACCGCCTCCTCCAGATCTTCGATCGCGGAATCATTCCTCCGTCGCCGATTCACAGAGACCTTCATCTCAGCTCTCTTCACAAGCGCATCGGCGCGTTCACCAACGGAAAGCGACTTCAGCCGCGGATAAGTCAGCGCCGTATCGAACGATTTGAGAGCGGCGGTGTGGTGGCCGAGCAGATCGAGAGATAAGGCACGGACGATGTGACCGGCGGCGTCGTCTGGAGAAAGAGCGATGACGTCGTCGGCATCGGTGAGAGCGGTCTTGGCGAGGGATTGTGATTGAGATTTTTTAGTGGTGGCTCGGGCGCGAGCGAGGAGGCGAGAGGCTTGGATGAGCTGACGTTGGGTTTGGAGAGTGGATCGGTGTTTGGTTCGGAACTTGGTAAGGCCCTGTTGAGAGAGGTACTTAAGCGCCCAGAAGAGAACGAAGGTTAGCAGCAAGATTGCTCCTTGGATGATTGCTTCTGTAGCCATTGCTTACTCTTGATAGAGCAGAACTGGCGTGTTATTCTCTCTTTTCAGGCACTATTGCTTTTGGGTTTGAGTGTTCGATTCAGCTTGCTATTTCAGTTTTTTGGTTTTCTAGAAATTAAGAACCATTGGTGTTCAAACAAAATAATAATAAGAACCATTTAATTATTTATAAAATTTGGTTTGATTTTGGTTGGATTATTTTGGTTTTTAATTCAGGTAACAAAATTGTGAATTGGTTAATATATAAGAAAAATCTTATTCGATATTGTTTCTTAAATAATTTAGATAATATAGGTTAAGTATCGACAAAAAAAAAATAATATAGGCTAAGACATTGGATAATATGAGTTTTTAGTTTAAATATAGATTGTTAGAATAAAAATAGTGTAATTATTCAAATAGTCTTTTCAAATTTTTATCATAAAAAATCTTTACAAAAAAGATTGAAATAATTTTTTATTTTAAAACTTTTTCATATACTAATTTTATCATAGCGTATATCTAATAAAAATATCAGATCATTTAAATTGAAAATTAGAAAATTTGGTTTATAAATAATATTTTTAACATATTTAGTTATTTAGAAATTAAATATAAATAATATTTTAAATTTTGATTTCAAAAAAATTGGTTGCTGGTGCGGTTCCTGGGTTGTTCGATGGGCGAAAAAGGCTAAGCCCATTAACCAGTAAACAAAACAGACGTTTGATCCAAAAATCGAAGTGAGAATTAGAGTGACACTTCCTTGAGCTTTGTTTTAATTGTTGTTTTCTTTCAGCTTCACGGAGATGATTGATGTGTACTACTCTTTTAAAGAACGCTTAACCTTCTATTATACGTGCAGAGTTATTGCCTTTATTTCCAACTTGTAATACACATCTCGTTGATACTTGATAGAATTGTACAGTAACTTTTTATTAGTCTACATTTCGGCTCTATGATTCTCCAGAAACTTGATAAAACTATCCACATACTGATCTTGCAATCTCTTGTTCCCAAATACCTTCTTTTGCATTGTTCCAGCATTGTCTCTGTACATCTTTCCTTCTTCCTCCACAACAACCACTCTGATTGTCTCTGCCACAGAAGCACTTGTGAACCACCCTTCCATCTCATTCCTTGGAATCTCCAGGCCTAGCTTCATCCCAGCGAGCATCCTAGCCACAAGCGGCTGGTCTAGGTTACATGGAAACATGATCAAAGGCACACCAAAGCTAAGCCCTTCAACAACTGATCCCCACCCACAGTGAGTTACAAACCCACCAACTGAACCATGGCTCAGTATCCTACCCTGAGGCGCCCACTCTGTCCAAATAACTCCACGTCCTTTCACTCTCTCTTCAAACCCATCAGGAAGAAACACAGAAGCTTTCCTTAGTGTCCAAAAGAAAGACAACCCGCAAAGCTCCAACCCATGAGCTAAGCCTTGAATCTCTTTGTCACTAACGGTCACTTCGGTTCCTAAAGCTACATAAACCACAGACTTGGCTCGCTGTCCATCTAGCCATCCTCTGATGTCTAACCAATTCTTATCTGCGTCATCATCTGTTACTGTAACCGGAAGTAAACCTAATGGAATCACAGGCTTTCCCTGGATCTTACTGAGCAACTGAATCCACTCAGGTTCGAGCTCCATACATGTTCTAATCGCAATAACCTCTGTCCCAGCATAAGCCAAACCCGTTCTATAGTTGTCGTTCAGTTCAGCACCGGTTACACCTGCCGTGGGATACTCCATGATCCTCCTAGCCTCAAAGGGACGGTAAACTATGTTGGTCTCAAACGGGACCCATGGTGGAGGCGCGACGAGATCTTCCACAGTCTTGCGTGGATCACGACCGTGGATCATAACTGATGATGGTCCGTTTATGATGATGATGGAAGCTGCAGTGAACGTGCAGAAGATGGCACGTCTCACGCCTAGCTTCTCAGCGATAGGAGGGACCCAATAGTGTAAGATGTCATACACTATCCAGTCTGGTTTGGAGGATTCTAAGAACTCGGTGAAGGGTTCTGAGAGACCATCGAAGGCTTTCTTGAGGTAGCCGATGTGAGTCTCTGGGACATCAGTGGTGGCCTCTGCGTTCTCCGGGAGGTTGTGGACGGCGTGAGGGAATGGTAAAGAAACGAAGTTTATGGGAAGGTTGTCGTGGGAGGGAAGACGTGAAATGTTACGAGGCGTGGAGATGAAGGAAACGGTATGGCCTTTTGTTGCTATGAGCTTAGAGAGGTGCAAGTAAGGAATCATGTGACCGAAAGCTAGCCATGGGAAGACTGCTACATGAAGCTTATGGTTTGGTTCGGCCATGTTCTGTCTCTAGTCTTCATTGATAAAAACAAGGACTACTTAAAAGCTCTTCTTCTTTTATTTTCTGGTGTTTGAACATCTGGCAATAATCAATGGCGGCTGGGTAGATACACTCTTGACACGTCTGTTTTATTTGAGTACGAGTATGTCACACATTTTAGCCAAAGATATACTAATAATATGACCTGGAGCAGGTATCAATAATGATCTTCCAAAGACATTCTTTGGTTAAACTAGTTGTGGTCCATCGACATTCTTTGGTTATTACAATGGGATGTTAGTGTTGTTGTTTGATTTTTTTGTTCTGTCTTAAAATGTTTTTGAATTTTGCAAAGAGGGTCACATGCAAATCTCAACGTCTCTCTGCTGAGTTTTTATAATTTTATTTTTGTGTGTCTTCAAAGTAGTGCCACGCGAGGATACTACAATGTTCCTCCTTAGGATGAAAAAAATCTTATAAAGCGAAACTTTACTAATGATCAATCATAAAAAGCTCTAAAGTAAATTGTAGTATGCAAAAGTGCCAACATCGCCTCTCTTTTTCTTGGGGCGAAACTAGCATTGCCTTTTAAGTGATTGAAACATTGTAAAAGTGAAGTTTCAAAAGAAAAGAAAAACATTGTAAAAAGTGATCGGAACTATTAAAAAAGTAATTCTTGTAGATGTGTGTTTATTACATATAGATCAATAATATACTGGATGTTTTTTTTTTGACTGAATAATATACTGCCATGTTGAGATAAATTAATTAAAAAAGATGGAACTGAAAATTTGATTACTGTTATGATTTTATGATTAACACAGCTCTGTCTCCATAACTTTAAAACACACAAAATGAGTGAGCCTATATATATCAATTTTAGTCTTAGCTAAATGCTTATTCTTGTACTGTTTTAATTCAATTGTAATGATTATTTAGAAGGTGTTATTTTAGCACATATATAATTCACTTTTAATGAGTCAGATAATTTACAATATAGATATCTATGCAGTTACCAGTTGACAAAAAAACATAAATTGAGTTAATAAAATAGTGATGAAATGTTATCGATAGAGTCCTTAATAAGAAGAAATCCCAAGTAATATTCACATTCATATAGAGGGACCGCATATTTCCTTCGTAGTCATAAGTAATTGAGTAATGACGTAATAGTTTAGTCGAATGCATGGCTAAACAAAAAGATCAATAAAAATGTTCAAAGTAGATTTTTATTATTATTATTTACAAGTTAATCTAGAACCCACAAAAGTGAACTCGCAATCATTTTCATTTGTATCTAAAAGCTATATATAGTTTTCCAGAACCTGTAATGTTGTGTATTATTTTTGACGATTTAACATATTACAATGCAATAATTGAAATAATCAAGTTCGGATTTCGTCGAACTAGTCCGTTTTGCACATGCCTACTTGCAGACCTTTCCAACATCAGTGATAAGATATTCATATACATACACTAACATAAACGCATACATGTGTGTTCATGTATATAACTCATGTACGTAGAGAGAATCTTGTAATGGGGTTAGAGGCTGCAAAAGAAGGCTAAGGCCTGATCTATATGTTTCACGTAGACTCGACATAGTTCAGTGTCTACTAAGTTGATATATGCTTGTATGTACATTAGTTAGAAACATTATCTGCTCACCGAAAATGACGTTTGAAATTTTTTGAAATATAATTGACCTTGGGATAACAACCACCCACTACCAAACCAAGAAGAGCCTTTTAATAATTAAGCTTTGAGCACAGTAAATCATGTTTCTAATTTTCCAAACATTAAAAATAATTAAAAATACAGACAAATCCTAAGTTTAGAGAATCTATTGTAGTATCTCTCTCCATTCTTGAATTTTCACCCCCAGTTTTGTTACAAATTGAATTAAAATAGTAACCAACAACAAAAGCTAACTTAACATAAATACTTTTTGCCATAACATCACAAACACACATAATTCTTAATATTGATCATATAAATATATTTTCTTTAACTTACCAAGAATCAAGGCAGAGCATTAAAATGATTAAGATCAGTCCAAGCTTGAACTCCATTGTTCCATTGATTACTTCCTCCTGTGTTATTATTATCATTGTTACTAACCACCCCTTCGTTATCATTATTATTACCAAAGTACCACTCTGTCTGATTCTCTCCTTTCTTCGTCGGCGACGGTGACGAGTTCACGATGTCGAGATTCCGGTAAAGAATGGGCTGTGGCCTCTCGACAACGACGGTTTCTTCTTTAGAGTTACCAAAAAGCATAGCCATCCTCTGTTGCTGAAGCCTCCAGTGTAAGTCTTGGTTTAAACAACTCAAAGTTTCTATCGAAGTAGCTAGGGTTTCAGTTGTTGTGAAAGTCGCCCGTGAATGGTTGTTATAGTCTCCAAAACCCATTAAGGATAAACCCGACCCGACATGATCAACATGTGTTCTTTCAGCCTGCTCCATTGGCCTAAGACTACCAAGAACTTCTTGATTATTCATAAGTTGAAAATTCATTGTCGTTGGAGGAGGGAAGAACTTGGAGGAATCTTCCATGGTTGAAGAGAAAAATCTATGAGATGAATGAGTTACTACTGTGTTAGGTTTGGATAGTTTTTTGGTTTTCCGACAACCGCCACCGATGGGGACGTTTCTTAAGGCACCGCCACGTGTCCAGTAACGGCGGCAAGATTTGCAGAAGTGACGAGGTTGAGAGAGGTTGTAGTTGTTGTAGTAACAGAACTTTGTGTTTGAGGAGTTGCAGCGAGGACATTTTAGGGTTTGTTGGTCTTGAGAGCTGGAGGAAGACGGTGGTTTTTTGGTATGGGATGTACTGGAGATACGGTGATCCGGTTTAGGAGAGTGGAGGTTGGTATGGGAGGACATGTCGATGATGGGATTGAAGAAAAGTTTGTTCCTCTTCAATTTTTGGGTTTGAAGGAAAATAGAGAGAGAGAGAGAGAGAGAGAGAGAGAGAGAGAGAGAGAGAGAGAGAGAGAGACAGAGAGAGAGAGAGAGAGAGAGAGAGAGAGAGAGGTTGAAGAACAGTCGATATAAGAAGTCTCTTATATGTCTATATTTTGTATATATGTGAGCATAAATATGGTCGGGTTTATGTTTTAAAAAAGGTTTTTATGGCAATTAACTACATATATTTTGATTTATTCGAAACAAAGGTGTTTCTGTCTTCAAAAAGTTGGAAAGACTTCATTATTTTTTTGTTACTGAGACTTAATCACTTAAGATAATAAAAGATTTTTTTTAAGATAATAAAAGATGTTTTTATCTCAAAGAGTACTTGATTAGTTGATTTTTTTGGCTTTTGTAATTGCTTATTAGGATTAAATAGAGTGTCTTTACAATGGAATGAAACTTTAATATCTAGTGTTTTGTTTTACAACATTAAAGGCAAAAAAAATTATTAACTATTTACGTTTATAATTTACACACACAAAGATTGATGGTAAAAATATAAAATAAGTTCTTTACACGTATTTTGACCAAAAATATATCTTAACATGTATATATAAATTTTAAATTCAAATAATTATATATTAACTATAAAATAATAGTGTTGGATGTAAGGGCATCATTATCCCAAAAATCTTTTTTGGGTTCTTATTATTTTATTTTTTTGCTGAACTAGAAAAAAGGAAAAAAAGGAAAAAAGAAATTAAAAATAAATCAATTATGGACCGCCACGTGTCAGTGGGGCACGTAAACAGTGTAAGAAACCATGAAAAACAAGTTCTTAAGGGCATAATTAATGCATGTCTCTTAACAAGGGGTTCTTATTTTTTAAGAGACCGTTTCTTAATTTTAACTAAGAAAACTTAAGGAGACATAAGAGACGTCTCTTAAATAGGAGACATAAGAGACGTCTCTTATCCGAAAAAATGTTAAAAAAAAAAAAAAAAAGGACAAAAAAATTAAGAACTCCATCTTAAGAAACCCGGGTTAAAGATGGCCTAATTAGAAATTTTAAGAGATGTTTCTTGCACTGTTCACGGACACTACATGTCAGTGGGACCTGCGAACAGTGCAAGAACCGCTGCTCTAAAACATGTTACTTTGTTCGCCAACAAAATAATACTCATGTTTCTTTATAATCGTAAACCGCCAATTTGTCAAAATTGTGATGTTCTTTCATTACATTTGATTATTTCTTCATAAATCATTTGATTTATTCATCATATTTTCTTTGTAGTTTTTGTAGTTCGTTAATAAACAACAACAAAAAAAAAGTCTTTGTAGTTGGTTTTTAAAGTAATTTGTATATGTAGAGAGAGATAAGTGAGTGTGAGAGAGAGATGAGCGAGAGATAATAGAGACAAGAGGAGAAGATGAGATAAATGAAGTGGCAGAAAAGACAGAAGAGCATATATAACTGTGTTCTTGATCGAAACAAATTTGGATAGAATTTGTTATATGTCTTGTTTCTATTGTTGAGGTAACGTTTTTTCTATGCGTGGAGTGTTCACTTTCACCAATCTTAATACGTAGACTTATATTTATATACTGCTTTATTCCTTTACATATATACATACACATGCAGGCATGCAGCTATACGTATTATAGCTGTCAACCATATGCCACTCTATTAAGGAAACCAAAACTACTGGAACAAAATATACGTAACATACAACTTGTAGGTTATTGTTGCCAATAAATATATTTGTAGATATAATTCACAGTGTATACATAATTAATATCTGAAAAGTTCGATTTATAAGAGTCCAAGACATCAATCAAAAGAGTTGTTAGGACAAAATTTTCAACTAGTTTAAGCATATGAGCATGTTTATATAAGTTTATGGGTTTAAAGTAAATTAATTTGAGAGAGGAAGAAGTAGGGTTTAGGAGGAAAGTAACGTTAGTATAACTAGTGTATTTAAATTGGGTTTATATAAAATATACTAATGTGTTAATAAATAATAATTAAGTCCAAAATAGAAAAGAGAAGATTGTGTTTCGATGATTGATCAAATGTCTCCATCTGTGAAGAAACACGAGAGAACGGAGAAGAAGAAATGGGAAACATGTGAGAGCTTCAAGAATGGATCTCTCGTGAGACTGAACCGATCTTCCTCTAATGCATACAACTTCACACCCTTTTTTTTTGCTTCCAACTTTTAATAAATCCAAAACCATCTACCGCAATCACAAATCATGATAATCGTAACGTTTAAATTATCAACAAATTAATATTCTCTCCTCACTAAACGTTAGATACGAAAATTATTAACAAAAATAATATTCTATCCCCAATAAATATACATGTTTATTGATTTACTCTTTTGAGTTGGTTAAAACTAGAAAGAGACATGACATAGAAATGACTTAAGGTAAAAGACGGACGCAGTTTCATCAGAGATTGTTTAATGTTATATCGTTATCAAAGGCTGTAGAGAAGCATATACCACCTGATTTACCCCGCACTGTTCTTATTTATTCCTGCCGTAATTTTACCCACCTTAACTTTAATAACTACATTTATTCATATGAGTTCGATCGATCGAGATCATAATTACATACGGGGCTCTTGAAACAGGAATGAAGAGAGAAGAGCTTATCCGTGGAGGCCCATTCGTATTTAGCTACGCTTGGTTTTTGAAATAGCCTAAAGCCCACGTAACCGTATGCTGGTTTGATGATGGGTCATTGAAAGCTGTGGACCGCTTGGTGACATGTTAAATACCACATAATGCAGAGACTATAGTTCTATAAAGAAAAGACATGATGCTTCAAGAGCATGAACAATTAACACATAAAAGATCTGAGACATATATTCAGTGCAAGAAGAATCTATACTAATCTCAAATCTTTAGCTAGCGACCAACTTCGTTGCTTGAGAACATTATCGAAACTCGACTTGAGTTAACTGAGGGATAAGTACATGAGGTGTAATACGTAGCAGCAAGCCTCTTTAATGGAATATTGTAAGGCAATGGTGATTCAAGTACACACACCTCCAATATTAGTTTTTAAATTTATAAACAACTCCACTTATGCACTATATGGAACAACCTGCCACAATAACACTGGGTAGCACAATGAAAAGAAGAGTACGCATAATCCATAAACAAGCAAAAAGGCCTCAAATTGATTTTAACTCGTTTTATCACTTAGATGGTTACACTTTATCAGACAATGACTAGAAAACTGACCAAATACAGACTAAAAAATTCTGTAAAAGGTCGGTCAAGCAATGGCAAAAAACATTGTCCCATTGAACATAAAAACTGGCTTGAAATAGCATATATATATTTGTTAGGTCTAACCAACAATCTTAGTTTCAACTTGCAAAATTTTTAGTATAATACTTCCTCCGTTTCATATTAAGTGTCGTTTTAGAGAAGTTTTTTTGTTACAAAATAAGTGTCGTTTTCGACTTTCGATGCAAAATTTATTAATTTTATGTTGCAGTTTGTTTTTTTATTGGTTGAAATATGGTTAGATGTACAGGTAATTGTGTTTTTATATAGAAAATATGTAAAATTGATTGTTTTCTTAATCCGTGTGCAAAAATCTAAAACGACACTTATAATGAAACAGAAATTATATAACCGTGTAGTAAATAACATTATCTTTTTTCTTGGAAACCAATGATGAATCTTTTTTGAATTGTGATTTTAGCCCAACAAGTTGTGTAGCAGCCCTTTCTCATTCATACCTGACAGATTACGAACCAATAAAGTCGAACAAGAGGATATAATGGGACAGGCAGTGATAGTGAAATTTAGTTTTGTACACTACGATGCTTTAAGTTACGAATCATTCATCCTACTTTAAAATTAGTTTTGTCTTAGTAACACAATATGTTTCACAATACAATAATCTATCATTAACACGTGAATCATTCAATTAGTGTCACACATAATAGTATGATAGATAATAACCTCCCAGAGGTTACTGTCCGCAAACTACACTAACTTGGATTATCTACAATTTGAATTGTTTCTAATTATTTAGCCAGCCCCAGGTTTTATAAGCAAATTGTGTGCTTCACAGCAAAAAAAAAAGTTGGTATTATAATCAATGCGAAATTTAAAATTATTAAAACTACACGTACCTAACATTTTACATGGATTTCCACTATAGCCTTTAATATATACTGAATTTAATTCGAAACTGCTACGAACGATATCTTTAATTAAATTAATTAGTAGCTGCTAATGAATTAAAGAGAATAGAAAAAGAAGAACGAATAAAAGAAAATGAGAAAAGTGACGTCAGGAAATAAGGAAGGGATAAGAGAAGCACTTGGAAATGTTTCCTCCATGTGATCGATCTTTCTTCAATCTCCGGCCCGCCCTCTTGTCTTTTATTTGCTTATCATCCGTACGTTTTTTATTATATTCCACTTTTCATTCATTTTCTTTAATTTTTATCTAAATTCTATTTATGATTTTTAAAATTTTGACTATTTATATTTTTTAGAGTTAACTTGACTAGTTATTGTTGAATATGATACTATTTTTTTATAACATGGGGTATGATGGACCAAAGTGCAATCAACTAATTTTTTGGAGATTTGTCTACAGATAGATCCGATTTTTCGTAATAAAAAATATTTATATCAATTGACCATATAAACAAGTATATCTGAATAACAAAATTCAAATTTAGAATGCTTAATATCTTTCAAATCCCTCGTATTATTCGGTCATGCTTATGTGGTTAAATATGATCTTGTTCCTCAATATATTTTTGAGAGTAATTTTTTTGGAACACTCATATTTGTTTAGTAGTCGTATTATATGATATTTCTGAATTTATAAAAGTGGGTATAGAAGAAAACTGATACTGTATACAGGAGTAACATGGTTATTATATAATTTCCCTGCTAAAACATGTAAAGAGATAAACTGGCATGATCCCTAGGGTTCAGCGGCGATTGCGGTGCCCTCACATGCTTTCATATGACTACACAGTACTTTAATTTTTTGAAATATTTACAAAAAATATTAGAAATTCAACCACATATTTTTCACATTAAATTTTAAATAATAATCACTAAAATATAAACTCAAATGTTAATATATTTTTGATTAAATATATTTATAAAAAAATATATTTAATTTAAGATATTTTTAACAATTTTCCATTTAAAAATAATTTAATATTTAAAATTGAGCTTACCGATATACTCATGTAAGGTGCTTCCATTTTTAACTTCTTTCTTCATAATCGCTTAGATTTATGAGCATAAATATAAAATATATTTAAATATCAACAAAATGCCGACCCAAAAAATATACCAACATAATACGTTCCACAAAGAAAAAAAAAACAGAGCGGAAGAATCACTATTACGTCATCAAAGGAATCAGTCCAGTCAATTTGTACTTTGTAATGTAGGAAGCACTTGAAACAACACTGTTTCACTTTGCATTTTTCTCGAAAAAACCCCATAAAAACCTATATATATAACTCTTTCGACGCATTTAATTACTTATTTGCGTGAATGAAATTAGTTTTTTTTTTTTACATTTTCTGGTATTCTTGTTTCATATCTTTGTGATGCGTTGGAAATTCGAAACTTTGATTTGATAAAAAAAAAGAGATTTGATTCGAAACTTCGATAATTTATTAAACATTTTTTGGGGTTGCATAATTTATAGTTAGTGGACCTAAGCAAAAGAGAAATCTATATCGATCAGATTCGAGATTATTTGGACTAGTATATTGGGATCAACCAATGAACTATCAAAAACTGAAATTCAATTTTAAAAACGAAAAAAACCAACAAAAGTATATAAGAATAAAATATATAAACAGTGAAATTAGGTCATGAAGTTGATTGTTAGACTGAAGGGGGCCAAGTGGTGGGGGTGTGTCTTAAACTTGCTACTGACGTCAATTCTCAATTGGAAACTTTAGTGCCCAAATAATAAAGCTTTTATATTTTGAGGGTCCCAAACTTTATTAGAACATAATGGAATTGAGATCCTAAAATTAACGAAGAGCCATTTGATATCTAATTCGTATTTAATAAACTAAAGCCATTGTTGGTTGTTAGACGTCAGTTTCAGTAATTCCATAAAAATCATGTTCGTTTTTTTTTTCCCTTTGGTCTTTGTTCCTTCATACTGTAAATGTTAGTAATGATATCATATTTTTGTTCTTGCCAAACTCAAATAATTATTTGTTTCTTATGTATTTCGAAATGTTTATTATGTTCAGTGATCTAATCATGAGCTTCTTGTTGTAACGCACAAGATTGGAATTTAAGTAATTTACTTGTTTTTCCAATTAAGGCATCAAACGTGGTTGCATAAAAAACTCATTTTCATATTGGATTACTAATAAAAATGGAAATGTGAAGAAAAATGCAATCTGCGTTGGCTATTTCTAGCACGTTTCAAGCAGATCTCGAGATGTCTTAAACTGGTAGTAAAGGAGTATCATTTTGGTAAAATAATGTACTTAGTATATTGTGTTCAAAAAAAAAATGTACTTAGTATATAAAGGGAATTTTTTTTTTCAGTTTCGCCTATCATTTCATAATTGAATCAGGACATCTACATCGAAAGTATCGCCTGAACGAAACGTGCCATGTGTTTTGGTTGTTGCATACATCATTCATAGGTACTAGCTCAAATCGATGAACAATATGTTAAACAAAAGAAACAAAATTACATGCAAATTTACGGTAGTTTTTGTTTGAATCAAACAACTACGCTTTAAAAAGTTAACATCTAATTCCATTATTTATTTTGTTTAATAACAATGTCATCCTCTATATATTTTATATTCGCACAAACAAACCACTCCATAGTGTTACCAACTGAATACAAAAATTAATAATCAGTGAAAAATAAAATGTAAATTTATGATCCATGTATTTACATCAAAACAAGATGTTTGTTACTATCTTTTAGCTAAATTAAATCTAATAAAGAGGAACGGGAAAACGCGGCGGCTTAACGGGAGGTGAGTGCGGCGGACTTTGAACATTGACGGTTAGCTTCTCCGGACGAGGTGGCGCACACGGACACGGCATTGCTATAAACTTGGGTGTATTATCTCCAGGCATCAACACCGTAACGCTCACATTCTGTTTTTTCGTCAAATCCTGTTCACAATAATTATTTTTTAGCTAATTACCAACGTTTTATTTAAATCCTACAGTCTAATAATAAATTAGAATTTCCATCAAGATAGTAATTTTATTTCACTTGCTTTTTCCTAAATTACTTTCTAAAATATTTATAAAACTCCTATATTGTATTTACTTTTCAGATGTCCCGATAATAGCACTTGTAACCTAGTTATATTTTTTCATTTTAACTATAGTTATTTCTAACAAGATTCAAAACAGTATCCCTCTGAGAAATATAGGAAAGAATTATTATTTTGGTAAGTTTTTTTTTTACTTTTTGCTGGTAAATAGTAATTTATCAAGCTAAAAATTGTGGAGTTAATATAATAACTTCAATAACTGGGAGAGGAGAGTTTACCGGAAAAGGGTGTCTAGGTTTGAACGGAGAGGACTCTATGTCAGCAGAGGCGGCGGAGGGATGACCGGATGCATTGGCCAAAGAACGGCGGAGAGAGCGATGTTTGTCCCAATGGTAACAGCAAGAGAATATTCCGGAGAGGCTGAAAATGATTATGAGAAGCAGAGCTGTGCCTAGAGGGAATCCTAGTGACGGCCGAGAAGCGTCCATGTGCTGCGGTGGCGAGTACTCTTGAGTGTTCTCCATCTACGGTGGCGATGTAATCAACGGCTGAGAGTGTCCGATGAGTTTGCTCTCTCATGTGTTAGAGAGATAAACAGAGAGAAGAAATAGAGAAAGAGAGTTTGTGAGAGTATGGAAAGGACAGGGGACGGGGAAGCCAGAGGAGATATGGAGCCTTTATTTATAAAAGAAAATTATAATTTTAAATGGTTTTTAGACATTTATTTATTTATTTTACCATTGTTAAAAAAGTCTTTCTCTCAGTACAAAAAGCAAACATGCTGTACAATAAAGTTGTCCCTTTTCTTTTCGCCGTTGATAATCTTATCCCCCTTAATTATTATATCATCAATGGGTGGATTCTTTTTCAAAATATAAGGATTATGTTTCTTGACTTTGTTCAACCATTTTTTATCATTTTATTATGCAGTGATTAAATTTTTAAAAAAAAAATTTTTACAGGAAAATAAGTTTCACTGAGTGGGAAAAAACTATTTTTGAAGTGAAATATCTAATTCCACAATGATATTTTAGCAAAGTTTTATTCCTTGGAGATGTTGCTAGGAAAATTATGTAAGATTCTTTCACAAAAACGAAGACATAGACTTTTGAAACTATTTTTGAAGTTAAAAATAACTAAACAAAGTGGAATTCATAATATTCAAAATAATATATGATAAGATGAAAATATTTTGTTGAACAATTTTAAGAAGAAAGAACAAACCTAATTATATAATAACCAAGTTATATTTTCTTCACAAAGAATTATGTTTTCTCGACAGTCTGTAAAATGGCAAACAATTAAATATAATATCTATACAATTGATTATTTTATAATATACTTATAGTATCTGTTATATACATAAAACGACATATTCTATTATGTTCCCTGAGTTTTGTTATGCAAACTTATAGATTAATCAACTGTTTTTTCGACGATTAGTTACATGATTAAATCTAGCTTAATCAAATCGTTGTATAAGTGAAGCGCAAAAAAGGGGACAGAGTGGAAAATGTACGTGGAAAGATGAGAAAGAGAGGCTGCATGTACGGAGAAGACGTGGGCTCTAAGGTCTACCATGCTAACATTTTTAATACTTTTCCACCGTTGTTACCTAATTTTCATTAAATTACCCCTAATCATACTCATATCTCCACTAGCTACTCCCAGTCTCCCACCATATTATATAATAGTACTAACTTAAGCTTTGATTGTGTCTTATACGAATATGTTTATACACTTGGAGAAAGTTCAAATCTAGTCTCTCCTCTCCTCTGTATTAACACACAAATTCAAACATTTTCACGTGTTTTTGCGGTTCAGATACACATCAAGTCCCGGGTTAGAAAGAGTAGTGGGATAACATAATTCTATTATTCTTTTTATAAGTTTAATGACAAAAGAATGATCGCAATATTATTTTTTATATTCAAGGAATAACGTTAGCTCGTCGATCTCCACCAACGATATTCTATTCATTTTTCAATGAGCTTTCACGATTTATAATAGAGTTATTTTTGGAGTTTTCAAACGCGATAAAAGGTTTATGATGGGTACGAGTACTATTATGCTTACCAAATCAAACAATTACCACATGATTTGTCTATATTCGATCGTTTTGTTTTTAACTACTGCAATAATTCTGATAGAGATTCGTACATCTCAAGATATAATATTTATGTTGATGTGATAAATGTATTGTTTATTCTATCATCATGTAATATGTTTTTTTTTTTTGAAAAAAAAACATCATGTAATATGTTACACGCAAATCATAGTAGATTGTTGATACTCTCTTAAAAATAGAGTATGTGACCAAGACATGTAGTATATCAATTTGTGTTGATATCGTGGTACTACTTGGATTCATATTCATATAAGATTTGTGGGTGTAATATAGCTAAACTTCACTGTCAATAAAACGAAACAATACCATTTATATGGTCATGTGCATTAATTTTTTGTAGGCGCGTGTAAACATGCAGACCCATATTGTAACGATTGGAAGAGAAGTTGAGTACTCCTTGCTCGTACGTATGTCCTTTTGTCTTTGTATTAGTTGCTTGAAAAAGAAAAATATAAAAATAAAAACTTAAAAGTGTTCTTGTTTTCAATAAGAAAAATAAACTGTAATAACTTTTTATAATAGAAGTTGTTGAAGATCATAAACCGATAATGTGGAATCGACGAGATGTGTTAGGTTCCTACACCGTCCCAAGACAAATCAGTCCCCACTTAACACCTAAATATGTCACCTTCGCAAATATACGCTCTCTTGATTTTCAATTTCAAGTCTCTCTTCAAGGATTTAATTTGATTTAATTATTTATTTTAATAAACTTTAATAAAACAATATGATTTTCACATCCATATATGACAAAGAGCGATATTTTGAATGATTAAGGTAGAAAATAAATGGTTGTAGTATCTTATAATCTGGATAAACATCAAGTGATCACATTTTAAGGATTAAGATATTGTATTAACGTGGTTTATCATTGATTATCCATTAGGGCTCTATAACATAGAATCCGGAGCAAATTAAAGTATATCAAAAATAAGTATTTACCCCAATAAACAACAAATCCATAATTTTAGTCAAAAAAAAAACAACAAATCCCACAATATAGGTGATGTTTTACTGAATAGGTGAGATTTTTCTGAATATCAAAAAGACTAAAACTTAACCTTGTAGTAATGATTTAGTGGTAGGTGGACTTTGAAAAATTAAGCAATCACGATTTGAAGACACTTTACAATACTACATTTTATGGATACATGTATATGAAGTTATGATCTTATACCCATTTGAATAAACCGACAAGGAGTCTATCTAGAAAACGCACTTCGAATTGAGAACTAATCTGAGTCGTTTCATTGATTTGGTATACTTAAATTAATCAAAAAGAAAAATGCTAAAACTTGTAATGACAAATCTCCTAAAACACCAACAACATGAAAATTTAGGGAAATGCAAAAAGATGCAAGATAAAACATTTTTTTATGACTAAAATAGCACATACGTCAAATGTTAAAGTTCAAAAAAAAACATACGTCGAATGTTTAAGACTTTTGTCGTCAGCGCGTGTCATAATTTCTTTAACTTTCACTTGTGATTTTCATTAAAAAAAATATTCGAGAATGAATTTGATATTTTTATACGAAATAAATAAAAATGTTGCCAAAAAAAAACCTACGTCACAAAACTACCACACTCGCTTTTGAAATTACGAGAATGGACCTGAGCGTTTCTAGGTTTGGTCCACTGGCCTTTTGAGTTCCTAAAGGACAAGTATCCGTCCATAGATTTTAAATGACTCAACAACTGAAAGTACCGAGATCCATGATAAGATATGATCATGGAATAGCTAGCTCTTGATACTGAAGTTACTTTGTTCCATCTCCTCCGTGTAAAATATCGACTACCAATATTTTCATGTGCCTGATGCTTTCTACCAAAGACAATGGTCTTATGATATAAAATCCGTTACTGCTAAAACTTTGTTCTATTTAATCCATAATTTGAATCTGTTTATCCCCGCACAGGGTGCGGGCGGCCACCTAATTTTTATTATGTTTGACGCATCTAGAATATATTAACTTAACGATAAATAAACAAAGATAACCTTATTACAAAAATATATTTTTAATGAAAAAAATAACTAAAATAGATTTTATTAAATGGTATATATATTTATATTTTTAAAATTAACTAATCTATAGTTTAAGATTTAAAATTATGGGATTAAGTTTTAGAGGCGAAATTTAAAATTAAAAAAATATGAAATTATTAAAAATTAAAAGAAAAACTAAACGTTAGTTTTGTGATAAAAAAAATTAAAAACCATTTTAGAGAATTGCCCTAAATAAAATACCAGATAACAATAATTAAGCGTTGTCACCTGGGACAGTATCAGTTAAACCATACATACTATTAAAGTCAAAATTAAGCTAGATATTCCGGCTGCTATACAAATCCAACGAAAAACAAAAGAGTAGCTGCCGTGTGGAACTCGAATTTGACAATACTCTTACTTTAATTCTCTATTTTTCATAGCTGTATTTTTTCATCTTTTTTGCAGTTTTAATTAATCACAAATAGTCAAATAACGTCAAAAAATCAGTTAATCTACAATTTGTGTGTCTTTCAAGCTAGGTCTCCGACTTTCACGCCAAAAAAAACTGTGGGAGTTCGTTTTCTTACATAAAGTTAATCGCATAACCAGAGATATGGAGACAGTCTAGTAAAACTTTAATTTTAGCCTCCAAACTTTTTTTACAAAAATTAATCAAATTTTGCAATAAGTATTTATTTATGACTTCCGAATTGTCAAATCGGGTCATGGTCCTTCGAGGCTAAAGCCTTTCACATTGGTATGGGAACGTTACATAAAGTTCTTCGAGACTGAAAAGTTATTTTCATTGCAGCCAACGAAATAACTTCCATCTATTTGCATTTGTACGTGGTTATCTGGATTCCAATATTATAATATTCTAATCATTATTACATTAGATATATGATTTATATGTTTTAAAATAGATAATGCTTTCATATTTTTATATAATTTTTAAATTTATCATATTTTGTAGATTGAAAATTAAGTTTTTTAATAGCTGTTTACTATCATAAAACTTAAAGTATTTAAAAACTGAGAGAGGTCTAGAAAGTGTGAAACAGATTTACTACTTGTATATACTAATATGTCTTATGTGTTTGGACTTTAAATAGGTCTTGAACTGGTTACCGCCGTGTCCTGTAAGGTCAATGAGTGTATCTACTAAACCCAACTTACATTTTACCTATCAACATAAAATTCCATAAAAGTAATATTTCAAACCATCAAATAAACATGTGTAACGCAGTTTAATTAGTATTAATATAATTCAATGGACTATAGTACATATTAGTATTAATTATCTACTAATTGCGATCTTAATCAGTATGCATCATGCGGGGTTTGTTTTGAGAACGAGAATGACATCAATCCTTCTTTACTCCAATCTAATCAAAGATATTTAGCGATATTTTGATTCGATGACATCAATTCTAGAAGCAAAGAGATTTAATTATACAGAGAATCATTTAATTAATAGGCATTTATATTTGATAGAAAAATCCAAACATACTGCACAAGTAAAACTAAGCTGTATGGGACCTGGTTGATGTAGACTAAGGCACAAGACGATAGGTACTAATGCTAATACAGGTATTATTCAATATCTAGACAAATTTATTTTCTATGAAGTCCAATTCATATACAGCTATATATTTCTATAATTTAAAATGTTTATATTATGTATTACGAGGGATGAAATATCTTACGGGAGATTTATATGTGAAGACTCGAAGATGTATCTGATTTTGGTCAAATTTATTCTAATGGTCCTCTCTTGCATTCATGATCACGCCTTGTTACATACTTGCATTGTCTTATTCTAATTCCCAAACTAACTATATTTTATTGTGTATATATCCGATTTAATAGCTTAGTGTTTGACCGTATTTTAAGACGATAAAACATATGGCAATATGATAAAATTAAAATAATTAGTTGTGTAGTCGATATCACAATAGAAAGGGGATAGAAAATATAAATATTGACAGCAACATTTACTTGAGGAATATCTTACGTATATCACGAAACGTGGGCCAATGGGCTTGTGGTCTTGGCCCATTAACAAGGAAATAATAAATGGGCATGTAGTTTAATCTGTGATTTATGAAAATAAGGCCTCATAATACATTTACTTTATATGCTTGTGTGGTATGCAAGTCTAGGCCCAAGTAACATTCTAACGTGTATTGTCGTATATCTCCTTCTAATGAGTTTAATTAACTGTAAGAGTGGATCATCATTAATGAAAGACTAATTAAATAAGCGTGAAGGACAAAAGAACTGTGGGTCTCATTGTCATTGTCTTGTGTCAAACCGCATTATTCCTGCTAATCTGATGTAGCGTTTACTTTTCCATTTGTAATAATTTGTCAGTATTGTTACTCTGCTTTTTTTACTAATCACTATTTAATTAGCCTTGTACGGCTTTTTAATGGAGGATGTTAAAGATATAGATTATATATTTCCTCTATTTATATACTCTTGGACGGTGCGCATAAGTTCTTTTTTACATTCTTTTCGTGCATGATTTGGAGATGTTTAATGGTTTTTTTTAATTAGCATATTTCACAAAAAGAATGTAAAGTTAAAAAAAAAAAAAGGTAAATGAGTGTGAGTGGTACGGAAGAGTGATGATGATTAAGAACAGTCAAAGAAACTCATGATGGATGGATACATGACTTCTTCCATAAAATCCAATGGCCAGAGATCTCTTGCTTCCCATGCGTGTTTTACTGCCTCTTATTATAATGCTCCCTTCCCCCAATCCACTACCTTCCTTTTTTCACATTTATTTACTTTATATCTGGACGGTGGCTACAACACAGTTATTTATTTGCAACTTACATAGGGTGTGACTGGTTAAACAAAGGAAAAAAAAAACAAAATGGTGAAAATGAGAAAAGAAAGAAACAGTAAATCTTATTACTCTAACAATTAGAGTAAATATGATTAGTCTACTTTTTCATTGTTTCAATAATAAAATAAATATCAAACTAGTGTTTCATTTGATTGGTGAGCTTTGAGTTTTAAGAAACCTGATTAGCTAGCTCAAAGGAAGGAGTGGAAAATATCTAAACCAAGCGATGATCACTTGATTTGCTTCTAGAGAATAGAATCCATTAAAATTTTACTTTTTAATTTCTAATGATTTTAAACAGTTTGATATAAGACTGCATTTGTAAAGAACTTAGAATAAAGTACATCTTGGAGTAAATTAAGTAATGCTAAAACTGTAAAAAGGAATATAAAGTATAAGAAAAATATGCAAAAACGCAAAATGAACAATTTCAAGTTTGGTGGACAAACAATTTGTCTACCGGGCCCCTTCTAGCTGGGCCAACCTAAGTAAAAAATGGAGGATAAGGAAGTGCTATAATGAAAGTTAAAGAAATTAGAGCATGAACAAAAGGGGTTATTAAGGGGGTTCTTAACGGGTGGGACCCGCTGATTCCCTTAAGAACCACCTCTTAAATCTCTTAATTAAGAGGTGTTTTTAGTTGGGTTCTTGCACTGTTCACGGGTCCCACTGACACGTGGCGGCCCGTGATTGATCCGTTTTAATTTTTTTTTTTTTTTTTTAAAGAAAAACAAAACAAAACTAAGAACCCCTTAAGGGCTCTTAGGGTTAATCTTGCTCTTAGGAAGGTGTCTGATTTAAATTAATAAAAATGATAAATGAAAGAAAGATAATGAAAAAGATTAAGAAGTTAATTAGAGAAGAAAGTGGAGGTTAGATGTCCCATTCTTCACCCGGCAAACCGACTTGAAATGCCGCTTTCTTGTCCCCTCTCACTCCTCTTTCCCTCACCACATAATTACCAACACACCCTCCACGGAAAGGGTAGATTAGTCATAATAGTCAGAGGACATGATAGGTATTTAATATTTGCAGACAACCTTCCGGTGGAGCCAGAAAAAATGGTAAATTTATCAACGGTTCAAATATACGTTGGCTCAGATCGAACGATCCTTATTTTTTTTCAGATAAATATAAACCGTTGGATCAGAACCCATCATAATGAAAACGTGAACATAAATGCTCGTCTTTCTCCGCTTAATTACATTTCTGCCATTTTGTTATTTAATTATTTAATTAATAAAACTATATTTAATTATTAATCTCTGCTACGAGCTTCTGGTTGATGAGAATAAAGCTTTTGTGCTTTAATGGAAGGACCTTGACACACCTCTCTCTCTCACTCTCGTTGTTGTTCTCTGTTAGTATCTGACTCTAATCAATCGTAGTCTTCTTCTTCGTGAGCTCCATTTTCTATCAGCGATTCGTTTTCTCTGTGAGGTAAACCATCTCTTCTCTCTTCTTAGATATGTTTGTGTGTTGGTAGTCACTAGCTATTTCACACAAAGGCTATTTCTTTGGCGAATTTGAGGTCTCTTTTAGCTGTTCTGGCATGGCAACATACTCTGTTAGTAGTAACTATTATAGATGGTGGAAGGTGAAATCTAAGATCAACTTTGAAGAAGAACGTATCTGTTCATCTTCTGCGTATGACTCTGCTGAGTTCACTTCAACAACATCTTGATATGAGATTCAGAGTTTCTTAGTTTTATATTAAGTTTAAGTTTATTGTTTATGCATTTTATTGTGTTCTTGATTATGTGAATTTGATGTGGATGAGTTTTTATGCAGTTGAAGAAACCAAAAAAAAAAAGTATCCAAATGTCAGTGGAAGAGGAGCTACAGAGCAATGTCTCTGTAGCTAGCTGTTCACCTACTAGCATCTCTAAGAACAAGGCAGGAGGACTCAAGGTTCATAACTACTTTGCTCTCTCTGATTCTCCCTCTCTTGAAAGCTCTACTCTCTCTGGTCGTTCTGAAGATGACAAAGCCACTATCAGCCTCAAGGCCACAGAGTTGACACTTGGCCTACCTGGATCACAATCTCCTGTTAGAGACACTGATCTCAACTTACTGAGTCCAGTAAAGCTCGATGAGAAACCCTTCTTTCCTTTGCTTCCTTCCAAAGATGAGATTTGCTCCTCCTCCTCCTCCCACAAGAATATTGCCTCTGGGAACAAAAGAGGCTTCTCTGACACAATGTATACTGAGAAAAACTGGATGTTTCCTGAAGCGGTAACTAACCAGTCTGTAGTAAAGAAGGAAGTGCCAACAAACATACCCAAAGGACAGTTGAGCACTACAAACAATACCTCTAGCCCGCCTGCAGCCAAGTAATGTCCCGATATAGTAGGATCATTTGCTTGAGTTTGATATCTTTCATCAGCTGAGGGCTATTTTTTTATGATTTTAGAATAATATTTTCAGGGCACAGATTGTTGGTTGGCCTCCAGTGAGATCCTACAGGAAGAACACATTGGCCACCACCACTTGTAAGAACAGTGATGAAGTTGATGGGAAGCCAGGTTCTGGGGTCCTCTTCGTGAAGGTCAGCATGGATGGTGCTCCTTATCTCAGGAAAGTTGACCTAAGGAGCTACACTAACTACGGGGAGCTTTCTTCAGCCTTGGAGAAAATGTTCACCACTTTCACTCTTGGTGAGATGTTTCTGTGATTGCTAATGATGTGTTATTGCAAGCCTCCTCTTTCAATCTTGGTTAATCTTGCATGGTTTGATTTGATGGTAAGGTCAATGTGGATCTAATGGAGCTGCAGGGAAGGATATGCTAAGTGAGACCAAACTCAAGGATCTTCTGAATGGAAAAGACTATGTACTCACCTATGAGGACAAGGATGGAGACTGGATGCTTGTTGGAGATGTTCCATGGGAGTAAGTGTCCTTTTTTTTTAAAAGATCTCTTGTTAGATATCTAATGGTATTGGAATTAATGACTGATCAATTGTACAGGATGTTTATTGATGTGTGCAAGAAGCTGAAGATAATGAAAGGCTGTGATGCCATTGGGTTAGGTAAGTTTCACAAACGGCAGAAAAACAGTCTTAAGAGTTTGGTCCTGTGTATGATTATGAAATGTCTTAATTGTATTCGATGTTGTGATGTTTGCAGCTGCAGCTCCGAGAGCAATGGAGAAATCGAAGATGCGAGCTTAAAAGACTGGGAAAAATTTTCAAAAAGCTTTCTGATTATACATAATATGTGCGATTGAGATTATAATCCCTTTTGGTGGTGCTTTAAAAGTTTCAAAACATCTCTTTAGTTTCTGAGATTATGAAGAAAACAAAAAGACTACGTCTGTGATGAAATGAAGAAAGAATTGAAAACGATCTATTTTTGTTGTTGTTTGTGTTGGGGCTGTTTGGTTTAGTTGAACCAGTAAGTAACTGGTCGTTGTTTCTACTTTCTAGAGTTTGGTTTGCTTTCGATGTGTGGTAGACTTATGATAATTATTATCGGTTCGGTCTTTTTTTTTTTTGCATTTGTAAAATTAATCTAAATAAAACCATTGGTAATTGGGTTTTATTTGATATTAAACTTTGTTATGTTCCTCTAGTCCAAAAAATAACTGAATTTTGTAAGTTAAATTAATTTGACAATTTGTCTCTTCACTCCGTTAGTAATCTACTCAAGCTGCGATCCGAGCTCCTGCCTCGCTGCCGTAGTCAAGACTCAAGAGCCGCTTTTCAAACCGGACTTTGTGTTCGGTTTTAAGGCTAAGGAGTGGGATGGCGACTGCCAAAGAAGTGGGACTCAACCTGGAAAGCACCCAACGGTGAAGACATGGTGGTTCACGAACTGAACTCTGAACATTAGGCAATCACCATTTATGTGCTTAAATTGTAACAGATTGAGTCACATTGTTCTCTGTGTTTAAGTCTGTTGTTTCTGCTCATTTGGTGGAAAGTAGGATAAATTTAAGAGGTTTAAGAATCATCTTCTTTTGTTGTAGGAGGAGCTTGAGTTCATTGGGATGAAAATTACAACAAAGACACAGATTGGGTAGTGTAGGATCTAAGTAGTGATCCTAGATGTTACTAAATCTCTTTGTTGTAAGTGTGGTTCAAACACTTTTGTGGTGTAAAATCTTTTATTCTTGGTAAATATCAAGTTGAATATGAGTAGAAAAAAAGATACTCTGTTCCGTGACTAATGAAAATTTATAAAATGTTTTTTTGGAAAGATAAATGTTGACTACAGTTTACAGAATAAATTCAGACAGAAGAGTCTTCACGGCAATTGCATATTCCAAAGCAAAATATAAATAGATGAAACTGGTGGTAGTTTATAATTGAAAATTGAATGCTAATTAAGAAGAAGCTAGGTGTACCAAAAAAATTGTTTTTAAAAAATTAAGAAGCTACAAAGTTTCGATATGTGATGAATGTGGTTCTAGTATCTCCTCAACTGGTTTCCTTCCATTAAATTCCCAAATTATATTTACATTTACCAGTTCTCATCAAGTTTTTATTCTAGAAGATCGTTAATGTTTACAAATTTAAAATAAATAAAGACAAAACCGAGGGTTGAAAGAGGAGGAAAATTGCAAAGAAAGTCTCTCGTTACACTGTTAAATTACTTATCTTAAGATTAGACATTAACTGCGCCTAACTAAAGACCACCGAAGAAGAGTTGATCACAAAGTCTAAACATCACCTAACATTCTCTGTTCTCCATGCATGCATTTTAACTACCTAAGAGACACTTACCATCCATAAGTCAATGCTACTGGACTAGTTGGTTTTTTATGTTTCTTTTAAAATACTACAGTTACAGGCTTAATATAATGAGGTTTCATTTGAATAAACGACAAATGTTTTGAAGTCACTGAGGACATTTTATAATAATAGTATGAACACCTCAAAGAATTGTTTTGCAAAATACAAAAAAGTAATGCCAAGCGTAAACGTTTTGGATTCTTATGAAGTAAACACAGATAGATATGTAAAGGAAATCCAAAAGCATTAAAACAAACAATAGAAACATATCTAGTGGTGGAATCCAACTCCAATATTGAAAATTACTACGAATAAAACCAATTGGTTATAATTAGTTTACACGTTAAGATATGATTTCTTTTTAAGGTTCTTTACGTGTTTGTATTATTGTATACATATTTTCGGTTTTACCCCATATATGTCGCTATAATTTTTCTGTTTATGTGGTGGGAAACTAAAATACTTAAAGTAAATTTAAAACTCACTTCACAATTCTTTCCCGCCACCTTCTCTTGTCCGTTACCCAAAAGGAGATTTTGACATTTGAGCTCATGCTTTGCTCCAATTTCGCTTTCTTCACAATTTTAATGTTATCTTTTCTAATGACCAAAAAATCTCTTAAAGTAATGACAAAAGAATCTACATTTTCAATAAAATCTAAATGACCAAAAAATCAGTTTTGTGGTAAACGTATGATCAAATAATCTTACTATATACTTACTTTATGTTAGGTCCACCAAATATGTTTAGATATTTTTTCTAGATTTCTTTTCAACTTATGTTTGGTTGGACTCCAGCCACTTGGAAGCCCAACAAAAAAAACACACACTAGACTAGCCCTACTCCCCATGTGAATCAGAAGAGAGAAGTGTCATTAGGTCTTTAAATAAACGATTACAAATCTTTAAACGTTACTTAACTTTCTATCCCATCAAAACCCAATGAAAATTTCATGAACCACATTCTTAACTCTCTCTTCCAAAAACAATGACCACCATTACCACTTCCCTCTTCTTCTTCTTACTCCTTTCTTGTGTTCTCCAAGTTTCTTCCAATGGAGACGCTGAGATACTGAGTCGAGTCAAAAGGAGCAGGCTTTCTGACCCGGATGGAAAGTTAAATGATTGGATCATAACCGGAGATAACCGGAGTCCGTGTAACTGGACAGGAATTACATGCGACTCCCAAAACGGCACCGTCACGGCCATAGATCTTTCCGACTATGGAGTCTCCGGTGGCTTTCCGTACGGGTTCTGTCGTATACATACGCTCATCAACATCACTCTTTCTAATAACAACCTCAACGGTACGATAGATTCAGCTCCTCTCTCCCTATGTTCTAGAATCCGTGTCCTAATCCTCAATGAAAACGACTTCTCCGGGAAGTTACCGGAATTTTCGCCGGAGTTTCGTAACCTACGCGTTCTCGAGCTGGAATCCAACTTGTTTTCCGGCGAGATTCCTCAAAGCTACGGAAAGTTCACATCTTTGCGAGTTTTGAATCTTAACGGCAACTCGCTCGGCGGAATCGTTCCGGCGTTTTTGGGTAATCTAACCGAGTTGACTCGTCTCGAGCTCGCGTACGTCGAATTTGAGCCTGGTCCGATTCCGTCGACGTTTGGGAGCTTGACGAAGCTGAGTTATCTCCGTCTAACTCACTCGAACCTCGTCGGAGAGATTCCTGATTCGATCGGGAATCTGGTTACGCTAGTGAATCTCGACTTAGCTATGAACGGTCTCACCGGAGAGATACCGGAGAGTATCGGAAAGCTAAAATCGATTTACCAGTTAGAGCTTTTCGATAATAATCTATCGGGAAAGTTGCCGGAGAGTATCGGAAACTTAACGGCTTTGAGGAACTTTGATGTTTCGCAGAATAGTCTCACCGGTGAGTTACCTGAGAAGATCGCTTCTCTCCACCTCGTGTCTTTTAATCTCAATGATAACTTCCTCACCGGTGAATTGCCACGTGTCATAGCTTTGAATCCGAATCTAGACGAGTTCAAGATCTTCAACAACAGTTTCACGGGGACGTTGCCTAGGAGTTTCGGTAAATTCTCCGGTGTAACTTTGTTTGACGTCTCGACGAATAATTTCTCCGGTGAATTACCGCCGTACCTTTGCTATAAGAAGAAACTTGGAGGGCTGATCAGTTTTAGCAACCGGTTAAGCGGGGAGATTCCGGAATCTTACGGTGAGTGTGACTCACTTAATTACATTCGTATGGCGGATAACAAACTCTCCGGTTTAGTTCCGGTTAAGTTTTGGGAGCTTCCTCTTACTCGTCTCGAGCTATCCAACAATCAATTACAAGGCTCGATTCCTCCGTCGATCTCCAACGCTCGTAGTCTATCTCAGCTCGAGATCTCCGGGAACAAATTCTCCGGTTTGATTCCGGCGAAGTTATGTGATCTCGGAGAGCTCAAAGTCGTCGATCTTAGCCGTAACCGTTTCTCAGGATCTCTTCCGTCTTGCATTAACCGATTGAAGAATCTGGAGAGAGTGGAGATGCAGGAGAACATGCTCGACGGCGAGATTCCGAGTTCAGTCAGTTCATGCACCAAGTTAACCGAATTGAATCTCTCCGGTAACCGTCTCCGCGGCGGAATTCCACCGGAGATCGGGGAGTTACCGGTTTTGAACTATCTGGATCTCTCAAACAACCAAATCTCCGGTGAGATTCCTCCGGAGTTGTTGAAGCTGAAGCTGAATCAGTTCAACGTCTCCGATAACAAACTCTCCGGCAAGATTCCGTCTGGTTTTCAACAAGATATTTTTATACCGAGTTTCTTGGGTAACCCGAAGCTCTGTGCCCCGGATATGGATCCGATTCGCCCTTGCCGGTCCAAACCCGAGCCCCGGTATATCCTGGTGATCTCCATCGTCTGCATCGTTGCACTAATCGGAGCTTTGGTTTGGCTTTTTATCAAAACCAAACCGTTATTCCAGAGAAAACCGAACCGGACCAATAAAGTAACCGTTTTCCAGCGGATCGGGTTCACTGAGGAAGACATATACCCGCAATTAACAGACGATAACGTAATCGGGTCGGGCGGGTCGGGTTTGGTTTACAGAGTGACACTCAAGTCAGGTCAAACGCTCGCGGTGAAGAAACTATGGGGAGGACCGGGTCATAAACCCGAATCCGAATCGGTTTTCAGATCCGAGGTAGAGATTCTGGGTCGGGTCAGACATGGTAACATAGTGAAGCTTCTCATGTGTTGCAGCGGCGAAGAGTTTCGGTTTTTAGTGTACGAGTTTATGGAAAACGGCAGCTTGGGCGACGTTTTGCATTCGGAGAAAGAACGTTCTGCCGTTTCTCAGCTTGATTGGACGACACGGTTTTCGATCGCGCTTGGTGCAGCTCAGGGACTTGCTTATCTACATCATGACTCTGTTCCGGCGATTGTTCACCGTGACGTTAAAAGCAATAATATATTGTTGGACCATGAGATGAAGCCACGTGTTGCTGATTTTGGTTTAGCTAAACCGTTGAAAAGAGAAGACAATAATGGTGTCTCTGATGTTTCTCCCATGTCTTGTGTTGCTGGATCCTACGGCTACATTGCTCCAGGTTCGAGTTCTTAAACCGAAATAAACCAAAACACTACAATCATGAACTATTTTTAGGCTTTTTTCTTTATTATTCAAAAATTTAAGTGGTAATTTAACGTGTTAGGCAGTGACTATAACGCTGCTGTCTAAACCGATTTTTTTTAAAAAGTATCATTTTCTTTTTGATTAATTTAATGTTAGTCTGATATCTAGGCGTGGTCTATACCAATTTTTAGAAGACTGATTTTTATTATGTTATTGTGATTGCAGAATATGGTTATACGTCGAGAGTGAATGAGAAGAGCGATGTGTATAGTTTCGGGGTAGTGTTACTGGAGTTGATAACCGGAAAGAGGCCAAATGATTTATCGTTTGGGGAGAATAAAGACATTGTTAAGTATGCAATGGAAGCAGCTTTGTGTTACTCTTCTCCATCACCTGATGGCAAAGGTAAGAATCAAGATTCACTTGGAAATTTTCGAGATCTTAGTAAGCTTGTGGATCCAAAGATGGAACTTTCTACGAGGGAGTATGAAGAGGTAGAGAAAGTTCTTGAGATTGCGTTGCTTTGCACGTCGTCGTTTCCGATTAGTAGGCCGACCATGAGGAAAGTAGTGGAGTTGCTCAAAGAGAAGAAGCCACTTGAGTGAGACACTTGATTTTAATATTACCATTGTTACTTAATTATAGGTGGGCTGTTAGAAAACTAATTAAAGAACTTAAACAGCTAATTATTTTCTTTCTTTTTGAGTTTAAGATTGAGAAGCATCGAGTCATCTTATAAGATTTTGCAAACTTTAAATTTAATAGTCTAAAAGTATCATTGCTGATGTTCTCGATAAACCAGTATATAAAGCAGATCCATGTACCAGTCCTCTTCGAATAAACATTGGCGTAACTCATGCTCCAGAAAACATTTTGCATCACCATCAAGAATGTTCTTGCTTTTGCTTTTGCTTCTGCTTCAAGAGGGATTTATGTTCAAGTTTATTCCAAGAATTGTCAATACCTTCTACTCCAGCTCGTTTTATTTAAAATTATCAAAAGTTTTATTGAAGTTAGTCTAAAGATATGAAAGCCTTTTTTGGTCTAATAATCTTATACTCTTTTTGTTTTAATTTAGTTGTCAAATAATTTTTTTTTGTTTCAAAATAAATATCGTTTTATATTTCAATGTAAAATTTATTAATTTTATATGTTATTCTATTTTAAGTTATATTTTTAAGAATTCACCCATCTTTTTTCAGAGGTCATTTGATGCTCACGGGATCTTATTCGCTATTCGATAGATTATCTTTTCTTTTGATGCCTTATATGCTCACTTTGCTTGTTGTTGTGCTTATGAGTTGTGATGCTTTCGAATGTTGTAACACCTTCTCTTTTAATAGAGTTTAAACATTTAAGTTGATAAAGTAAGATTAGAAAAAAATGTTTGAGGAAAAAATATAAAAATAAAAAGAAATAAAAGAAATTATAAATAAAATTCCACTGTAATAAGATTTTTTGTTGAGAACAAATGTGATATATTAACTAAGTAGAAAAAGATGGTTGAGGAGATTTAATTTATTTTTATTTTTTAAAAATTATATACAATTTAAAAAATTAGAAAATTATATATTTTAAAAAAATTATAAAACTATAAAAAAACAGAAAAGTTATAAAAATGTATAAAAAATAGAGGTAACTATCAACAAACATGCTCAAATAGGTTAAATGACTATTTGATCAAACCAAAATATGCAAACCTAAGTGTGACAAGATTTTTTTTGTTAGTAAAAAAATGGGATAAGATTAACCAAACATAAATAAATATTCAAGGATAAAAAATATTATAAATAATAAAGTTTAAAAACAAAATTATTAAAAAAATACAAGTAACATGCAACACTATGCTAAAATATAAAAAAATATAATAATAACTACAAAAAATTATAAGAAAACTCAAGTGTGATAGATAAGGTTTTTTTTTGTTTGTAAAAAAAGGTGTGATAAGATTAACCAAGTTGAAAGGATGATTGAGAAATTTTTTATAAAAATTATAAATATTAGAAATATAATAAATTATAAAAAAATCAGGTGTGATATAATTAAACAAGTAGAAGAAAATGTTTGAGGATAAAAATATAAAAAAACTTCTCATGAACTGGAAACTAACTACATCAACACATATACATAATATATATATATATATATATATATATATATATTCATACACATAATAGGATTAAGATTAGGGTTAAAGATATGGTTAAGAATAGGGATAGCAAAAAGAATAAAGACATGGATATATAGATCGGGATAATAAAGAGATACAGTCAAGATAAAAGTTAGGAATATTGATAGCGAAAAGAATGTAGATACGAATAATAAAAAAACAGAAAAGTTATAGATAAAGTTAGGATCAAGGTTAGGATTAGGGTTTAGCTTCTAGGGTTAGGATAATGATTATGTGTTAGGGTTAGAGATAGGATCAATGTTAAGATTAGAAATAGGATTTAGGGTAAAGGATAAATTTAGGGTTTAAGGTTTAGAGTTAAAAGTAAGATTAAGGTTATGAATAGCGTTAGAGTTAAGGTTTACAATTTAGGGCTTAGGATTTAGAGTCTAGGGTTAGGGTTAGGGTTAGTATATGATTAAGGATATGTGTATACATATATAAACGTATGTATATACACATGTATATGTGTATAAGGTTAGAGTTAGAGAAAGAGTTAGGGTTAGGAATAAAGATAAGAAAAAGAATAAGGATAGGGATATCTGTACGATAATGGTAAAGAATATTGATAGGGAAAAGAATGTAGATATGGTAATATGTAGGCCTCGACGTTCGGGTACCCGTTCGGATTTGGATCGGGTATTTTGGATTTTCGGGTTTATACTCGTAGGTCCCATTTTATATTTTATTCGTAATGTTGGGTTAATATAATAACACTTCAAATTCGGTTCAAATTTGTATTTCATCGTAAAACTCATAAAGTAACCATATATCGTTTAGATTTGGGTTATATCGGTTCGGTTCGGTTATATAAAGTAAAAAAAAACAAAATGTTAAACAAATCATAAAGAAAAACACTTAAATTGAATATAAATTAATCCTACATACATAAAATTGCTAAAAAAATAAAATAAAATATTAAATCAATCATAAAAATAAACATCACTTGTGAAAATATGCATTATCTTACATATAAATATAAAGTATACTTGTAATTTTAGCGAGCAAGTTATAAAATACTTATTTATAATTAAATATAAATTTTTCATTGTATACCATATTAACATAAACATTGAATTGAATATTTAAAATACTTATATATATTTAGAACATTTTTATTGACTATTAATTTCGCGTTATCCGTTCGGGTTTGATTAATAACACTTCCGGTTTGCATATTTTTTATACCATCCTACAAAACCCGTTTGAGTATTTTTTACATTTTGAATCAGATAACGGATCAGGTTTTTCGGTTTGGGTTCGATTCAAATTTTGAGTTTCGAATTTTATTCCTAAACCTAGAAATATATGGAAAGGAAAAATTATAGATAAGGTTAGGGTTAGAAGTAAAGATATGATTTAGGGTTTGAGATAAAATTTAGGGTTTAGTATAAGTTTAGGGTATAGGTCTAAGATTAGAGTTTAGGGTTAAATAAAGGTTAGGGTTCAAGTTTAGAGTCTAGTTAGTGTTGATTCGATTTTAAGGTTTGTGGTCTAGGGTTAAGGTTAGGGTAGGGTTTAGGGTCTACGTTTAGGGTTAGGGTTTAGGGTCTAGGTTAGGGCTTAGGGTATAGGGCTAAGGTTTAGGGATTATGGTCTAGGGTATGGTTAGGGTTTAGGGTATAGGGCAAGGGTTTAGGGTTAGCGTCTAAGATAGGATTTAGGGTTACGGTTTAGGGTCTAAGGTAAGGTTTAGGGTTAGGGTTTAGGGTCTAAGGTAGGGTTTAGGGTCTAAGGTAGGGTTTAGGGTTTAGGTTTAGGGTTAGGGTTTAGGGTTTAGGGTCTAAGGTAGGGTTTAGGGTTTAGGTTTAGGGTTAGGGTATAGGGCTAGGGTTTAGGGTCTAAGGTAGGGTTAGGGTAGGGTTTAGGGTGTAGGGTCTAGGGTTTAAGGTTTAAGGTCTAGGGTTTAGGGTTAGGGTTAGGGTTTAGGGTTAGGGTATAGGGCTAGGGTTTAGGGTCTAAGGTAGGGTTAGGGTAGGGTTTAGGGTGTAGGGCTAGGGTTTAGGGTCAAGGGTAGGGTTTAGGGTCTAGGGTTTAGGGTTTAGGGTTTAGGGTTAGGGTGTAGGTTTAGGGTTTAGGAATAAGGTTTAGGGTTTATCCATACCCCTAGGGTCTAGGGTTAAGGTTTAGGGTCTAGGGTTTAGGGTTAGGGTTTATTGTTAGGGTTTAGGGTTAGGGTATAGGGCTAGGGTTTAGGGTCTAAGGTAGGGTTAGGGTAGGGTTTAGGGTGTAGGGTCTAGGGTTTAGGTTTAGGGTCTAGGGTTTAGGGTTAGGGTTTAGGGTTAGGGTATAGGGCTAGGGTTTAGGGTCTAAGGTAGGGTTAGGGTAGGGTTTAGGGTGTAGGGCTAGGGTTTAGGGTCTAGGGTTTAGGGTATAGGGTTAGGGTTAGGGTATAGGGCTAGGGTTTAGGGTTAGGGTTACCCCTAGCCCTAAACCCTAACCCTAAACCTAGACCCTAGCCCTATACCCTAACCCTAAATCTAGACCCTAAACCCTAACCCTAACCCTAAACCCTAGACCCTAGACTCTAAACCCTAGCCCTAAACCCTAACCCTAACCCTAACCCTAAACCCTAGACCCTAGACTCTAAACCCTAGCCCTAAACCTTAGCCCTAAACCCTAACCCTAAGCCTAGACCCTAAACCCTAACCTAGACCCTAAACCCTAAACTTAGACCCTACCCTAAGCCCTAGATCCTAGAACCTAGACCCTAAACCCTAAATCCTAATCCTAATCCTAACCTTTGACCTTAAACTCTAACTCCTATCTCTAACTCATTAAAAGTTTTGTACTTGTTTGATCTTTGCGTGTTCTTAAAAGTAACAAATAAAAAGCATATTTCTAGGTATGATGAGGACCCAAACGACCAAATGTGGAGTCCATTCTTGAATAGTTAGACCACAACGATAAACACTGATCTCCATGTGTTCCTCAGCTTTACCGGTGGGAAGGTGTGAACTGTAGTTATTCAGATTCTGAGCCATCACGGATCATATCCTTGTATGTTCTCTATTCTTCATCACAAGGGTCTAAATAATTATGTTATGGGTAGAAACTTTTTATGAGAGTGAGCTGAACAGTACCATAATTCCAAGCTAACACAGCTGATACAGCTGTAAGTATCTGAACTGTCACACCAATAAGATTTTCTTGCGGTGAGAGAGAAATAACTCTGCAATAACTTTGTTTCTTTCTCTATTTTAATGGACAGAGATTTATCAAATAACGGTTTCATAGTATAAATTTTTTTATATAAACATAAAAAGTAAACTTTTCATTAAAAACTTTTTAAAAATAAAAAACGTAGAAAAATATAAAGGAGAAATTAGATATTAGTAGATTAATTAGAAAACTAAGTGAAGGTAAGTGTAAATCAAAACAAAAATGTTATCTCTAACGAATTGATGGGATATCATGTTTAATTAGTTTTTATACATTATACAATTACACTTAAGCTTACATCAATCATATAATATATAAGTTCTTAAAAAAATAAAAGGTCAAAAAATTTAACTGTAAAGCCCAAAAAAACTTTTAAGAAATAAAAAAACTTGAAAAAGTGAGAAATTTGATATTATTAAATCAATTAGAAAACTAAGTGAAGATAAGTGTGACATTAAAAGGAAAATGTTATTTCTAATGATAAATAAAAAGTAGAAGGTAGGGGACACCCATATTTGTTTAGTTTCACACATTATACAGTTACACTTAAGCTTAGATAATCTTTTTTTATTTAATCCTTCAGTTTGGTTAATTGAGCATTTGTATTATCCATTCACAATTTAAGTATTAGTACTATTGTTGTTAAAAAAATAAATCATATATAAAGCCTAATTTGTCCAAAGAAATTTTTAAAAGATTAAAAATATAAAAGGTAAACATAAAAAAAAACTTTTCATCTAAAACTTTTAAGAAGGGAAAAAAAAGGGAGAGTATGATATTAGTAGAGCAAGAGAGAAGATAAGAGATGATTACCAAGATGTCGCTTTGGGTGAAGATTGACCATTGTTGTACCGTCAATGTTGGCGAGCTCTAAACCCATAAACATGAGCTTGACGAGCTCTCTCTCTCTCTCTCTCTCTCTCATTGCTCCTTCAGATTAAAGCTTGCTGGAGTGAAGGAAGAGGTGGTTGAGGCCAAAGAGAAGAGGCGATGAAAGCTTCCATCACCGGTTGACAAGAGGTTTGTACCGTTTGTTGAAGTGGTAATCGGTTGGTTGAACATCTGACCGAGACATAGACAAGAACATTCTCCGATGAGATAAAACTAGTTAGAGCTTCTTTTTTTTTTTTTGAAACACTTAAAAAGTCAACTGGCAGTGAGCTAGAGAGAGAGTGTGCTATATGTAAACCAAAACATCGAATTTATAAGAAAAGTGTCAACGGTAACAATTCCCTTTTTTAATTGGTTTCTTTTAAATGTTATTTTATTTTTTCTTTGGTTAAGAAAATAAAAATAAATTTCGTTTACAGCTGTTTAGTGGATTTAATAAAAAGCGTCTCGGATAGAGTGTCAACGGTCCAAAACGGTAACAATTTCCTTTTTTTAAGAAAAAAAACTCCTGGGCCAAAGAATATGGACATTTGGCCCATTAGATATTAAGAGGCCTTTTTCTGCAACATTTTGTTCAATTTTAGGGCTCCAGAGACGACCACGTCGCCTCTGTTACGAAACCGCCAGTGACGCTATCGTTTTTTCACTTCCGATAAGCATAGAAGAAGAGAAGAGAAACAAACGAACACAATCATCCTCAATGGCCTCCAAGGCTATCTTCTCCACACTTCGCCGATCTCTAACCAAACCACACGGCCGACGCCACCACTCATCTACCTCCGCCGCCGCGACGGCGTCCGAATCCTACTCAGGTGATGAACACGCGATCGTGATGAAAGGAGTTCGAATCTCAGGCAGGCCTCTCTACCTCGACATGCAATCGACGACTCCGCTCGACCCCAGAGTCTTCGACGCGATGAACGCCTCGTCCATCTACGATTACGGGAATCCTCACTCGCGCACGCATCTCTACGGCTGGGAAGCGGAGAACGCCGTCGAGGTGGCTCGAATCCAGGTCGCCAAGCTCATCGGCGCCTCGCCTAAAGAGATCGTGTTCTTATCGGGCGCCACGGAGGCGAACAACACGGTGGTGAAGGGCGTGATGCATTTCTACAAGGACAAGAAGAGGCACGTGATCACCACGCAGACTGAGCACAAGTGCGTTCTTGATTCTTGCAGGCATTTGCAGCAGGAAGGCTTCGAAGTTACCTACTTACCGGTTAAAACTGACGGTTTAGTTGATTTAGAGATGTTGAGAAAGGCTATTAGACCGGATACCGGTTTAGTTTCTGTGATGGCTGTGAACAATGAGATTGGTGTGGTGCAACCTATGGAGGAGATTGGTAGCATTTGTAAGGAGCATAAGGTTCCGTTTCATACCGATGCTGCTCAAGCTATAGGGAAGATACCTGTTGATGTTGAGAAATGGAATGTTAGTTTCATGTCAATGAGTGGGCATAAGATCTATGGACCTAAAGGTGTTGGTGCTATGTACGTTAGAAGGAGGCCGAGGGTAAGGCTTGAGCCGTTGATGAACGGTGGAGGTCAAGAGAGGGGGCTTAGGAGTGGGACGTTGGCTACGCAGCAAGTTGTTGGCTTTGGGGTTGCTTGTGAGTTGGCGATGAAAGAGATGGAGTATGATGAGAAGTGGATTAAGAGGTTGCAGGAGAGGTTGTTGAATGGGGTTAGAGAGAAGCTTGATGGGGTTGTGGTGAACGGTTCGATGGAGAGTCGGTATGTAGGGAATCTGAATCTGTCGTTTGCTTATGTTGAAGGAGAGAGCCTTTTGATGGGTTTGAAGGAAGTTGCAGTGTCTAGTGGAAGTGCTTGTACAAGTGCGAGTTTGGAGCCGTCTTATGTGTTGAGAGCTTTGGGTGTGGATGAGGATATGGCTCACACTTCGATTAGGTTTGGGATTGGTAGGTTTACTACGGAGGAAGAGATTGATAAAGCCGTGGAGCTTACGGTTAAACAAGTTGAGAAGTTGAGGGAGATGAGCCCGCTTTATGAGATGGTTAAAGAAGGTATCGATATCAAGAACATACAATGGTCTCAGCACTGATTCAGCTCAAACCGTTCGGTACAAGAGGGACGCTCGGGTCTGTGCACGACCGGTTAAACCGGATGATCTGATCCTGAGTTGGTACTATGTTGTGTTGGTATTTTATCTATGTTTCTTTTCTAGATAGATTCCAAATGAGAGAGTGTCTGTATATGCTTTTGTAGTAAGCAGAGCACGAAGTGAAAAGGTTAATGTAACAGTTTGGGCCGACAAAGCGATATACTTATCTAAGGCCCACTTATCTTTCTCTCGAGCCTTTATTAATATCTTCTTATTCGTGCTAAGTATATACTTATCCTTGTAGCCAATCCTTGTAGCCAAACGTGACTTTTTCCAAGCGGTGCACTTTCTACTTATTTTATTTCCTTTCCTTGGTTCTCTGTCACTTCACTGAGGCTCCTCCATCGTTTGATCCACGAGGTTCGTTTCCTTCGCGCTGAATCTTCCTCCTTAACTTTGTTTTATTTTCTTTGTTATGTTCATACTCTCTGAAAGTGAAAATTGTTTATTCGAAACGTTTTGAGGTTTCTAGTTGTTGTCGATGATCTGAAAGTGTCATATCGCTGAGAAACCACGGAATTAATTGGTTATTTTCGCTTCAGATTCTCTATGTTTGCATGATATATAACTACATAAGCCTCGTTTAATGTTTTATGAGTATGATTATTTTACTGAGTATTTTATTGGATCATTTCAGGTTGTATGATTTGTTATTGCACATAGATAACTTAAGCTATGCCTTGGTTTAAAACTGGTTCCTCTCTGGCAAAGCTTGCCATAAGAAGGACACTCTCTCAGTCTCATTGTACCTCATACGCCGCAAGGACAAGGTCTCTGCCTTCTCAAACCAGATGTTTCCACTCTACAATACTAAAATCAAAGGCAGAGTCTTCTGCACCTGTTCCACGTCCTGTCCCACTCTCTAAACTTACTGATAGCTTCTTAGATGGAACAAGCAGCGTGTATCTAGAGGAGCTACAAAGAGCTTGGGAAGCTGATCCCAACAGTGTTGATGAGTCTTGGGATAACTTCTTTAGAAATTTCGTGGGTCAAGCTGCTACATCGCCTGGAATCTCAGGACAAACTATTCAAGAAAGCATGCGTTTGTTGTTGCTTGTTAGAGCTTACCAGGTTAATGGCCACATGAAGGCTAAGCTTGACCCTTTGGCTCTAGAGGAAAGAGAGATACCAGAGGATCTCACGCCTGGTCTTTATGGATTCACAGAGGCTGATCTTGATAGAGAGTTCTTTCTCGGTGTATGGAGGATGTCTGGGTTTCTCTCTGAGAACCGTCCTGTTCAGACACTAAAGGCTATACTGGCGAGGCTTGAGCAGGCTTACTGTGGGACTATAGGGTATGAGTACATGCACATTGCTGATAGAGATAAATGTAACTGGTTGAGAGACAAGATCGAGACTCCAACACCTCGGCATTACAATACTGAGCGCCGGGTGGTTATTTACGATAGGCTTACTTGGAGCACACAGTTTGAGAATTTCTTGGCTACTAAGTGGACCACGGCCAAAAGATTTGGACTTGAAGGTGCTGAGTCTTTGATCCCTGGCATGAAGGAGATGTTCGATAGGGCTGCTGATCTTGGAGTAGAGAACATAGTTATCGGTATGCCTCACAGAGGTCGACTTAATGTTTTGGGTAATGTTGTTAGAAAACCGTTACGTCAAATCTTCAGCGAGTTTAGCGGTGGTACTAGGCCAGTAGATGAAGTTGGGCTCTACACCGGAACAGGCGATGTGAAATACCACTTGGGTACGTCTTATGATCGTCCAACTAGAGGAGGCAAACATCTTCACTTGTCTTTGTTGGCAAACCCCAGCCATTTGGAAGCAGTAGATCCTGTTGTTATGGGTAAAACCAGAGCGAAACAGTATTACACTAAAGACGAGAACAGAACAAAGAACATGGGTATTTTGATCCATGGGGATGGTAGTTTTGCCGGGCAAGGCGTGGTGTATGAAACTCTGCATCTTAGTGCTCTTCCTAACTACAGTACGGGTGGAACAGTGCACATTGTGGTGAATAACCAAGTGGCTTTCACAACTGATCCTAGTGCAGGAAGGTCATCACAGTATTGTACTGATGTCGCAAAGGCTTTAGATGCACCGATTTTCCATGTCAATGCGGATGACATGGAAGCAGTGGTGCATGTATGTGAGCTTGCTGCAGAGTGGCGCCAGACCTTCCATTCTGATGTTGTTGTTGATTTAGTTTGCTACCGTCGCTTTGGTCATAACGAGATAGATGAACCATCATTCACACAACCAAAGATGTACCAGGTCCGGCTGCTTTATTGTCCATATGTTGTAAAATGTTCATCTACTTTCTCTTTAAATGGATGTTACCTGTTATTATTTGTAGGTGATACGCAGTCATCCCTCGTCGCTTCAAATCTATCAGGAGACGCTTTTGGAATCTGGACAGGTGACCCAAGAAGATATTGATAAGATTCAAAAGAAGGTTAACTCTATTCTTAATGAAGAATTTGAGGCAAGTAAAGACTATATTCCACAAAAACGTGACTGGCTTGCAAGTCATTGGACTGGATTCAAGTCACCGGAGCAGATTTCTAGAATGAGAAACACTGGGTATGAACATTTTCATTTTTTAATATTTGTCATTTGTCATTGCTTTTTGGCCTTTTCTGTAATTGTAACATTTTACTGTGGAACTGTTCACTTGTTCTCTTGCAGTGTGAAGCCAGAGATTTTGAAGAATGTGGGAAAGGCAATCTCAACCTTTCCAGACAACTTCAAGCCACACAGAGGAGTGAAAAGAGTATATGAGCAACGTGCTCAGATGATTGAGTCGGGAGAAGGCATTGACTGGGGACTTGGAGAAGCTCTTGCTTTTGCTACACTGGTTGTGGAAGGCAACCATGTTCGGCTAAGTGGTCAAGATGTTGAAAGAGGGACTTTCAGTCATAGACACTCAGTGCTTCATGATCAAGAAACAGGCGAGGAGTATTGTCCCTTAGATCACCTGACCATGAACCAAGACCCTGAAATGTTCACTGTCAGCAACAGGTATTGCTTTGTGAATTGTGAATCTCATGAGATCATTACCAGCTTTTGATTGTTGTTACATGATCTTTTTGGTGTTCTGTAATGCAGCTCTCTTTCAGAATTTGGTGTTCTTGGATTCGAACTTGGTTACTCGATGGAGAACCCAAACTCTCTGGTAATATGGGAAGCTCAGTTTGGAGACTTTGCAAATGGCGCACAAGTGATGTTTGATCAGTTCATTAGCAGTGGAGAAGCCAAATGGCTCCGTCAAACCGGGCTAGTAGTTCTGCTTCCTCACGGATATGATGGTCAGGGTCCTGAACATTCCAGTGGAAGATTAGAACGTTTCCTTCAGGTACTATATAACCAACGAGTGATGACACGAGATACTTAACATAAGGTTTCTTTTCACTAACCAATTCTACTGCAGATGAGTGATGACAATCCTTATGTTATCCCTGAAATGGATCCAACTCTTAGAAAGCAGATTCAAGAATGTAATTGGCAAATTGTTAATGTTACTACACCTGCCAACTACTTCCATGTGCTGCGTCGCCAGGTAAAAACTAGTGAGACGATTGCTACTCTACTTGTTTGTTTTTCAATTTTCACACACTTGATGTCATCGGTTTGCAGATACACAGGGATTTCCGCAAGCCTCTGATAGTGATGGCTCCCAAAAACTTGCTTCGACACAAGAAGTGTGTATCTAACCTCTCGGAGTTCGATGATGTTAGAGGACATCCTGGGTTTGACAAGCAAGGAACCAGGTTTAAACGGTTAATTAAAGATCAAAGTGATCACTCTGATCTTGAAGAAGGTATCCGACGTCTTGTCCTCTGCTCTGGGAAGGTAAACCAGTTCACCAATCTTGTGCTTTTAAAGAACTCTCAGATTCTGTGACTTTATTGGGATTTGTTGAACCAGGTCTACTATGAGCTTGACGAAGAGAGACAAAAGTCTGAAACAAAGGATGTGGCCATTTGCAGAGTAGAGCAGCTTTGTCCTTTCCCTTATGATCTCATTCAGAGAGAGCTAAAGCGATATCCAAGTACGTCGCTTAATATATACTAGTAAAGAAAAAAAAAGAAACTCAGGATTGGGTTTGATTCTTGTGTGGCCTTTTTACAGATGCAGAGATAGTGTGGTGTCAAGAAGAGCCGATGAACATGGGAGGATATCAGTATATAGCACCAAGGCTTTGCACGGCCATGAAAGCACTGAACAGAGGAAGCTTCAACGACATCAAATACGTGGGACGTCTTCCTTCAGCTGCTACAGCCACTGGTTTTTACCAGCTTCATGTTAAGGAGCAGAGTGATCTTGTTCACAAAGCTCTTCAAGCTGACACCATCACCCCTGTCATCCCCTAGATGATCCATTATAAAAGAAAGAAATAACAACTTGAGCTCTTGAAGCCCTTGTTGAGAGTAAAGCAAAGATTCATGTGAATCTTTGGTTATCATCAAATAGTTTCACTGGAAAAGAATCATGTTTGCTAGACATTCCACATCACTTGTTGCTACAGATGATGTTTACTGTTTTGGATGAAAATGATACTCAAAAAATAAATATTTATAAATATTTAAACTCTCAATATTAGTATCATAAATCTAAGAAGATTCAAGGAAAGTTTTTAAAAAATAATTCTTATAAATACTCGCAAACGAGAAATATGGGCTGGCTGTACACAAAAACACATCTGTCAAGTTACTAAAAGAGATCTTCTAAGAATCATTCTCTCTCAATATTTATTTCAAATACATTATACTTATTAATCCTTTAAGTGAAAGACAGCACAGTATTAAATATTCAATTCATAAAAGAAATTCTAAAATAGAATTAATACTATAATCTTGAAAAGAGTCGAATAATTTAATTACCATAATTAATCACCTTTTTTTTAAACTCAATATTGAATTTTTTTGTTTTAGCGGCTTAAAACGAATATATGTGAAGGCCTTATCATTGACTAGTGGAATTAGAAAAAACCCTTTTGACCTAAACACCGAGAGAGAGAGAGAGAGAGTAGACTACTCTGCGACGCAGTATCTTCTTCGTCTTCTTCCTGACTCTCTCTTAGATCTGCGACGGAGATCGTTGAAACTTTGGGGGTTCGATTAGTTGCGGCGATGGCGACGACTTCTAGCTCGGAGCGAGTCCCGAGAACACCGGCTACTACCCGATTAGCGATTACGCCTGGCTCTAGGGTTTTGAAAAGCCCTATCAGTGAAGAAGTCATGTGGAAGCGTCTCAAAGAAGCTGGATTTGATGAACAATCGATTAAAAAGAGGGATAAAGCAGCCTTAATCGCTTACATCGCCAAGCTCGAATCTGAGGTTCGCTCTTTTCTTTTTTTTTTTTTTCGTGAAATTCTTCTTTCCCTGATGAATCTCCTGTAAGTTTTAGAGTTTAGCTAGCGTTTAGGAGGCTAAAAGTTGAGTTCTAAGTTCATATGAATTTCATTTTCGCGGTGGAGTCTGGAGGAACTAGACGACCGTTCAGTCATAGTGTGTATCCTTTTATTGCGCGTGGGTCAAGTTTGAACATTTATTAGATGGAATTGGTTCGCTGGAGTTATTGCTTTGGCTTTGGAAGTTTTAAAGTCGAGATTTTGTTTCTCTTTTGAGCTTTGATCAGGTTTCTTTTATCAATTATCCTATTCCTATTCACATTGCTAAATTGATCGTAATTTTCATGTAGGTATATGATTACCAACATAACATGGGTCTTCTAATCATGGAGAAAGAAGATTTGTTGTCCAAGTATGAGGAGGTTAAGTCCTCTGTTGATGAAGCCAACCTAGCACATAGGAGAGATCTATCTGCGTATGTCTCGGCCTTAGCTGAAGCTAAGAAACGAGAAGAGAGTTTGAAGAAGGATGTTGGGGTTGCGAAAGAGTGTATTTCTAGTGTAAGACTCTCCTTAACTTTCCAGCACGAGCAAAAATAGGTTGTTCTTGTCTCTTTTTTAATTGATTTTGTTTTCTTCTTTTTGTCCTCAGCTGGAGAAGACTGTGCATGAGATTCGTGCAGAGTGTGCTGAGACGAAAGTTTCTGCTGAGAGTAAAATGTCTGAAGGTCATACTATGATTGAGGATGCTCTGAAGAAATTTGCAGATGCTGAAGCCAAAATGCGCGCAGCAGAAGCTCTACAAGCAGAAGCTAATAGGTATCACCGGATTGCTGAGAGAAAATTGAAAGAAGTTGAGAGCCGTGAAGATGATCTTGCTCGGCGTCTTGCATCTTTCAAGTCTGAGTAAGTTTTCTGTCTCTGTTAACTGGACTATAAGACATTTGTGGTATTAAGCTGTTGTGGTTGTTCATTCGTTATATGGTTTAGGTCTGACACAAGAGAGGGAGAGATCGTTATTGAGCGTCAGACTTTAAGTGAGAGGCGAAAGAGCTTGCAGCAAGAGCATGAAAGATTATTGGATGCACAAGCTTCACTAAACCAGCGAGAAGATCACATTTTTGGTAGATCCCAAGAATTAGCTGAACTTGAAAAGAGGCTGGAGTCTGCAAAGAGCACATTTGAGGAGGAACGTAGAGCCTTTGAGGATAGAAAATCCAATTTGGAGATCGAATTAGCTTTGCTTGCTAAAAGAGAAGAGGTTTGTATGTACATAAGTATCTGTTTTTTCTGCTTATACTTAAGACGTCAACCAAAAAACTTATAGCATACATAATGTCTTTTTGCATGTTTTGTTTCCTTGCAATAACAGGCCGTCTCTGAAAGGGAATCTTCACTACTTAAGAAAGAGCAAGAGCTGCTTGTTGCTGAAGAAAAAATTGCCACCAAGGAATCTGTGAGTTTACTTGTTCTGACCAGCTAACCTTCTAGTTATCATTCATACTTTTAGTTCTGTATACATTTTGCAAGAGTTAAAATTGTTTTTAAACTATCAATGCAGGAGCTGATTCAGAAGGTCTTAGCAAATCAAGAGGTTATTCTGAGGAAAAGAAAATCTGATGTGGAAGCTGAGTTGGAAAGTAAGTGCAAAGCCGTAGAAGATGAGATCGAGAGCAAGAGACGGGCTTGGGAACTAAGAGAGGTTGACATCAGGCAGAGGGAAGACCTAGTTGGTGAAAAGGAGCATGATTTGGAAGTTCAGTCAAGTGCCTTGACAGAGAAAGAAAAGGACATAACAGAGAGGTCTTATAATCTTGACGAGAAAGAGAAGCATTTTAGTGCTATAGAGAAAGATATCAGCCGTAAGACTACCCTGCTGGAGAATGAGAAGGAAAGGCTTAGAAAATTAGATTTGGATCTGCAGCAGTCTTTGATATCACTAGAGGACAAGAGAAAACGCGTTGACTCAGCAACCAAAAATCTTGAAGCCCTGAAGAGTGAGACAAGCGAATTATCCATTCTGGAGTTGAACCTCAAGGAGGAGTTAGATGATTTGAGGAGTCAAAAACTTGAACTGTTGACTGAAGCAGATAGATTGAAGGTGGAGAAAGCTAAATTCGAAGCCGAGTGGGAACACATTGATGTGAAAAGGGAAGAATTACGAAAAGAAGCGGAGTACATAACTCGTCAGAGGGAGGCTTTCTCAATTTATCTCAAGGACGAGCGTGATAACATCAGGGAGGAAAGGGATGCATTGAGAAATCAGCACAAAAACGATGTGGAGGCGCTAAACCGAGAGCGTGAAGAATTCATGAATAAAATGGTGGAGGAACATTCAGAGTGGCTTAGCAAGATACAGCGTGAACGTGCTGACTTCTTGTTGGGTATTGAGACGCAGAAAAGAGAGTTGGAGTATTGCATTGAAAACAAACGAGAAGAATTGGAACATTCTTCGAGGGAGAGAGAGAAGGCTTTTGAACAAGAGAAGAAGTTGGAAGAGGAGCGTATACAGTCCCTCAAGGAATCAGCAAAGAAAGAATTAGAACAAGTCCAAGTGGAACTAAAGAGGTTGGATGCCGAGAGGCTGGAGATCAAATTGGACCGTGAAAGGAGGGAGAGAGAGTGGGATGAGTTGAAGGATTCGGTTGAAGAGCTAAAGGTTCAAAGAGAAAAACTAGAGAGGCAAAGACATATGCTTCAATCTGAAAGAGAAGAAATCCGACATGAGATTGAAGAACTGAAGAAGTTAGAGAATCTGAAAGTTGCATTAGATGATATGTCCATGGCTAAAATGCAGCTCTCCAATTTAGAGCGCAGCTGGGAAAAGGTTTCTGCTATGAAACAGAAGGTTGTCACTCGGGATGATGAACTGGAGTTACAAAATGGAGTTACCACTGCGAGTGATAAAGAAGATGGCTATAACTCTTCTATGGGAAGACAAAACGGCGCAAGTCCTTCATCCGCCGCTCCACTTTCATGGATAAAACAATACACTAAGCGGATATTTAAGACTTCTCCAGAATCTCCAGAGAAATCAATCCTAATGCAGCATCAGGAAGAAGAAAGAGGATTGCCTTCAGAAAAGTTGAAACTAGAGTCATCGAAAGGAGAAGAAAAGGCTTACACCAAGGGGATGTCCATTGCAGTTGAAAGACTTGAAGCTGGAAGGAAGCGAAGGGGTAATGCATCTGGAGATGACGCTAGTGGACGAAGCAGTAACAAAAAGAGGAAACATGATGTTACCGAAAAATCTCCTGATGCTGATCCTGAGAGGTAGAATCTAATTACTTAACAACTTTTACTCATTTTTTTTCCTATTAGTAAAGCTTAATCATTGTTCTCAATGTAATCTCAAGCCCTCAAAATGTTCCTGAGGACAAACATGAACTGCCATCAAGCCAAACCGAGACACCAAGTGGTACGGTAGTCATTAGTGAAACCGTGAAGATCACAAAAGTAACGTGTGAAACAGAGGTCATCAACAAAGTGACAAACATTGACTGCTCAGAGAATCCTTCTGAAGCAGGAACAAAGATGGTAGAGGAGAAGAAACAGGAAGGGGATTGCAATCAGGTAGGTTTCACACACACACCCTCTCAAATGCAAAATGTTCCTTTTTACTTTTTCACCAAACTTCATGACAAAACGAACTCTTGTCTTTTGATAAACGTTTCTGAAGCAGTGACTCGGAAAGAAGCTGAATCAGATAAGAGGGAGGAGAAGGATTCGGAGGAGTAGAGATAAATGCATGTAAGGTACTTCTCAGTCTTCACCGAACAAAACCCCAACAGTTGAGAGAAAGTTCATCAAATTCACTAACAAGAATTGCAGAAACTCTATGGATGTTTTTGGGTTTGTTTTTAGATAAAGATTTGAGTATGTAAATGGATTTGCTTGGTTTTTTAAAACTCTCAAGGTTTCAAGTGAGTAGAGTGATTGGCATGTAAAGTAGGTAGGAAGAGAGTATGATTTGCTGGTTTCTCGTGTGCTGCTTCTGTGTGTCTGAGAACATCTTTGTCGGCTTCAAGACAGTGTTGAAATCAGTTTCGGGTTTGTTATTTGTTTGGTCTTTGTATTGTTGATGTCTTTTTTACTCATCTCTACTCTGCCTGTCACATTCGCTAGCTACGAAAATGGGCTGGCTCGGCCCAGATTATAACATGAATCGGAGTTCAGTTGAATTAAACCCAAACAAAGAACATATCAATATAGAGAGATAGATGCAGAAGATATTCGAATTTCATGCTTCTATGGTTTCAAGAATTTTGATTCTTGAAACTGTAAAAATATTATAGTTTTCCTACTTTTAAAAACATCATTTAAGAATAATAGACTGTATAGTGCAAAACGAATAGGTCTCTTTTATTACTTTTTTTTTTTTTTGGGAATTTGTTTTGTCGACAAATTGTATGAAGAAGAATGATGTGGCTATGGGAAGTGCCAACATCAGAAAGCTATGACGGAGAATTTGGAAACAAATTGCGTGTGAAATGGGTGAATAAATCGGCATTGATTTGTGGGAAGCTTAATGAGTAACAGCTTAATCATACTCTGCAACTAGACGTGTATTATAGTATATACTAATCACTATTTAACTTATAAGCCCAAAAATATAATCTAAACCCCACTGTCTTTGTCTTTTGACCGACACATTTACCTCCATCCTGGTTCAAATCCCTTATGTCTGAAATCAATCTCCAAATAATCCAATTTTCTTTCATGAGTTTCTGAGTATAATTTATAAGTGTTATATTCTTGAGGATGATCTTATTAACCTCATTAAGCTTCTAGCGACCAGAGGAGACGTACAACTCATGCAAAAGGGATGTCATGATTATCTCATGATTACGATATAGTAACATGTTTTATCTAGTACTATTGAGTTATTTTTATAACAAAAGAAAGTTTGATGAGAGAAGTAGAAAACACTTTATAAATCTTTAGAATAATAAATACTTTAATCTAACGACGATTTTTTATTCCACAAAAGCATATGATAAACACAGTGAATAACACCTCAATAATTTGAGGACTTTACCTTTCTCAAAGTGCTTTGACTTTTAACCCTTTAACCATCAACAAGTCAAGTCAACCTTTTTGTTTCATCTAGAAGCCTCATTTAAACTTGAAAAAGGAACCAATTAAAGTTACAACTCAACGATTATTTGTTTTGAGTTGCATATTATTTATAGCCTGATCAATATGTTAAAGAAGTATATTCAATCATATTTCACTTGTTTTTCAAAATTTTAAATTATAATAAACAATACACCCAATTTGACCAGTATTTATTCGACATAATAAAACTAAGAGAAATAGAAAAAAAAATCTTAACTATATACGTTTATACAAGAAGGTCCATAGATTTGACGCCACTTTATAAGAGGTACTGGGGTTTCTTGTTCCTTAATCTCAGCTACCGTGGAAAAACTAGTGTAATCAATAATTTACTATATATAATCAAGTTATAACTGTTAGATTTATAACATACCTATCGAATCTTTGATTAAAATTACATTTGAGTCCATGGGACAGGCGTCCTTAGGTTAAATTTTAATAGTGCACTAGAACTTGATCCATGTGGATATTTATTTTTACATTTTTATAAATAAATATTTATTTTGTATAAATGGTAGTATATGTTATTAAATTTAATATAAAAGTTTTAAATTCATTAATTTATAGTTTATATTAAATATTTTTTTTGAATCAATATCACTCACATTTTTGATACATATTGACCCATTCGTCCGTTTGAATATTTTGTTCTTTGTCGCTCAATTTTTTAATGTATAATAATATTATTATATTATTTAAGTTTTGGTGATATATATTTAATACTATATTAATTATTTTACGATTAAATTATATTACGTTTTCATATTAATTAATTAATTAATTAACAATGGATACTCACCGATTTTAGTTAGTTATTTTACATTTATCATAATGGAAACCCATCCATATTAATTATTTTTTTATGTTTAATAATTAATTATTTTAAGATTATGTTTAACAATTTAAGTATGTTCTATGGATTTTTAATTAACAAAAAATAATAAATGCTAAAAGTTAGGATTAGCTAATTTATCATATCTATTAATTAATTATTTTTCTAGGTTTATACGGGATTTGTTGTGGACTTGATTTACGAAATTATTTATTAAATTAAAAGAAAGTAAATGTTTAAAATTATTACTTTAGTGGCATTGAGATGTAAATAAATCATAATTTTAAGGGTTATTTAATAAGTGAACTCATTTTTAATAATATAGATTTTGTTCACATAAACTATTTTTTGAGTTATGTGTTTGAATACATAGTTTTTTTACATATTGAAATTAAGATAAAAAGATTTAGGAAAAAAAATATTAAACTGAAATTTTAACCATATGCAAAATCTGGTTATTTTACTTTTTTTATAATTGATACAAAATTAATGTTGATTAACTAATCAATAAAAATCTGTAGTATGATTATTGTAATATAAATAATGATGTATTTGTTAAGATAATATAATTAATGAAGTAAATTAAACAGAGTAAAAATGAAATAAAATTAATGTAATAACTTGTTGAAAGAAAAATAAATTATATTTTATGCTTCAATTTTAATAATGTAGATAAATATTAAGTGGCTGCATTTTAAAATGAATTTAAACAAATCCATCTATCGAGTCAGTATATATTCTCACTGTGAGTTTGAAAAAAATTTCATCTTATAATACCTTTTATATTACAGAAAACAAATTTTGTTAGGAGATCGGTGGATTATATCATACATGAACCAAAAAACTATTAATATCCATACAAGTGTCAGTGGTAAAAAAAATTTCAAGGGTTGGCAAAATTTTGTTCACCAACCATAACGGAATTCACTCACAAAATTCATTTTCTCTACCTTTCATTTCATCTCTTTTGGTACATATCAATAACTCCTATCCTTTTCAGAAAGATAATAAGTATATATTAAATAGCACAAGTGATTGATTCATCAACCACCCAATGTGATTTATGATTGGTGATATTTTCTGGACAACTTAATTGACGTATTTGAAAATTTATCTTCAATATTTTGATAAACTATGGATAATTTTGATTTGTATTTATCAAAGAACATTTAGTTCAATTAGCGAATAAGAAATACGTTAAGTACTCGAATAAGATACTACCCCTTTGTTAAAAAATGTATGTGAATTTTTTTTCTCTCTTAAATTGATACAACAAAGACGTAGGATGGTCCATTAAATAAGACTTGATTAGTGGTACATAAAATATCAAGTGTACTTCTCATATTAATATATTGATCAGTGAGATATTGCTCAATGAATTTGTGTATATAAAAACGAAATATGATTTTTCTTAGTTGTATCACACATTCCTACCACCAAACATTCGAAGTATCGGTCTACATTTCTACAACATATAATACATTACTATACTAAAAAAACAATTACTAAACAATATTGACTATATATTCATGTATATATATAGTCATTTGTACGTACTACATACAAATCTAATCCAATCACTTATTGGCTCTATATTTTGAAGAAAATTGAACTGTTTTATTATTCTCGATGACCAAGTCTATCTACATGTAATGAAAGTACACATAATTGGTCTTTCTTTCTTTTTCGTAAGCTGACATGCAAGTGGGGCTTCAAGCTCTCGTAAGATCTTACGTAATAACTATTAACTATATATTACACTTCCGACTGTTATGCATATTAATTAACCCGTATGTCCTTCCATTATATATGAACTTGAAGTATTTTCAATCTTGCATTCCATTTACTGTTTATATTTTACTGTATTACTAACTTAATTACACGATCCTAAACTGTGGATCAGAAATGATCAGAAATCACATAATATAAAAAGCAGTCCACTACTTGCTATATAGGACATGAATCATGATGAAACATGTAGCGTGTAAACAGTTAAAAAAAAACATATAGCGTGTAATATCATACAATAAATCATATTTAGACGTATACTTTTACTAGAAACATAGAATGGCGGAAATTTAAAAAATACTTTTCAACATTAGGCTCTAGTCTATATAGTATACAGTTCCGAGTCTAATATACATGTTTAGTTTAAAGAAGAAAAAAAAAACTCAAAAGTACTGCAATCATATTGCAAAATATTATATATATGTGCAATCTTGTTTTTCAACTTAAAATTTGTTCACGTTCATTAAATTGCTTTTTGTTTTAAAACATGTTTTGATGTGAAATGGGCACATCCTAATTAAAATTGAGAATAAAGGGAAACTAGGGGAATTCGTTCGGATATTCATTCGGGTTCAGTTCGAATCTATTTGAATTTCGAATTTCGAATTTTTAAGGTTAAAGATTTCAATCTCATTTAAATATTTATAATTTTGGTTAGGGTTCGGTCCGGATCTTTGCGGATTCAGTATGGGTTCAGTTAAAGCATTTAAACTATTTTTAAAATTTTAAAATTCATGTAGACTTAAATTTTCTTAAAAACTGAAAAGAAAAATGATATATAACATATAAATTTGAGTAATGTTTGCCAAAATACCTAAACTTTCCATAAGAATCGGTTTACTTTAAATATTTGGATGGATAATCAATAGATATTTTAAGTATTTTTGGTGTTTTAAGTATTGTTTAGCTACTTTAAGTATTTACTATTAACTATTTTATATTTTTTAAAATATTTTAGATAATTTCAAAATATCTTTTACATTTTGGATACATTCTTTGAATATTAAATCTAAAAATAGCTAACATATTCAAGCACATAAATCTGATATATTTGGTACTCGAAATATTTCGGTTTGGATTCGGTTTTGATTCTCTAGAATACAAAATTTTGAATCTGATCGGATATTTAACCAATTTCAATTTATTTTTATTTTTTTGGATTGGATTCAACTAGGTTTTTTGGGTTTGGATTTTTTGCCCGTCCTAAGGGAAACTATAATCACACCACAAAAAAAAAATCGGAGAAGAAGAAGGACGAGCAACGAGTCAAAAGGTAGCAGGCGGCTAAGAAAACATTAATATCAGTTTATGGGGCTTCTGATTAAAAACCTTATAACAAATTTTTTTCTTCTTTTTAAATTAGTAATGATATTGAATCTCTAGATTCTGATATAGGAGCAAAAAACAAAGGGAGAAAAACATTAGTCTTTCCTTCTCTACCACTTCTAAATTCTAATAATATCTTCTCACAATATGTCATGAAAATTTTCAATTCCATAAAGTCACTTTTTATTCATTTTTATTTTAATCCCTTACTTTTTGACATCTTCAATCACATGAAGGACAATCTCCTCCAGGCTCCAGCTATTATATACTCTTAACCTTTTTATTTTCTACATTCACATATACTTTTCTCCATTATACACACTTCCGTGTATGTATATATAATAACCTCACGCACCATCGCACACCACCATCCCCCTCCTCTTCATCATCAACATAATTGAGAAAGAGAGATAGAGATACATAAGAATAAAATTTGAGAGTCAAGAATCAATAAGATGGGAAGGGCACCGTGTTGTGACAAAGCCAACGTGAAGAAAGGGCCTTGGTCTCCCGAGGAAGATGCCAAGCTCAAAGATTACATTGAGAATAATGGTACAGGAGGAAACTGGATCGCTTTGCCTCAGAAGATTGGTATATACCTAAAATCTATTTTTTATTTAAAATTCGCACTAAAATTTTAAATTATTTGAGACGGTTTGTATAGTCTTAAAGTAGCTTTTGATTCAAATATTAACAGAAATATCAAATAATTTGAGATAATATAACACATATTTTCTGTATATATATGTGCGCATTGATATATAAATGTCTATGTATATACGTGGTGTAGGTCTAAGGAGATGTGGGAAGAGTTGCAGGCTAAGGTGGCTCAACTATTTGAGACCAAATATCAAACATGGTGGCTTCTCTGAGGAAGAAGACAACATCATTTGTAACCTCTATGTTACTATTGGTAGCAGGTAGTATATACTTATATTGTATATCATATGGTGAGTATTATCAAATTATGATTCTGGTATTCAAAATATGTTCAATGAATTTCTTTAAGGTGGTCCATAATTGCTGCACAACTGCCGGGAAGAACGGACAACGATATCAAGAATTATTGGAACACGAGGCTGAAGAAGAAGCTTCTAAACAAACAAAGGAAAGAGTTTCAAGAAGCTCGGATCAAGCAAGAGATGGTGATGATTAAGAGACAACAACGACAAGGACAAGACCATATCAATGCTAGTACGGATCTTTATCTGAAAAGCATGTTTGGATCATCACCATGGCCATTACTACAACAACTTCCTCATCATCAAGTACCTCTTGTGATGATGGAACCAACAAGATGTAACTACTACCAAGCGTCACCTTCTTGTAACCTAGAACAAAAGCCATTGATCCCTCTCAAGAACATGGTCAAGATTGAAGAAGAAATGGAGAGAACAAACCCTGATCATCATCAGCATCAAGATTCTATCACAAACCCTTTTGATTTATCTTTCTCCCAGCTGTTGTTAGATCCTATTTACTACTTAGGATCAGGAGGAGGAGGAGGAGAAGAAGGAGATTTTGCTATTATGAGTAGTAGAACAAATTCTCCATTACCAAACACAAGTGGTGATCAAAATGAACATCAGCAGCAAGATATTTTTCAATGGTTTGGGAGTAGTAATCTTCAGACAGAAGCAAGCAGCGATATGTTCTTAAACAACAACATAGCGAACCTTGAGACCAACGAGGACACAAGATTTTACTCATCATTAGCGGGCGCTGGAGCGGCTTTGACCGGAGGAACGACTAGTACATCGGCAGATCAAAGCACAATAAGCTGGGAGGATATAACATCTCTTGTTAATTCCGAAGATGCAAGTTACTTCAATGGGCCAAATTAATTATCTGTATTTTTTTAATTACTTATATATATAAAGACTAAAGAGGGGTTTGATAATAATAATAATATCTAAACATGAGTTTTCATTTTGTATAAATCTGTCTTTAGGGGGTTGGCTGATAAATTAAATGGATTAAGATTAATATTCATGCAGAGATTTGGTTACTTTAGTTTCAACTTAGCTTTTATTCAGGAACAATATATATGATCTTTTTGAATTTTTCTTTATGGTTAATGCGTTTATGATTGTGAAAGAGATTCTACCTTTTAGCCACTTCCTTTTCCCCTAATTATTTAGGTTTTTACATGTACTATAATATTTGCAAATTACAATATCTTTGAGTCTCTGACACATAAAAAGAAGGAAACAAATATATATGAATCAAAATTAGTGTTAAAAGAACCTATGAATCAAAATTTGAGTCTAAAAGAGGACTGTCTTTTAGACGCACCAACATCTATCACCAATTACTCATTATAGGACTAAATAGTTCTTCAATTTCTTTATAAATGTTCAAATATATTCTTGAATATATACGTCTAAACAGTATAATTGTTAGGTTCCTATAGTGATATGGAGAATCCAAGGATGATTTCTTCTCTCTTTCATATTCAACTCCACAAGACAAGAGCCTCCATATCTATAATATACTTACATGTATATGCATGAATTCTGATACATTTGTCATTCATAACAATAAAAAAAAAATTGGCCAGTCAAATTCTCCCAAATCAAGTCATATATACCAACCAGTGTTTTTATAAGTCATACAAATTTACATAAAAGAAAGAAAAAAAACTACATTGTATAATTCATTCCTAAGAAATTCACCTCTACGTGTTTATCATATGGTCAGAAATTAATTAACCTATGTTATTCAGTAAGTCGTGTATTTTTTTTTGGAGGCAATGCACATATATCTGTAAATGCGTGCGTATTCGTACAAAGAATTTGTAGCGTACATGCATGGTTGGATCTATATGGCTTTGTCTGTTCAGAGATACTCCGACAAACACTCGAATACACATAAGTGTGTGTAAGTACAACTATATGTCTTAGTTTTCATTTATTTTTCTTACATAATTAGTATTTGAATTGTCTAATAAATTAATATAAAATATGTAAATGTACCTGGAAACAACCAGTAATGTAAGTTTCAAAACAAAACAAAAACAACCATTAATGTCTTTTTCAAACAAAAGCAACCATTAATGTGTTAAAAAAATTTGTAACACAAAAACAAATTAAGCCCATCAATGTGTTAACAATAACTAAAAATACATGTATAGAATGTATCCTCTTTATAGACTTTATATTAATGAATGAATAAGTAAACAAAAAAAAACAAACAAATACCTAACAAAAAGAAGATTTGTCTTACCAATTCAACGTAAGTGTACGTACAACTTCGAAACTTTCTCTCTAGTCAGTTTGGTTTTGAAGATCACAGAATCAAATGATGTCACTAAAAATTCTCTTTCTCTGTTTGACACATATATTTGCCCATTCAAACCTAAAAATCATCATTATTTCTACCCATTTTATCTCGAGTGAACAAAATAATATCATTATATTTGTTTACCAAATTGAAAATATATATAAAGAACATCTTAAATATCATTTATGCTGGCTATTATTTATATGTTTTTAAAACACGAAATTTTTGCTATTTTTATTTGATGATTTTTCTATGTGTTTGTCGTCATCAAGCAATTTTATTAAAATGACATATAGTATATACATATATATATACACTTATATTCATACTTTTTTTACTGAAATATTCATACTTTCTCTTAAACTAGAAGAAATATAACGGCCATACGATATATACATACATCCTTTTATCTGCATGGACACTATACTATGTCCATGCCCTAACTGCACACAATGAAAACGGTAATGATATGACGACCAGATAACCAAACAGTATCAAACAGTCCACTACATATTTAAAACCTTTATTATTTTTTTCAAAAAAATGACATACTATTATTTATGGTTTACTGAACTGTCCTTGATTGATTGCGATACGAATATATATAAATTAAGAGGAAATAATGTCTCTTGTTCATCTCATTTTTGTATCTACATTAATACACCTAAAGGACAGAACAAGTCTGTTCTCACAGGATAATTGAAAAATTGGTCTCTGAAAGACAAGTCATTTTGTAAGTTCCAAACATTCTCTGCAAACAGAAAAATGACAAAGCTTAAGGAATTATCCGCATCTAATACATAAGTTAAATCCAAATAAGGAGAACGCAGTCATATTAGATTATCGTAATCTAGGGAGGAAAATTAGGAGATTCTAGAGATAGTGATGAAGATTATGTATGTAAGCACTTGCATCAGTGGATGGCAAGACGTGTCATGGTCATGTACCTGTATGCTATACTTAGCTTAGCCGTATAACCTTTTTAGTTTATTCTCCTTTATAAATATATTTAGAATAAGTGAACCGAAAACTGGATTTAACATCATTTAAACTATGCATATATATATAACTATATTTGGATATAATCATATAAACATGAATAAGTTAAAATATAAGTATTTATATCCTTGTTGGATAAAGCAATACTCTCTTATTCAATATTAATTGTTGTAGAATTTTTTCTGTTACAAAATAAATGTTGTTTTCGATTTTCGATGAAAAATTATTAACTTTCTAATGTAATTTATTTTTTCGTTGGTTAAAATATTGTTAAATGTATAAATAATTGTGTTTTTATATAGAAAATATGTAAAATTAAATATGTGTTTATAAATCTAAAGTGATACTTAATATAAAATAGAGGGAATATATGATAAGAAGAAAAAAGGAATAATATCGTTGAGAATAGTTCAAGGAACAAAACGATATATGAACTAGAGAGACTCTGATGCATGGAATATACGGACTTTATTATGATTAATAATTTAATCAACTGATTAATGGTACATTCTGTCAAACCTCTAGACGATAAGTAAAACAACACCATATGAAACCTTGATTAGCCTCGCGACAATTCACCCCACGACGACCTTGTTGTATACTTTTATAATTTAATTTATTTTTTAGCCACTAAAGTTGGACGATTGTCAAAAAGGAACAATTTATACATTTATATAATGCAGCTGATGCTGACACTCACTAATACGTTAATAATATCACCCTGATTTTTTTGCCTTTTTATAATAATAATAATAATCTTTTCAACTTTGTGCTCCCGTTTAAAGTTAGAGATTTTGTTTTTATTTAGATAAAATAATGTAAAGTTTTTTTTGTGGAAATGGGGGTATGTCGCGTCCATTTGATAATTTTCTACGTGTTTTAAACTTTTAATTAAGTAATTAATTAATTATATTGTTTCCATCATGTAGATGAGATTTGGCTACTTCTTGTTATCTTCTTATGGAGAAAAATATGATAGATATGAGAAATTTTCCGCTACTTTAAGTGAAATAATTTAATTTGTTTTCCACTAATTATTTTCGCAATATTTTTTTATTTGTGCTACATATTTTCGCAGTGTCTTTCTTATTATTATTACATTAATAAAAATATATCAAAACATTCCGCAAATGACCTGTGAATCAACTCTTGCTTTCTTTTCAAAACGCTAGTAAGGCCCATGAAAGCTCGCACAAATGAAAAACAAATTAGATCTGATCAATACGTCCCCTAAGGCTCATAAAAGCCCATTAGATACTTACCAAAAGAGCAGTAGTTAAAGCAAATACTCAAGTGGTGGATTTAAATTTGAGGATTAAGCATCATATGTCATTAGATTACTTAGGTTTAAAGGAAGGAAGAGCCGACTAAATTTTTTAACAATCAACGAAAAGTCAAATGATAAAAGTTAGTTAAACAAAAAGATTAATCTGGGAGTAAACAATGTTCGAAAAGGTGGGAAGAAGAGGATGAACATTGATCAGTCGACTCTTTATTATAATTCACGCCGGTGCATCTAAGCCAAAGAAACAAATCTCTGTGTGATTTGATTCTTGTTTTTTAAGTAACAAATGTGCGATGAATCTTCTTAATTGTACACATATTAAGTGGATGTATACACAACATTAGTTAAAGTTCTGCGGTAACCAAATATTAAAAATGTGGAAATATGCTCGTCTATAAGAAAAAAGTTAATTGACTTTCCGATGCATCAAGTACGAGAAAAGCTAACGTGACCCTCATGCCATATTAGCGCTTACAATATATGATGTTTTTGATTCCAGTATTTTACACTATGTTTATGTGTGCATCAAGTATGTATGTGTCATGTTTCTCCTCTACAAAAGTGTGTACTGATTCACAGGATGTGTCATGTAAGTAAGAAAGCCATGCGTAAATGAACCCCTCATGCATATATGAAGGACATAAAACATATACAATGATCAAATTCATATACACGTGGCCCGTTTGATGTCTGATCACTGTATATGTTTTCTTGTTCCTATTGCAATTCATATTTGTTATGCATATGAATCTGACATTGTATATGTGTATATGGAGGAGATGCTATATGTTTATGTGTCATGGCATGTGCAGTTAGCCTAACTCGTGAAGCCCACGTGACTCAAACCTTTGTTCAAACTTGACATGTTATATAGTCTTCTACTTTTTTTTTGTTAATGAGTTTTCAATATAGTCTTCTACTTTACAATGCTTTTTATAAACATGCTTTACAGTACGTTGATGCACAAAAACTCACTCTGTAAGAAAAAAACATGTTGACTATGTTTCTTTATTAGTGGAATTCGATTTTAAATAAATCACAACATTTGAGATCATAAAAATATATACTCATATTATTTCATTTTAAGTGTCACTTTAGCTTTTTGACACGGATTAAAAAAATAATTAATTTTACATATTTTATATCTAAAAACATAATTATTTATACAATTAATCATATTTCAATCATTAAAAAATAAATTGAAGTATAAAGTTGATAAATTTTGCATCGAAAATCAAAAACGATAACAAAAAAATTCTCTACAACGACATCTAATATGGAGCGGAAAGAGTATACCATTAAAAAATTCTATTTAATTAATATCCTCCATGTTTCTTAATAAGTGTCACTTCGACATTTTTCACACATATTAAGAAAATAATGGAAATGTGTTTAAATTATTATTAATTACACTTATTTGATCAAGAGTATTTGAGATAAATAAAATTATTTATAAAATCAATGCAATTTGTAATTAATTTTAAACTGGAAGTGAGTATAATTTGCATTGAAATTTTAAATGGACATTTTAATGTAACAAAAAAAGGTTAAAAGAGCATTTATTACTAAACAAAGGGAGTACATAACTAAGTTGACATACTTTTTATAATATCATATTATCATTCCATGTCGCTTAATATATTTGCAAGTAGTACTAACGACCATGATAACCGACGAAAATTTTCTGGTACAACGACTATACAAATCTCAGTTTGTATAGTTATGGTCGGTCATATGCAACTAAGACTTTTAAGTACAATACTCATCACGGATTCTCAAATCCCACCAAATTCTCATTCTCTTATATTTCTCAAAGTACATACATATCTCTATTACTTTTTTTAAATCGAATTATTAGTTATTTGAGATAGGTTTTTGGGGACTCAACCACCACATTAATTCTCTTCACATGTAAGGATCATTTGCCGTTACGGCCACTATAGCCGCGTATCATGCTAGTGTTAAATAAGTTTTGGTTAGTAAAGTTGTTTTTATATAGTTCCTAGTCTTCGTAGTACCAACAAGGCTCATGGCATTTTAGTTTTTTAGAGTTGTTTGATAAGTATATATTCTATCTATAATAGACTTACATCATAACCTTTGACTGTATCTCATATAATGATTAGGCGATGATATGATTTGTCCTGCTTTATCCCTCTGGAAATAAATTACACGAAATAAATATAATGGTTCTAATGCCTTTTCTCTTTAAATGATTGGAGCCTTTTAGTTTATAAAATTCTTGATTTTGGTAGCTATGATTGGAATTGTATTGTATGTTTAAATCTCTTAATCATTGTGGTCAATGACCATGGTATTTGTTAGCATCGCTTTAAGAGTTGATCATTGTATATGTTCTCCACAGTTGTAAAATGATCCAAATATATGCAGTGGAGTAAAAAATCGTTTGTTCATCTTATCAACTTGCTAGCTATATCATTGAGTATTTATTTGTCATTTTGTTTAACTCATTAATCAATTTGGCTTCATGGAACATTATGAACAAAGAGATCATGCACTCTTCCTCGATTCACATAAAAGACGTCTCCTTTGACTTTCCCAATTTGCTTCCTCAGTTGACCAATTCCCGCCATTGCAATAAGAAGATGCATTAATCAGTTAACTAACGTTCTAAATTATAAGCCTCCTTGATATATGCCTTCACTAACGTTAACGATCATCATAGACGACTTATAGCCAAAGGTGATTGCATGTCAACTGTTCAGAAATTAACCCAAATTAATTAAGGAAAAACATATTTTTAACGATGAAAAAAACATATTTATAAATTCAAATATTATATATTAAGTAGAGTTACACAATACATGCAAACATTTTATTGAAATTACAACAGGAAATGATATATATATACCACTGCAAGTCCACATTCTGACTGAGTGCATTTTAGACACGTATAACAACATTTATAGTAAAGTTTCAGAAAAAAAAAACACATATAGTAACAAGGTTACACCCGAAAAAATGCTTATAAACTCACCCAAACATTGTATGAATATTACACATATATAATGATATTATACATATCTTGGAATATGAAATAATTCCAAAATATAAAAAAAAATGAAGGAAATAAAGAAGAAGAAAAAAACCTTGAAGTTTTTACTTTTTGTTTAATTTGTAGTCTCAAACTCAGGGAGATGAATAACTTCATCGCTCATCAGGCACACGGTCTGACCATGAAACCCGGAAAACCCAGTTAGAGACTGTCTTCTTCCTCAAACTCTTAAGCCTCTCATGGCTCTTTCTTGATATCATCCGTCCACAGTCTGTAGACTCTACGAACGTTTTGAGCCTCTTCAAGGCCAAATCGAGTGTATCCTCACTCATATTAGCGAAACAAACCCTAAACCAACCCGGTTCGGTGCAGTGACACGATGAACCGGGCGAGATGTTTAGTTTCACGTTGTAAACCATCTTTTTCCAGAGGTCGAGCTCTGCTTCGAATGTGTTTGTGTCCAAGAGGTGTCTCATGTCGACCCAACAGAACAAACCTGCGTTGCTTCTAAGGCAAGTAATCCCCGAGGACTCAAGACCAGACACTAGGCGTTTCTGTCTGGACCTAAGCCGTTTCTGGTTCTCTTCGAGGTATTGGCTCGTGAACTTCTTGTCTGAGAGCAATGCAGAGAGAAGGTACTGAGTCTGAGAAGAAACAAGACCGAAACTCGACATTTTTGTAGCTGCGGAGACGATCATTTCGTCGTTGGAGTAGATCGCTCCCACGCGGAAACCAGGAAGCCCTAGATCTTTAGAAAGACTATAAACGATGTGTACTCTTTTAGAAACCTCGGTGTTTTCCAGTTTCTTGTCTTTCAAGACATCCATTACGCTTATGAACTGTTCAAACCCGAACATAGTGCCTGAGTAGATCTCGTCGCTAATGAGATGAATGTTCTTGGAAGTGATGAAGTCAACGAGAAGGTTAAGCTCACGTCTGGTCAACGCAGTGCCAAGTGGGTTAGATGGGTTTGTGACAAGAACTCCTTTGACTTTGAGATCAAGTTTATGGGCTTGTTGGTAAGCTTGTTGTAGAGCTGACTCCGTGATTTGAAAGCCATTGGAGCTTGAGCAGTGAATCGGCACAATCTCAGCTCCGGTTCTCCATTTAAGATCTCTATCAAATCTGTAATATTCATAAAAAAGCCAAAACGTAAGCAGGGAGTTTTAATGAGTATGTTTGGGATTCAAGTAAAGTGAGATTAGGGTTATTATTATTGTAACTTACCCAGGGTAGTAAGGAGTAGGCAAAAGGAAAGCATCGCCAGGCTCAGCAAGACAGAACATGAGAGTCTCGTTCGCAGATGTCGAACCAGCGGCTAAAACAATCTTTTTCGGATCAAACGTGACTCTGTTTCCTCTTATCTCTTCCATGAACTCAGCCATGGCCTATAAAAATAGAATATGTTCATGAGAATTGAGAAAATGATTCATTACTTGTGATACAAGTATTAGGGTAAAACAAATGAAACTTACCTTTTTGAATTCAGGCATGCCGTGATAGTCTTGAAAGAGTGCAAGCTCTCTGAAAATGGATTGACCGTTCCTCTTGAGACTAGCTGCGTCCTGGTTCTTAGCTAGCCATGACTCGATGAGATCAAAACATAGCTGGTTTTCAGCAAGACCCATCTGGATCATCCCGTTAGGGTTCTTGATCTCATCGTAGGGATTCTTCTCGTACTCTTCCCATCCCAAGAAGTAGGATGAGTCTTGTCCATGACCATTGCTTGTCACTTTTGTCGAAAGCTGTTTCATTTTCTTATTTTAGGTCACGAGATTTTGGTCGAAGAGAGATAATGTTAGAAAAGAGTGAGAGGGAAAAGAGATCTTGAGTTTTAGGGTTTAAGCTGGTGAAGAGTGAGATATGTTTTGAGAAGCAATGGGTATGTAAAGAGATATATATATAGATGACAACAGAATGAGAAACTGTGAGACTTTTTACGTAGTTTTAGTAAATGTTCGTTAAGACATGTGATGCAACTTCTTTTTTATTGTATTCTAATACGTCTCTAATAATCAGTCAGCTATTATTTTGATGAGAATAATTATTGAATACATTGCAAATTGCGCTTTATACTATATGTGATCCATCATTGAACTTCTATTTATTATTGCATTCACACATACATCAATAAATCTTAGTATTTGTATGTTTTCAAAAACTTCCAATTCTATATACATACAAATTGATTGACACATTTTAAGCTCATTTGTTCCTTTCCTAGGATTTAAGAATATTAAATAACACTTTTATAAATTAATCTAGATAAGAAAGGAAAGATATCATCTTGATGTGTTCCTTATATTTTATATTAAACGTCATTTTAGATTTTCTTTTTCAAAAAATATCATTTTACAATTTCATTACAAATTTGTATATTAAATTTATCTTTTATTTTTTTTAATAATTAATAAATTTTTATTTTATTTTTATTTATTTAATTAGTTATGTATTAAATAAAGTATATTAATTTATTATATAATATTTTTAATTTTCGTAAAAAATATCAGATTTACACTTTTAATAAAACGGAGGGCTATTAGATAATTGTATTTTAGTGTCTTTAAATTATTAGCTTTTACGCGTTTCCGTCACCGCCCGAACGTCTCTTTACTAAACATGGCAATTAGAATTAATACTTATACAAAAGTTGTGACATTATACGAAATTTTCTTATCAGAATCTGTAACTTTGACTTATATAATAATTTAATAAAATAAGATTAGAGTGGTAAACGTAAAACCTGAAAACAAGCAAAATGAAATACAAGCAAAAAAGAAAAAGAAAATGGAAGGTAGACAAGTGGGGATCAAACGTAATGCCATACCATACCGACATTGAATCGCTATAAGAAATTGTATTGGCTTACTAAACTGATTCGTCTATATTTATACTTTTATTTATACGGAAGATGATAACTCAAATAGGACCATTTATGCTCCCTAAACTCTAGTAGTCCCATATGTGTTGGTTTGCCATTAATTTTTTTTACGACAACGTGTTTATTCAATGGTTATTTTCATGCAAATATAAGTTTCCACTTAATTACCATGATGGTTTCAGTTTTGTAATATCACTAAGAGACTAATTACAGTGATCGGTCAATCTCAATTTCAATAGAAGTATAGAATAAATGGTGATTTTTTATCATAAATATGATGATCAAACAAATTCTCAGTTGGAGTAAAATCATGGAGTTTTATGTACATGTTGAGTCAGTTATTTTCGCATACTTTGATAATCAATGAATTTGATGATTAGTTGATTACAGATGATAATCATGGGGAAATAAGACGACTATCATCATGATGAATATATATACATATAGGTGTATATAAAATATATTATGTGGATTTTTTTGAGAAACTATTTTCATTCTGAATATATTAAAAATATGAAGAACAAAAATAGATGGAGTTTTTATCATATACTTTGAATGATGTCCCTTAAACATGGGATAATGAAAAGAGTTATCTAATAATTCGGACATAGATTAATGATTAACATACTTATACTTAATATTAATCAGTCCAGTTGAGTTATATTAACCAACAAGATCAGGTGGACGAAATCAAAGCCAGTGGTGGTAGCCGTTGGTTTATAGGTTTATGCCCCCAGATTTTTAGGCGACGTTTTCCAATTTAAGTTTGACTCCAACTACCAACTAACTTAACCGGAATATTATTTGGTAGGTAATAGTCTAGGAGTATATTGTTTCTTTAAAATAATAAAAGTTGACGTCAGAAAATTGATATTATCACACACCATTTTAAATTTTTAAACAATAATGAGACGTTGTGATTTTCTCAGATTATTTTTCAAGATTTTATAAAGCTCAAACTGATTTGATTGGTGCGACCAAAATGGGTCCTCAAATAACAACCCATAATAATGATAAAATGCAAAATGACTCATTGAAAATAGCATGTGAAATCATCATATTGATTGTGATGAAGCCATATATTTCGGCATTTCATCAACTTGATTGCATTTTCTGAAACAACCAAAAGATATCATATCAACTCATGAATGCAATCACATAATTAATATTACAAAACAGTTTTTTTTTGTCATCATCACAAAACAATTTTTAATTCTGTATTTTGAACAATCAAGATAGAACACCATAATTGTATTTTTATCATAAAAAGTAGAGTTTCTACACAAATACAAAACATATATTGCTAAACAAATCCTACTATGTAATTTCTAAAAACAAAAAAGTGGTGAGCTTGAGCCCTATATATGTTTAAAAATAGATCGTTCATGATATTAGAGAACAAATGGTGTATACATTTGTAATTGTTACTAAATGTTTTCATAAAATTATAGAGGATGAGGTAGAGACGTGAGGGGAAGCACATGGAGATGCAGTAGAAATAGGGTTTAAGAATGCATGTGAAAAGTGTAGGTTATAAGACCCTACCCACCCCAAATCCATACATCAAACAAAAACATTTTGTGACAACCATCGTGATCTTTCTTTTTTCCATTTTTGTTTTTCATAAAAACCACTATTCATGTTCCAAATTTTGAAAACGTGGGTCCCATTTAACACTCTTCAGAACCTGATATGTATTATGGATATTTTTAGTTCTATTTTCTATTTCCTTGAATGACTTAGTGTCTTTGTTTGGTGATCGAGTCTTTATCCTAGCTGATCTCTCTCGTTGAATGTATATGTAGCCAATGATATACTAATGGAGAGAGTAAAATGTGGTTCGCTAATAGCAAGATTTATGAGTTCGAGTTATTACAAATTCCTGGAACATGAATAGTAGTTACTAACTTTTACATGTTTTATGAGATTTGTCTACAGAAATGTTGGACTGTATGTATATGCATATATCATATCATGGCCAATAATAAATTAAATAAAAAACTTAGATAAAAAAGGGGATAAACTCCCAGCTGCATTGGATACCAAGTTAACAAACAGTATGGTCAACTTATGTTTATGTCTTTGTACCAGTCTGTGTTTGCCCCCATCCCCTCTTCTTTTACATATTTCTAAAATCCATGCTGTATTTTTTTTTTGCATATTTTTGTAGCCTACTGAAGATTGTATACAGATGGAAAATGATTCATTTAGCAGCTATACATATCATACGATTAGCCTGTATTTCCAGGCTGTGTTTAGGCTCAAGTCAACAGATATATATGTGTATCGTTCCTTTCCTATGAGTATGCGTAATGTAACGTGGGTCTTTCTTACACTGCTCATACATGATACATATACATATCTAACAATCTACTAACATATGAATCTTATTATTGGGCCTGTCTCATATAACCAACTCAAATGGTGGGGGAAGAGGCAGGCCTCTTCTTGACTTAAAGAGTTGCATCTAGCCTTCTCCAACATTAGCCCAACACAATTAATGCTAGAAACAGTGATGCACTCAAATGTCCAAAAAGAGTTACACAACGCCTACTGTATTTGAGTGTATCCATTGCTGATATATAATGATCTCCTAACATAATAATATTCCTTTTATCAGAAAGACTTAATACTTTTTATAATTGTTTTATAAAAGCTCGATTATCTGATAATGTCATAGCTTAAAATGAAATAAATGCAGGCCAAATTTATTAAATAGTTAAATTATGAATCAAATAGTTGAGAATGTGTTACAATTTTTGTGGAACTTTCTGTTTCTTTCTATAGAGAGAAAAGGCATATAACAGAGAGAAGACATATCTGGTCTGATGCTTTTCAAGATCAGTAATAACAATAATGTTCTAATGTAATGGCTTGAGGTGGAACACTTGACAAGCTGGTTTGTATGAAACCTCGGAAGCTGCTTTTTCGAACTTCTTGCTCGCTGCTTCGTTTTCCTCTAGATTCGTCTGTGAGAAGAAACGGTTCCACCACGACGAGCTACGCATTTTAGCCTGCAGAAACAACCAAACTGCATCAAAATTCCCGAACAGGAAAATTACAGAATCTAAACTAGATATGTGTGGTTTCATTCATGAGAAAAACATGATTTCTCGTGAACTTACCGGTCGTCCAAATTTTGACAATTCTGCAACTTTAGCCTTTTGCTTACCAGGATTACCTATAATTTGATGAAAGTTAAGTTCAATCAGAATCGATACATATGGATACACTTTCTGAAAGCCTGTGTTGTAAGTTACCTGCGAAAAGAAGGAGACCATCCGAAGCAACCCGAGCAAGTTCAGGAACGGTCTTGTTCAGATATTTAGGTGAGAGGTAATCAAGAGCATCTGAGACGATGACAAGAGAAAACGACTTTGACCGGTAAGGCAGAGGGAACTTGATGTCAGCAACACGTACAAGGCCCTTTATGCAAAAGACTTTTACAGTTAGAGTCTGCATCCTCTACGTCATATGGTTCAACACCCCATGCTTCAGTCTCTTCTTCCTTCAACAGAGTAGCGACAACTGAGCATGTTTCAGGACCCACGTGCAAGACTTTCCGCATACTATCTCCATAAGCGTTCTTAAGAAGAGGAATGGCTCTTTGAACTTCTGATGTGCAAGAGTAGTCACCTGTAGATAGTTGTTAATGCAAGTGTTAGAGATGCTAACTGAGTGAAAACGAACACTATCTTATTGAAAAAGAAAAGGAAGAAGTACCTGCGATCTTGCTGACTTCTCTGATACTTTTAAACATACCTGTTAATATACAGGAAACTGCAATTAGAGGGCTTTCAAGTGGTAATCAAGCAAGCAAAACACACTCACTAGGTTAAAGAGAAACAAACCTGGACCACTAAAAGCATAACCAATGAGAAGGCATGCTCCCTGTTAATAAATAAAAAGGATTACATCTGTAACATTTGAAACACGAATAAGTTAGAGAGATTACAAGGAAAGAGGGATGAGAATCATACCACGAGAACAAGGCAAATAGAAAAGAGAGGAGAGGAGCGTGACTTTGAGTGGAAAGCTCCTACAAAAGGGAAGCTTCCACTGTCCCCAACACGCCTAGTCGAACCTACTTGCCTTCTAGACATGACTAAAGATCCCTCAAAGCTTTTCTTATACCCTTCAAAAAGAATAATCCACACCTTTTGTTAACCAATATTGTATGTCAAACCACAAAGAACACATGGAACTAAGATAAGCGTCACTCTCTACGCGGTTTCACAACTAAGATTATCTACACGATTTAACGTTCAACAATCATTAATCCATCACATTCTTAACCAGATATGGAATCTATTTAATATACAGATCCATGAAAAAATGAGCATCCTGAATCTGGAATGCGAACAAAGCAGCTTTCGGGCAAGAAATCACCAATGAATCCACAGAAACGAATCAATACCATCGATATATATATATAGATAGATCCATGGAACAGTGAGCTCGAGCTACGAAACAAGTTATGAACAATATACCTTGAATTAGCGATTCCGAATGAACGATGTTCGGATCCAAAGATTTCAGATCCGAGAAGATTCGTGTGTGAAAGCTTTTCTTCCTTGGCTCTCTCTCTCTCTCTCTCTCTCTCTCTCTCTCTCTCTCTCTCTCTCGCTTAGCTATAAAATTTATAAGCGGAGAGCTTCCTAGTGCTACTGTCAAGAGAAGAAGAAAAATAAGCGAGAGTGCTATTCCCACTACGTCGTCGTTTCTATTCTGCGCGTTTAACTAACATTAATAGACTTCTGCCGACACTTGCAAGTTTCCGAAGTGTTTGGGCCTTTATAAGATAATGGGTGGACTTTTATCAGTGCTCGTGCCATCTATTAAGTAATTTGGAGCCATGAAGAACCGATGACGTAGCTGGATAGAGTAGTCCAGGGTCGTGCACTCTGGTTATCTGTAATTCAATATTAGATGACTGGTTCGTGCTATGGACATGCGTAACAGTATAAGCCCAGTTTTTTATTAACGGTCTTCCAAAAGGTTTGGTTTTACTAAGAGCATAACAGGCCTTATATTCTTATGTAGAGTTCTAACGTTACAGATAGAATTCTACTTTTGCCTTTGCATCAACGACGTCATGATGTGGGACGGTTCTTTGACTGGACTATCCAAAGCAGTACATGCCGTATACCCAATCCCTCGCCAACTACAAATTTACGAATAAAATTTTCATAATAGAGTACAAGTGTAAGACAACATAGACCAGTCTTGCCTTTTTTGTTAATATATACCAAATTACAAATCACATTTCCTTTAGGATAAGTAAACTAAAACAAGGAGAAATTCCAAAAGATTAACACAAATAAATACATCTAAACATGATTATAAATTCCCTATTTTGTATCTTTAGTTTTGTTTGTTAATTAAAAGAGAGAAAAAAAAAAATTAAACCACAATTAATAACATGATTAGTAATGAGGCATGGAGTGACTAATCTTCCCTTCTTCTTCCTCCATCTTCTTCTCCGTGATCTTCAACCAAACACACACACCCGTGAAGCTAATCACCAAGCTCGCGACTCCACTTCCGAGCCCAATCCCAACGATCGCCATCACCGATAACCCCTTGCTCTTCATCTCCTCCAACGGATATCCATACAACTTCTTGTTCCCATCAAACGAGCTCGAATTGAACCTCGCCAAGTTTCCGTTACGCATCCCCAGATTCGCCGGGATCTGACCGGCCAACTTGTTGTTCGAGACGTCGAACGCCGATAGCCTCGCCAGAGTCCCGAGCTGCTGCGGGATTAAACCGGAGAGCTTGTTATCGTGGAGATCGATGACGTTCAGGAAAGCGCATCGAGCGAGCTGAGGCGAGATTTCACCGGAGAGACGGTTGGAGGAGAGGTTTAGAACCGCGAGGTTGGATAAGGACTGAATCTCCGGCGGGATCTCGCCGGAGATCTGGTTGGATGATAGATCTAGTGACTGGAGGTTCGTGCAGTTGGATATGAACGGCGAGATGGAGCCGCGGAGAGAGAGGTTTGTTAAGGAGAGTTTGTAGATTCTGCCGTTGTTGCAAGTAACGCCGTGGAGATAGGATTCGAAGCTGGGGCAAGGGTTGGAGAAGTAAGGTTTAGTCCAGTTATGGAGATTATTCCCCGGATCTTCTAAGCTTTGATGAAGATTCGTTAAACACGCCTCGTCGTTTGAGTCACCGGAAGCCAAACGCCGCGACGTTTCGAAACTTAGGAGGAAAAGTAAGATTAACCGGTTGCTAAACCGGTGGTTATTAGCCGGCATTGGAGAGAGGAGACGGGGGGAAGAAATTGCTTGTGAGAGAGTGATCGTCTTTCGGGCGGGTATTAATGCGTAAGTTAGTAGAGCTCCGGGCTATGCGCATTATAAAGTTTGATGTATTTATAAGTATTTGTCCATTTATTAAGGATAATTATTATCTTATTTAAGTATATCTTTTGTATAAACACGTTAGTCACTTTCAAAAAGCTTTGTATGTTCATCGTTTTCAGCATTTGAAAACGTTTATAGGGAAATAAACAGAAGGTTTCATGCTTAGTCATGTCACACCGCATTTCGCAATTTAATTGTATTTGTTTGACTGTATTATAAGACGTAGGGTATTAACTACGATATTAATTTAATCCGTGCGTCAAAGTATAATTCGACTTGGCCTCTCTGTCGTTTCCTATATAAATAATTGAAATAATATATTTTTTATGTATGTGATGCTAACAGTTCACTCACCTGCAAGGCAGAGTTTAAACAAATACAAAAGCACTTTCAGCAACATACTAGAAGAAAAAAACATACCAAACTCCTATCTTATCTTGCACTAGAAAAACTTGTGTGGTTCAATGTATAGTGTTGATACTATTTATAATTTAATTAGTATCTTTAAAAAAAAGACATTAATAGCTATAATTATACAGTGATTTAAGTATTAAACCAAACTAGAGAGACTTTAGTCCAATGTTCATGCAACAGTGGCTTGGCTTTTGCAGCAGACATTGAGAACATCATCTAGAGATGGATGATCACCGGTACCTTCGTCTTTTCGACCATACAAGAGCTTCTTGCCTCTGAAAACAAACGTACCTCCCTGACAAGAAGAAGACATAGAAAAGGATCAAACAAAAACAAAAACAACGCAGACAACTTCATCTGTTAAAAATCTTGTCTTGTGGAAGAACCAAACCTGTTGCAACACACTGCTTCTGTCTTCAGGAGTGGCTTTTATGGTGTAGTTCTTTGCAGCTTCTCGTATCTCGTCAAATCTTGAGAAGACTTTTTTCTGTATATCAAACAAAGTTGCTCAGATATTCAAAGGTGAATGTACTACTATACAATAAAACAGTAAAACGTTTTGAGACGGTTCATACACTAGCTGGATTGAAGAAAGTGCGGCCTAAACCGTAGTATAAACCAAGAACATCATATGCCTGCATAATCAAGAAGAAAAAAACACCATATTCAACACAAAAGAAAGTCTATTAAAAACAAGGTAGCTTTGTATTTTTCTTTTTTTTTTTCTGCATTACCTTGCGCTCAGGATCCGCGTAAAGACATTCCATGGGAAAAGGTAACTAAAGCAATGAAAACAAACACTGTTAACACTCATCATCTCAGTTGACAAGTAACGAGATGTGATGGTTAACTGAAAATGTCAAAATATTTAGAACTTTGCAATTTACTTATAATACTATCATCATTGACACAAGCCTAATGCAATGCCATAAACATATAATTAGGATTCTTATATTAAGATTGATTGTAACTTTCTTCTTCAATATCTTTAATCTATCTTATGCATATATACACATAACATACATCCAAAGAAAAGTAGCCACTGCGTTCTGTGACAGTGTATAATTTACCCGAGTCGCAAGTATACGGGCCTTGTCAGGAGTTCCAACACCAACAGCCACCAGTTTAACACCAGCCGCATCAAACCGTGGTTTTGCCTCTCTCAATGCAGTAGCAAGCTCCCAACTTTCATATATTTACAAAAAAAAAAACTCAAATTCATGAGAAGATGCTTCAAGTGTTTCCTTTAAAAGTATTCAATCTAATATACCAGCAAACGCATCCGAAATGCCTCAAAAGCACAACAGCGGAAACTCCCTGCGTATTAAAAAATCACAAAACCTGGTTATTATATTCATCCTCAGATTCGTTTTCTTGGATAACAAGTAATTAAGACAGAACTATACATCGTTTTGATCCAAGAGATTGCTGAACTTCACGGGCTGTCCTGAAGCAGTAAAGATGGAGACATCTCCGAGGATCTCGCCTATATCTTCTCTGTACTCAGTAACGGGATCAGCGACTCCCGTGGAAGCTCTCGTGAGAACAACACGAGGTCTAGAGCTCGGGGAATTGGATTTTAATCTGGTGAAAGGAGCAGAAACAATCGAAGATGAAAAACTGGATGATGATTGAAACAAGGGTTTCGAACACATAGGAGAAACAGAGGAACGAAGAAGCTGAATGGAACTTGGGGATCGTACAGAGAGAATCGCCATTGTTCAGACAAGAAACCTGATTAAGCAGTTTGGCCATGGGAACAAAAGGGAAGGAAGACATGAGATGGAAAAAGAACACACGTGGCGAATAAAGGACCGAGTAATAAATCATTCAACGTCCTTTTAGTAATTGGCCCATATAAAGCCCATTATATTGGTTTAACTAACTTTTGAGTTTAGAGTATCAGTCCAACTCGGCTATGCATTCGGTTCATGGTTATCTCCGCTTGATTATTTGTCTGGTTCGGTATTAAAACACAAAACTAATTAATTAAACTTGGCGAGTTTATAGCGGGAAATTAAGGTTTTTGAAAAATTACCCTAATTACCTTGTATTGTTGGTTAATTAGCCTCAATCAATATTTAAAAAATTGATAGACGATAACTAAATACTTTATAAAGAATTATTGACTAGATGGGCTTCTAGACCGACTTTTGAACACCTAACCTGATTTTAAAATTTGGTTTAGATTCGATTTATTGCATATGCGCAGTTCATATCAATTTTTAGAGCACTTGGAAGAGTAAACTCAACAGAAATTAACGTGTATTATTGGACAAACAAATAGTTTACAGTTAAAGTAAATGGTTAACTTGTCAAATCCTCCTTTTATTTTCAATCACTCATCCCACACAGTGAAAGAAACTTGACCAATGAATGTTAAGAAAAGACTTTTAATTCCCTCCAATGTATAAAACAATTTTAATCTTGATATACTTCTTTATAAATAAACATAAAAGGCAAGATTTGTCAAAAAAAAAACCATTATTGAATCGTTGGTGTAAGTTTACATTTAGAAATAAACATTGTATCTGAATAATGTAGACTACACAACTTCAATAACTCAGCTGAACGTTGCTTCAAAGCTGGATCACATCCACTTTGTATCACAAGCAAAAGCTTTGCAGCCAAACCAAGTTCAACCGCAAGAGATGAACATTCCCGAGAAGATAATCTGCAAACTGACCAAAGAATCGAAACCGCATAAGCTGTGCATGTCTCAGATACTTTCATCAGTAACCTAACAGTATTAGGAATCGTGTTAACAGAATCTTTCAAAGCTGTGATCCCTTCGTTGTCTGAACATAATGAGTCCAACACGTAAAGAGCTGATTCCAAACACTCTGGTCCTAAACAAGGCAACACATCAACTAACTGAGGAACAGCTTCAACACTAACCATCAAGCTCCTAACTTGTTTATGAACTGAGATAGATTTGAGCAATGTCAAAGCAGGTGAGACACCGTTTCTTCGTCTCCTATCTTTAACCAATCTCATCAATCCAACAAGCAAACTGTGACTAGAAACAAGCTCTGCTCTAAAACCTTTCTCCTCAACTAACTTACCAATCAACCTCGCGCAGTTGATTTTAGTTTCAATCGAACCATCATTCAACATATCAACCATCAACGAGACCCTAGCGGGCTGCATCAACCCAGCTTTGGAGACAGAATCAAGCTCTAGATTAACCAGAATGGCCACAGCTTCTGATCCAACGGCGTGAGAAGTAAAAGGAGTTAAAAGAGAAGAGATGACAAAGATTCCACCTTCATCAACAACACTCTTCTTAGCGATCTCGTGAGCCGTCACGACTCCCTTAAGCTCGTTTAAAGCATGAATCTTTGCTTTCCCTTTAGCCTTTCTCAAGGTACCCACAATCTCAATCACTCGTCCTTGCACATCTTCCGACCGTTTCTTCATCAAAACATACTTTGTTGAAAACCAAGTGTAGATCAACTGGTGAAGGGTCTTGTTTGGTGTGACCACATCGTCCCAGAGCTCTTGCATCGTGGTAGGGCAAGTGCAGTGTCCTAAGCTCAGCCATTTGAGAATGTTTGACCTCTCGTAGGTTTGACCAGTACAGAGTGTGACTGGATCTTGCATTGGCTCTAGAGAGATGGGACAGATGAAAACTGAGGGTACTTCCGGTAATTCGAGCTCTGTAATCATCATTTTGAGATCTAGTTCGTTCTCAACCACCACGGTTTTGCCATCTCCGCCGCCCAAAACGCCGTCTTTAACCGCCGTGTGTAGATCTAAGACGTGACTATCGTCGAAGCCACCGCCTTTGAAGGGTTGAAACATTGGCATTTTCGATAAATGGATCGAGAGTGAAGAAGCCCTAAAAGAGAAGTGAAGTTGAGAGGAATGAAGAGGAGACAGAGCTGAAGAAACTCACGAAGAAGAAGGATAAGAATGGATCTGGTCTGGTGTTTCGTGAAAAAAAAAAGGAAACGTTTCTTTTAGTTTTGGACCAAAGACTTTCTTTTCCTGTCTTAAAGATTCGGGTTGAAATCTTTTTATTTTCTTTTAAACTAAAAAAAATACACAGCCTCATGTGCACCACACGTGCAAAGTTTTATCTATGGATTTACCCATTTATTTACCAAAATTAATTGAAGTGATTATGAAAAAATGTATACTCACGAGGAAGAGTATAACCAGTACTGGTTAAAACACGTGCAACGATAATTACAATGCTTAATTACTTCATCAACTTTTAGTTTTGTATCGTTATCATTTTCTTTTTATCTAGAGTCTTTGTATTGTTAAGAAAATAAAACAAATCATAAGCCTTTTATCAACAATAATTACTGAAAAGGTAGAAAAAATATCCTAAGTATCAAAGCATGAAATGAAAGTGGGGCCAATGACAATGCAAAAGCTCCAGCTATACATTTTGACCAAAAGACAGAGTGTGTTTGCTTTGACTCCACGCCTCGATCGTGTCTCCGTCTCTGTATTTTCCCTTTGACTGGTCCTGTCACCACTTATATCTTTCCACGTTTCATCTCCGGGTGATTATATATGATAAACTACTAGTATTTGTTTGAATGTTTTGATTAAAATACTTTACTAAATGAAGATAGTTTTAGTAATAATAAGCGAAAATTGATGGGAGTGTCAGCATAGATCTGAGCCCATGTGCTGTATTTTGTTGGAGTTCAGCACTGTGCCAGGAATGCAAGTGCTTTGCTATTCAAACAAACATTTTAAAATAATAAAGATTCAAATGAAAGTATTTTGTATGTAATGGAACCAGATGAATAATAATATAACAAGGTCTCGATTTCAGCTACTTCTCATAGATAACACAGACAAAACAAAAGCACACCTACATAAGCAACGAAAGATTACAATGTTGTTGATGTTTTCTTTCTTTAGATAAGTTTTCCAGTCTAACTGGTAATCTTAAAAAGGACCAGCAAGAGTTTTCATTTGATTTTGACGTTTTTGCAATAATGATTAAAGACTAATCCATGTGAATTTGAGATTGATTGTGATGTGTTTTTTTGACGTGTTTGCAATAAAGACTAATCCATGTGAATTCGAGATTGATTGTGATATATTAACACATGATTAAAAACCATAAGCACAGGCTGTGTAGGGTTATTCTAAATACCTTTTGGATGAGTATTATTAGCACATAGTATAACAACATAATCCATCTGTTTTGTTTTAAATGGTGTCTTAATGTTGACAAAAAAATGGTGCTTTAATTTTTAATATTGTTTCAATTTTTTTTTTTTGAACGACAGTATTGTTTCAATTAAATTTTATGTTTTCAGAATTTTATTCTAAAATTTAATAGTGGAATATTTGACCAATATTGTTTTGTATTATATCTTTTTCTCGGTTGAATTATTTTTAGTTAATAATATTTTTATGCAAAAATAGGTAAATAAATAAAAATTAATAATTTCCTAATAAATGTTTAAAAACCTTAAAACACCAGCTAATAATTTGAAATATAAATTAGACAAATCGGTCCTGGATCAGCCCAGAATGCAAAAGGAGAAAACCCAAACAATAAAAATGAGAGAATGGGTTTGGTTCACAGACCATGAGTGCATTGTAGATGATTGGGCCGTGACAAACTGGTTTACTAATACTAACAAAGAAAAAAGAGTTAAACTGCATTTTAATCAATAAAACAAGGGTACATTACTAAATTAGTAACTCTCACTCCGAAGCTTACTTACCTAAACCCTAAAACCTCAGAGCTCTCCCTCCTCCGCCTCAATCAATCAGCGGAAACATGGCGGATCTAAAGCTATCAGAGAGTCGCGACCTAACCAGAGTGGAACGAATCGGCGCACACTCACACATCAGAGGCCTAGGCCTCGACTCATCCCTCGAGCCACGAGCCGTCTCCGAAGGAATGGTAGGTCAAGCGAAGGCTCGTAAAGCCGCCGGCGTAATCCTCCAAATGATCAAGGAAGGTAAAATCGCGGGTCGGGCTATCCTAATCGCGGGTCAACCCGGAACGGGTAAGACCGCGATTGCGATGGGTATGGCGAAATCTCTCGGATTGGAGACACCATTCGCGATGATCGCGGGGAGTGAGATATTCTCACTGGAGATGTCAAAGACTGAAGCTTTGACTCAGTCTTTCCGTAAGGCCATTGGTGTTAGGATAAAAGAAGAGACTGAGGTGATTGAAGGAGAAGTTGTTGAGGTTCAGATTGATAGGCCTGGTGGTGCTTCTTCTGGAGTTGCGTCTAAGTCTGGGAAGCTGACGATGAAGACGACGGATATGGAGACTGTGTATGATATGGGAGCGAAGATGATTGAGTCTTTGAATAAGGAGAAAGTTCAGAGTGGTGATGTGATTGCTATTGATAAGGCTACTGGGAAGATTAGTAAGCTTGGAAGATCTTTTTCTAGGTCTAGGGATTATGATGCTATGGGTGCACAGACTAAGTTTGTTCAGTGCCCTGATGGTGAGTTGCAGAAGAGGAAAGAGGTTGTGCATTGTGTTACACTTCATGAGATTGATGTTATCAACAGCAGGTACATGACCAGTGTGTGTGTAGGTTAAAGTTTTCTAGTGGTTAAACGATTAGGAGTTTAGTTTATATGCCCTTACTAGTTTCAGATGAGATATGTCAAGCTTGAGGTTACTTTTCACAATGAACGTTGAGCAGAGTTTTCATTTTGACATCTCTTTAGTACAGTGAGCTAGCTAGAGAAACCTCTGTAGAACCAGACTGTGTAGGTTGAACTTTCTAGTGATTAAACGATTGGGACTTGGGAGTTTAGTTGATTTGGCTCACTATGTGTCAAGCTTGAGATTACTTGACATAATTAGCATTGAGAAAAATGTTCATTTTGACATCTCTCTAGTGCAGTGAGCTAGCTAGAATGGCTTCTGTAGCTATAACTAAAACAATTTTGTTTGTGGTTTTGTTAGAACAGAAAGAATTAGTTTTGTTTACTTTCTTGTCTTCTTTGTTTGTGGACAGGACACAAGGGTTTCTAGCCCTTTTCACAGGAGATACCGGAGAGATCCGATCAGAAGTCAGAGAACAAATCGATACAAAAGTTGCAGAATGGAGAGAAGAAGGAAAAGCTGAGATAGTCCCCGGTGTTCTCTTCATCGATGAAGTCCACATGCTCGACATCGAATGCTTCTCATTCCTTAACCGAGCTCTCGAAAACGAAATGTCACCAATCCTAGTCGTGGCAACAAACCGAGGAGTCACAACAATCCGCGGAACAAACCAGAAATCACCTCACGGTATCCCTATCGATCTCCTTGACCGTCTTCTCATCATCACAACTCAACCTTACACGGACGAAGACATAAGAAAGATCTTAGAGATACGTTGCGGAGAAGAAGACGTTGAGATGAACGAAGAAGCCAAACAGCTTTTGACTTTGATAGGACGTGATACTTCTCTAAGGTATGCGATTCATCTTATAACCGCGGCTGCTTTGTCTTGCCAGAAACGAAAAGGGAAAGTCGTGGAGGTTGAGGATATACAGAGAGTTTATCGATTGTTCTTGGATGTGAGGAGGTCTATGCAGTACCTTGTGGAGTATCAGAGTGAGTATATGTTCAGCGAAGTACCTAGTCAAAGTGACGAACTTGATGCTATGCAAATCTAAGGAACCAGAATCTTTGGTTTGGTTTGGTTGTTGTAACGCCTACTGGACTAGAAGATATGGATCCGTTTTGTAAGAATTAGAATTTTGTTAAGCAAGATAAAGAAAAAAAAGAATTAGAATTTTGTTTCACGTTAAATGGTTGTACTGGATCGTGATTAGAAGAAATGCATTACACGTTGGTGAGAACTTCATAAAGTAATAACTTTATGAAAAATAACAACTTCTTGTCTCTCTCTACAAAAGAAAAGGATGGAAGGAATCTATCGAAAAATAGAGACATTAAAGAGTTGCGGTGTCTTTTTGGTACTGCTATTATGATGGATAGATGCATCGTTTTCTTTTAATCCTACGCTCTATAACGAAACCTATGTGAATCCAACGGTCACAAAACTATATGATTTGACTCATCATACCTCTGTCTCACCTTAACTCCATGTCAACACGCTTCCCTTGTAGAACTGGAACAGCTTTTACTACTATAACATTTATTTACAAAATCCGGTTTTACTTGGGGATTAGTGAAACTACTTTAAGTAACGTCTAAATTCCAAATACATAGTAATAAGAGTAGTGACCAGCTTCTTATCATTTCGTTTGATGGTTACATTGACCGCTTTGTGTACTACATTGTCAATCAAAACTCAAATGCTATGATTACGTGAATGTTTCATGACATTTGAGTTTCTAATGTTCACATGAATATTCAATATCAATGATCAAGTCACAAAACATGCACTCTATTAAATAAAAACTGTAGAATATCATTTGCAAAAGCTAAAAACATGGTTCATTATTAAATTTACAAATAATTATAGTTTTAAATTACATACCATAATGTCATAAACTCTAGTCAACTTAATAATTGAAGAGAATTAAGCAATCAAATCACTGGTTACGATATGCAAGATCCTAATATAACATTTATCAATCTCCCATACAAAATTAAGTTAATCTGTCAATCTGTCAGTCTGTCATTATCATTAGAATTGAAGATATAATAAATATTTCTACCACCCTCCAACCTCTTTATTTATTAATCTCATTGCTTAAATATTCGTCGACATCTTTAATTTACAAATAGTCTCTGTCTTTCTTTTTTTTTATTCTTCCTCTTTGTCAAGCCTGACAATTCCAAAGGACAAAAAAATTCTGACGTCACTATTTATTAAAACACAACACAAAACTCTTGTCTCTTCTTTATATACTTCATTTTCAGACAAGAACACAACAAAAGAAACTGCCTAAAAAATATCAAGAAATGGGGAATTGTCAAGCGGCAGAAGCAGCGACGGTTTTGATCCATCACCCGGCGGAGAACAAGGTGGAGAGGATTTACTGGTCGGTGACAGCAAACGACGTCATGAGATCCAATCCCGGTCATTACGTTGCGGTGGTGGTGACGTCACCGACGTTAAAGAACGAGAAAGGATCGCCGATGAAGCAGCTCAAGCTCCTTCGTCCTGACGACACTTTACTCATCGGACATGTTTACCGTCTCGTGAGCTTCGAAGGTATACATCCAGACCATCTGATCTCTATGTTTTTGTCCTCCATGTTTTAATATATAACTTTATTTAATACTTTTAACCATTTTATATGCAGAGGTTTTGAACGAGTTTACGACGAAGAAATGTGTGAAGCTTGGGAAGTTATTGAAAGAAGGAGGAGGGTTTGAGTTGAAGAACAAGAAGAAACATAGAAAGAAGACAGATCAAGAAAAGGGTCGGGTCAACCCGAATCCAGATTCGGATCCGGATCCGAAAGAAGATGGGGCCAATGATACTGTAAGTAGCATGTCCATGACATGCTCTAAGTTGCTCTGACCTTTTGATCATTATAAGTTTTTAATGACCGGCTCAGTAGAGTAGTTGTTAAAAAATATTATAAGGTCATGTAGAATATTTGAAGTGTGTTTTAGTTTAACGTTTTAGTTTGGATACTACAAAGTACAAACTCTTAAGGATCACATAACATAACCATATGCAAAAATGTAAAAATGCACAATCTTTCACATGCTAAACTCTTCTTGTCCGTACGGATGTTTGGTTTAACTAGAAGTTTTTTTATATAGGTGGCCAGAGAAGACGGTGGAGAGGGGTTAATGAGACGGAGGGGTGGATGGAGGCCAGCTCTACACAGCATTCCGGAGATTGGATCCTCATGAGAGAACTCTTCAAAAAAGAATAGATAATTCTCAAAGCATTATCCGACAACATTGAAAAGTTATTATGTAAAGCGATGTTTGTTATTATCATAGATGCTTTATTGAAAGTTTCGGTCTCAATAAATATTTTCAACAACTTTAAACGTTTTAAATATTTGAGATTTTTTTAAGAGTATTCTCGAACGAGATTTATCATAAAGTTTTTACGTAATTATCATGAAGTTTTCGATACATGCAATCATAAGGTTTCATAACAAGATGTTAGACGTAAACCACTAACCAAACGCTGATGCTTAAATGGTTTTAAACAAACGGTGATTATTGGATGGTTAAGCTGAATTTAGCTTCATTTGCAAAGGTAGTTTCTTTAAAAATATGTTTGGTAACTCATTTGGTTGGGCCTCTTTCGTCAATCATCATAGCTATGAAGTCAATAAGCCAATGACTGATGCATAATTCTATTTGGTTCAGTTAACCAGACGTAACGTAATAAACGGCTCAATCATTTTCAGCTTTATTAATAATCCACCCAAGCCGGTATGCTCGAAGGATGGTGTGTTCTTGATCCCATCTCTTTATCTTCTGTATTTTTTTGTTTATTTTAGTTAATCCTGAATAATGTTGACATGTAGTTCTCCGTTTACATATACATTACAGTTTGATGAAATATCTAAGAGTGTTTATTATCATCATCATAATTATTGAGAAGTAGACGAGTAAGTAACCAGACAGCTTGATGAAACATCAGAAGAGTGTTTATCATCACCATCATCATTTTATTGTTATGATAATGAGAACATACAAAAAGAATCCATCAGTGGATAGTAGTTCAGAGAAAAGCTCACATATGCTAAAATAAGAAAGAACCCATGAGAGCTCTTTTTTTTTTTTAACTAATGAGGTTTCTCCTTTTGCTCGAGAAATGGAGGAAGATATGATGAAAGATCATCACTTCTCAGGCTGAGGATTGCCTTTCCACTTGAAGTTGTCCGAGTAATACTTAGGCTGCAGTTATGGTAGATGAACCATCATAAAGGTTTGGTGAAAACTTCAAACTGAAGAATGAATCAGATGATCAAAGCATTTTGTTTGAAGGCAATTACCAACTTGAAGGAACCACGCGGTTCTCACAGAACATCCATCTTTATGTATATAGAGGTAACTCTTAACATTGGGGGTTCTATGTTTCTTCTGGGGTTTGCGGGCTGCATACTTTGTAGTAACTGTAAAATTACATTTCAGGATAATTTCAAGACTCCACCGAATATGAAAAGACATGTGGCTGTAAGATTAAAGCATTTATCATCAAATGGACCTTTAGTTAAGGTAAACACATGAATACAAACACTTCATTATACTCTCAAGTGTTTACTCGCTCTTGTTCTCACTTTCAGATAAAGCACAAGTACAGGTTTTCTTCTACTAATTTTACTAGCGCAGGAGCATTTATTTTCTGTTTGTAGATGATTTGCTTATTTTCTGATTCAATTCTTTCACACTATGCAATGAACTCATGCAACCGATAAATACGGCCCTGAAGGAAGGTGAATCTCGTTGCTTACCAATCAAAATGTAATATACAGAGAACAGCAAAACAAAGACATGATTGTTTTCCACCACCATCATCATCACAAAGGAGAAACACCCAGGAAGAGAGTAGTTCTGTTTAGCTTGCTGACTTGGAATGCTTTACAAGCCAATCAATAACTTGGTCAATGTTGGTAGAGTTCTTGCAAGATAACATACTTCTCTATCTGTAAGAGACTTGAGCCCCCTGTGCAAACAATGGAGAAAACATCTTCAGTTTATGTATATATACTCTACTAACATGTAAAAAGTGTACATTTATATATTGATATATTATCCCTTCTTTTTTTAGTAATAAAAGTAAACCAATAAAAATGAAGAGAGAAAGAGTCAAATGAAAACCCAGAGAAAACGGCCGCAGATACGTTACTCTAGAATCACTCTCCCTTCTTCAATTAAATAAAACCAAAAAACTTTTAAGAACAATCTATAGCCACAAGCTATCCTTACCTTACTAGGTAAGCCAAAACACACACAAACTAGAAAGACATAATAATAATAAATATTAACATGATTTTCGATAATCAACTTCTCCACCATGTCAAAACCAAGAAACATCGGAGTTCTGTCTCTGCTCCTTTTAACGGCCGTGATCTCTCCAATTTTAACGGTTTCCAGTTTACCCGACGGTGGAGATGATGAGAGGTTTAAGAGACCTGATCCTCTTAACAGCTTTACGTATTACAACGGAAGTTTCAACGTTCAAGACAAACATTACTGGGCAGTGAGTCTCTCTTCTAACTAGCATTTACGTTAACATTCTGATTATTAATATGTTAATCTTTTCTTTTTGTGAGCTCTATAATCTATCTATCTATCAAAGTTTATAGTAACATAAGTAACCAACATTAACAAAATAGTAATATAATTTATATCAGGCTACGGCATTTACCGGAATACACGGCTACGCCGTCGCCGGAGTGTTACTTATTGCCGGTGTATGTTTCGGACTTTACGTAGCTTTCTCCGACAAAAGAAGACGCTCATCATATCTGGACCGTTACTATCTTCCTCTCTTCTTACTTCTCCTCCTCTTCATGATTCTCTCCATGTAAGCTTTCATGCACATGCATGTTACGTTGGAACTGCTTTAGTTTATAATAAATGAAAAAAAAATGGGAATAGGGCAGCGTCAGGGATAGTTATAGCAGCGAACCAGAGCTCGAAGAACAGAACAGAGGAGATGAAAGAGAGCATAGACAAAGCAGGAGAAGATATTGATAGAAACATACGTAGAGTGATAACATCTCTAACGAGGATACAGTACTTGCTGCTTCCCTATGATCAGAAAACGACTCATCTTCTCAATGTCACTAGCCATCGACTTAGAAAAGGATCTCTGCTTATTCAAAGCTTTGTTCACACTAACGGTCCCACCATTGATCTCGCCATCAACATCTCGTAAAATAACTTCTTCTTCTTGTTTTTTGTTTTTTTGATCTCCTCTGTTTCAAAGTTCAACATTGTTATGCTCTTTTGTTTCTCAGGTATGTAACTCATCTTATGATTGCATCGACTAACTTGTTTGTTCTGCTTCTGGCCTTTGGTAACATCATTTAACATTCACTCAAAGTTATGACAACTTCATCATCTTTTACTAAGCCTAATTATTTAGTTTTTTTTTTGTTTCTCTATCACAGTTCCTATCTTGCTTCATTGGCACCCTGGATTCATCATGTAAGCAATCAAAATCGAGTCAAACGTTTGTCTTATATTGGGGTTTAAATATTTATTTTTTATGTTTACTATCTTTCTTTTTTTTTTTCCGAAAAGGGTGATATTCTTCTGTTGGATCTTAACCACTCTTTCTTGGGTTCTAACTGGATTTGATTTCTTCCTTCACACGTAAGCTAATCAAACCCTAAAAAAAAAGAATCTCAAGTTTGTTCCTAAACCCTGACTCACACTCAACGCAGATTCGCAGAAGACCTTTGTTCAGCTTTCAGTGACTTTGTCCAAAACCCACAAAACAATACATTGACAAATCTTTCACCATGCATGGATCCTCTTCACTCTGATAAAACCCTAACCGAAGTCAGCTCAATGATCCGTAACTTCATCACAGAGGTATACAAACTAATCTTTCAGGAATGGTAAAATATTTAAATCGTATATAATGAACTTATATTTGTCTTTACTTGTAGTTGAACTCAAAAGTAGCAGATTCGATGCGTTCTTATGCGTTAACTGGTCGGAGTAATACTGCATCGTTGGCACCAAAATCAGGACTGGTATGTGATCCATTTGCTGGACAACAGATTAACAGCTACACACCACAACGCTGCTCCAATGGCGCCATTCCAATCGGCCAGTTCCCAAGTGTAAGTCTCCCCGGTTAGGTTAGGTTTGTGTTCGTAAGACTATACAAGTGGTTGAAGAACAAAACATCATGTTTGTATTCTTAGGTTCTTTCGAGATTCACATGCCACGATAATGTTCCACCGGAAACCTGCAGAATTACTGGGAAGTTCATTCCGGAAGCAGCTTACCTAAGAGTGTATGCTTACAGCAACTCAGCTCAAGGCATGCTGGACATATTGCCTTCTCTTCAAAACCTAACACAATGTCTTCACGTGAAAGACACGTTATCGAGCATCGTCTCTAACCAGTGTAAACCCTTTAGGGCTTCCATGTATCGGCTTTGGGCATCCATGCTTGCTCTCTCTCTAATCATGAAGGTTATGGTGTTGCTCTTCCTCGCTAAAGCTTTCCAAGAGAAAGGAAAGAGCTTTCCTTGGTTTTCGATTTATCCAACTTCTTCTGGAGAAATACAACAAGTGAATATATAGTGGTGAGTCTGGTGAATGTGTATATTCATGGATTTTGTTTTTTTTTTTTGAAAAATATAATTGAAACTCGGAATATTTGAAGAATTGTAAGTATGACATCATATCAAACATTTGTATGTAATAAGTGTGACTCAACAAGTATTTGTCATACGTTTTATCATCTGTTTCCCACTGAGACGAGTTGATTAAGTTTTATTTTGTACTATGTAATAAGCAAAATGTAAGTTTTATTCTGTCTTCGATGACGAAGATTGTGTTTCTCACCTTTTTTACTCATCTGATGTGACGCCGGTTATGAAGAGAGTAATAATGGTTGGACAACAAAGGGAAACTAATCATATTCTTATATGACTTTGAAAAACAAAATATACCAAGAATATTGATTAGCGAAAAATGTCAAAAAAATCAAACATATTCGAAAAAGAATGTATCCGTCAATTTTCACTGCGGTAAGTATTTATTCCAAAATAGTAAAACGCAAACTCTTGGTGTCTTCTGCCGTAGAATTGAACAAACGAGAGAAAGGTTTGGAAGTCCTTCAAGGTTTGAGAGCAAGAGAAAGACCAAACCTTGGATGCTTGTCTAAGGCCTTAGTGTCGACCTCACTGGAAACAGTCACTAGTGATTTAGGCGCAACCTCGTGCTGAAGCATAGCACCGAGTTTGCCATTGTTGTTCAGCTTAGCTTTCACTGTTGTCGTATGATCAATCGCGTACAACCCACCAATCGTTACGGTGTTTTCATTGGTTGAGAACTTCCTGTAAACCTCACCAACTCCTGCGCTTCTCTTAGATTCGTCAAGGTGGTGAAGGTAAGATGCTTTGATCGAGTCTCCTTTGTCTCCCCTGAAAAAAAAAAAATCAGATCAGAACCACACAAGACATTAGCTACTGATTTAACTTTATCTGAGATATTGAGTTTCTTCTTACAATATTATGGAAGCGCATGCATCTGGTTTGGTCACACTGATACCGGCGTTGTACTTGGTGAAAGTTTTGGAGGATGTGTCATATCCAGCTTCAGCACCAAAGGAGATGACTGGTGTACCTAGAGTGGCTGTTATGTCGATCAATGGGTTCTGCTTCAAAGCTGCAGCAGCGGTAACTGTTGCGTGGTCGTGGAAGTACTGGACCTCGAGCTATTAATGGAATTCAAAAGTAAATGAAGTTAATCTCAGACCACTGAAAAGGGTTATAATCTTTTCTTAACCTTGCCAGAGCTGTTGTCAGGGACTTTGAAGGAGGCAATGGCTTTGGTCGATGGGAGAATCTCGGTGAATGTGACTGTTGTCAAAATCTGGCAAAGCAAAAACCATATTAGGTGTGAAACACGTGCTAACTGAATCTAGTGAAAACACTTACAGTAGAATCAGTGTCGACTTTGACATCAAAGACAGCATTCTTGTACTTGTATTGAGAGGCAACATCAGCAGCATGCACTCCTCCTTTCTTCAGAGCAGTAGACGTAAGTGCCTAAACAACAACACAGAGATAAAGAATATAAAGGCTATCCATTCATGGCGTTAAGCTGCTACATTAGTTTCCAATCATCAGAAATGTTAAACAACAAAAACGCTATTAGCTAACTGTTACTGTCACACACGCAATAACTCACTTCTAGCCTTCTAGGATTAAATTGTACAACGAATCACACAGTAGAATCCTTCAGGGTATAACTTTTGTATCCAAAGTCAAATACTCATCCTGTCCCTCAGAATCCTTGATATAGTTTTACCAAAGATCTAATCCAGAACTAATGAAATTGGCTTACACAAGCGGATGAGATCGACCAAAACGGCAACATACACCCTTAAATGCATCTCAAAGCAAACTATATCACAGAAACACAATAATAGCAACACTCGTTGATCGTCAAAACACACAAACCGCGCATCGAAATCATAAAAAGGAACGAGAATCTGAGAGAATAGTATAGATCCATACGTACCACGCCGGAGGCACTGTAAGTGGAGATACTGAATTTCTGATCGGTGTTGTAGTCTCTCGTCAACAGATCTAAACACCAAGGACAAATCATCAAATCAATTCGAAACACCACCACTATGAATCAATGATAGAGGAGGAGTTATACGATGAGGTTACCTTTGGCTTTCTTGCCGATATCAGCGAATAGACCTGGACCTTTGCTCATGGTTTGATCGGAGATTGCAGAGATATCGGCGAAGATTTGGAGGAGAAGCGGTGAGGATAAAAGAGAAATACGACTTTCACTAAATAAATAACGAATATTCTTCACTTTAAATAACAGCCTGTGGCTTTTCTTTTGTGACAAACCACTCACAACCGTTCACGTGGGAGAGGCAAAAAAAAAAGGACGCTTCGTAGGACCCAATTAACTAAGCGCTTGTGTTTTCACGTCGCGACTCACTCTAAAGGTGTTTGGTTCGAACAACGCGGTGACAATTTTATTTGAAGTTATTTTTATTTTTAGCTACCTTCGGGAATAGTGTCCATTGGGCTTATATTATGAAATTAAGGTCATCCAGTAATATCATGTGGTAGTATAAGTCCATCAAAATAAAACCTGTTAAGCTTAAGCCCAAAATCACTCAGCCCACTTGCCATTGTAAACGGGCTTATTTTATGTAAAAGAAAAAAAAAGCAGCTTGTATCAGAGCCAGGTTTCGATCCTGGGACCTGTGGGTTATGGGCCCACCACGCTTCCGCTGCGCCACTCTGATTATGTTTGTTTATTCTGAATATTACATATTGATTTATCAACTTCGTCTGCCTAATTGTCATGATGGGCTTTGCTTTTCCTGTAGGTCTAACCAAATACCAATGGATGTTGTATTTGTTAACCATGGGAATGTTCATAAGACTGTTTCTATATACTGCCCAGAAAAAATCGTGTAGAAATATTCGCAAATATTATTCAACAAAAAACGAAAGCTTTTAGATTAGTTGAAGTGGTTTTGGCAGTTGGCTTGACTAAGTAGGCAAAGCTCTTGTGAGCAAAGATGACCCCACTTTATAATGCACCAAGACGAAGACTAAGACCAACTACTGCCTGTTCGGAAAGTTTCACACAGTAATAACTCACAGATGATTCCTAATTTACATGCACCTCTTGTGAATAACAAATGAGTTACTAATATTATTTATAAGAAAATAAAAATTAAGAAAGTTTTTGTTTTTCTAAATAAACCAATAGAAGTTTAGGATCAACCAAACATAGATAGTGTATGAGACGGTGGTGCAACGAACTGTGTAGTCTGAGCATAAAGTCACGTACCGACTTTAACTATCCAACCGAAAAGTCTCACCATTACTATTACGCCACGTCGGCCTCCAGAAGCATCTACACTTCTTTAACTAATAACAGTGTGCCAGATAAGCCACGGCATGATGCCACCACATATCACAAAACCTAAAAGAAACACTCCGAGTGGCAAAAGCTTATTCTCTTTACAAAATTTGAATACAATAAGGCTTGCTTCTAATTAATTTTTTTACATTATATGGATTTATAGTTTCGATGGTTATGAATATATGACAAGTAGTGGTTTTCTCAAGTGTCATGATATAGATACATAGCTGAATAGTAATCTTTTACTACAATTCAACTTAGTACCATTGCTAAGAAATTTCCCAATAAGTTTGGCGATTTCTAACTAAAAAACAATGCATGGACTTGGTATTAATATTCCAAAATGATTGACAATATATTATACTATAAAATAAAGAAAATTAATGGATTGAAAGAAAGCAAGAGCAGCACCACTTGATCACTCATAGCCCACGTTCCCACTCTCAATCCCCAAATTCTAAAGACTTCTTTACCAAAAATATATATAAATAAATCAAACCAGCTCTGAAAACATACACAACACACAAACACAAGACGTGCTCACAATACATCACACACTTCACTCTTTCTTGTTCTTCTTAGATACCTCAAGATCACAACCCATAATTCATAAACCATATATATATATGGCTCTCGAGACTCTCAATTCTCCTACTTCAGCCACCGCCACCGCCCGGCCTTTTCTCCGGTATCGTGAAGAAATGGAGCCGGAGAATCTCGAGCAGTGGGCTAAGAGGAAACGTACCAAACGTCAACGTTTTGATCAGACTCATCACAATCAAGAAACCACTCCTTCCGAAGAAGAGTATCTAGCTCTCTGTCTCCTCATGCTCGCTCGTGGCTCCGCCGTACAACCTCCTCTTCCACCGTCTCTGCCGTCATCGGATCAACGTGGTTATAAGTGTACAGTCTGTGGAAAGTCGTTTTCTTCTTACCAAGCCTTAGGTGGACACAAGACCAGTCACCGGAAACCGGTGAATAACATTGACGTTCCAAGTCATCAAGAGCCGTTTCGTTATAACACTCATATTAACTGCACCGGCGGTTCCGTTCTTATTAACGGTAACGGCGTTTGTCAGAGCGGAAAGACTCATACATGTTCTATATGTTTCAAGTCGTTTTCGTCTGGTCAAGCCTTAGGTGGACACAAACGTTGTCACTATGACGGTGCCCATAACACGATCGGTAAAGCCACTAGCAGCGTTGAAGTCGTAGGTGGTAGTGACGTCAGTGATGTGGATGATGAAAGATCATCGGAACAAAGCGCTATCGGCAGCCACCGTGGTTTTGACCTAAATTTACCAGCTGATCATGTCACGGTGGTGATTTCTTAACGTTGACTCGGTTAGATAAAAAAAAGTCAACTTTCAAGCGAGGAATAGGGCAAGTGGACGCAAGACTAAAAGGGCCGTTTCCAGTTGCTTCAGCTAGAGTCTGTAATGAAAATGATTGGAGTGGACTTGCGCAATTGCAGTTGCATTATTATTGTTTTTTTTTTTTGGATTTGCTTATAGACAGAGGAAAGAATTGAAATATTTTCTTAGAAAAATAATAGAGAGATTGATGATTGGATCATACACGTTATTATTTAATTTATATATAGTGGACTGTTCTGTAATACTGAGGATTCTTATTTATTTATTTTACGTAAGCTATACTTCATTTACTTCTGCAAGCAAAGGAAAGCCACTTAAATTCGGTAACAGCTTCAAGTGATATGTTCCTTCACACTAACTATTTAATTAATAATGGTCAATAAATACCTGTCATAATTTTAATATGATTTGCAATGTTTCCATATAGCACGTATTAGCCTGGCTAAATTAAAGATTTGGAACAGTCTCTGACTTGATTGTTGTTTTATCCAAAATGTAAAATCCTCACTTATTGGCGTTTGGTAGTAATAATCAAAATTCAATTCAGATTAACCGAAAACATGTTTATAAATTATAACACACCACATAATTTGTTTCGAGTCCTAATTATAACTAATAAAGTAATAGTAATATATATAAAAACCTTATTCAATAGAATATAACATTTACTGATACAGGATGATAAAATAGCAAGTTTTGTGGACCGTCATCATCCACCACCTCAGCATTCAAATTATAATATAAACCCATTTAGTGATATAATATAAGGTTGAAACAGCCTGATTAACAGGCCAATATTACTTTTTATTGGGCCTCTTTCTTAAATAGCCCACTATGGAAATGTAGAAATGTAGAGTATATATTTCGATCCTAACATTTGATTTGGTCAGATGATTGAGAGTAATATTGTTCCAAAAGATAAATATAGTGAGGGTAAAATAAAGTAATGCAAAATTGTTATAGGGGGGTGGTAAAATTGAAAACTACAAGAGCTTTGACCGTAATGATTCGAACATGTTACCCACACAAGGAGGTGAATCAGCAAATATGCATGCATACGATCTTGTTTGTCTTTGAGAATCTGCGTTTCCCATGTGCTTTCTCATAACTATGTTATCTTGTTTTACTAATTAATTCGTGCTATACTACAAGACATAAAGCAGGATTAAAACGATATTAACCATGAAAACTGGTTGTTGTCAAATGTTTTATTCGTATGAAATATTGTTTTGCCAGAAACTCAATCATCTATATTAGATATCAACTTTTACCGCACTTATATGTGATCTGCGTCTGTCTTTTTTTTTCCAACTACATTATCTATCTTTCATTATTAGTTTAGTACCTAAAAGGTCGCTATTCAAATTGGCAAAGATCAACATGTTAAGGAAATAAAATACTACTGACTTGGTATACATTTGTTGAATAAAAATCCACAAAAGCACATGTGAAATGTACTAATGTTCAGTCTTTAAAGTCCATTGACCAAAACAGTTGGAAGTAATCATCAACGTTCCCCTAACCGACCAAACTCTTAAGGATGCCTTATCTTTCTCCATAATCATGTGACCCTCATTTTGATGTGCTCTCCTTTTATTTTAATGAACTTGTTATGTTGTTTTTTTTACAAAAAATACATTTAAAAACAATTCGAGCTAGCCGGTAATGTAATTATGGACAAAATATCGTGCATAATGACATGAAAAAACACATTATAAGCAAATAAATATGCTTCACCTTTTTATTTAATCGCACATGTATAGGTTTAATCTTGCCTTACAATACAAACTAGGGTGATGGCTGTCAGATTCTTTATAGGAAGATAAAAACAATTCTTATTAAACTTTTAAATTCTATATCTTACAAAGTTTGTGAAGCACATTCATGCGGATGCGCCCGAGGATGACGTGGTACAAGCCCATGTTAAAATATTAAGTATGATGTTAATTGACATTGGATCCTTTTGGATTTCAGTGTTGGGGTATGTAGAAAGAACCAGCTAAACAGTTTGGTGTATACATAGTTTTTTTTATTTTGACGTAGTTACTTGGTATTTTATGGTAGAGCATATATTATGGCGTGAAAAAATTAATGTTGCGTGCGGTCCCCGTTTGTCCACTAGGGCAAAAGACGGGTTCACTTGTTTTTATCGGCCTATCATTTATTAAAGAGAACAAATCAATTTTTCTTTTAGTTTTTAAATTATATAATAGTGTTTTTTCTCATCTTTATGGTCAATAAATAGAAGATAGTTACTATTATCCTCATAAATGCATGTTTACGGTTTCATTGGTCAACCCATCAAACCAAACTAGTTGTCATAAATCCATGAATGACCATATTCACTAGATATGTTGATAAAAGGAAGCTGACCACAGTTTTACTTGTCAGATTTAGCGTGACTTAGTTTATAAATTCACACTTTAAAATTGTAGCTACTTCTTCTTACTACTACTACTATTACACTTTTAAAGTTAAAACCATTGGTTATCAGTTTGTATCCATTACATAAAAGAAAAAGAAAAGAAAGCAACACATCACTGAGACAAATCCTGGGTAAATATATATATATTAAAAAAACAGTTTGTATTCATATAAAATGAAATTATAAATAAAGTTAGGCTGAGTGGTGGAGGCGGTGGTGCTGATTCAGAGAGAGTGGGACATTAGAAGGAGAGAGAGAGAGAGGGTAGAGATAAAGGGGACAGAACATTCTGAGGGTTTCAGATTTGCACTAAGTTGAGAAAGAAGAAGAAAACATCTCATCTCATTTTATTTGATTCTCTCTGTTTTGTTTATCTAACTTTCTTAGGGTTTCTTACTTTTTTTTTCTTTGTTGGATTGCTATTTTGTGTTTTGTCGGATCTCTCTTGGATTAGAGTTCTTCTCTGCCTACAAACAGCAGCACACACTTTTTTCCCCTTGTCTTTGTTCTTTTTTTCACTCCATAATTACAAAGAAGGCTTCTCTTTCCACCAAAGGTATGAATTCTCCTAAACTCATATTCATTTTCTTGCAGTTTTTTTCTTTTTTTTACTTGCCCTGTTCTAAAGACTATGTAAAAACATATAAATCACTTCCTTTTTTTATAGGTTTGTAGAGTAAACTTCTCTACTGATATCTACACATTTTAAGTTCTAAGTTTGGTAGATTTGAAACTTGAACCACATGTTTTGGTAACTTGGAAATACCCTATTTTCTAAAAATGGGTCGATCTTATTAGAAAAATCCACAGGTTTGGGATAATTAGTACATCTCACAAAACATAACATAATCATTTTCTTTCCTCCTTTGGCAACTCTCCATTGTTATTCTTTAATTTTTTTTTAATGCTTTTGTCCCACGACACTAAACCAAGAACACTGCTTTATTCTTAAACCGGATATTCGTACTTTTTTTTATCTAGGGTTCTGGGTTTTTGTTTCTTCTTCCTTTGATGCTTTCTGAACCTGAAAAAAAAAGATTCGGTACAAGAACAGAACATTGAATAAAGGAACAGAGACTTTGGTTAATAAAGAAATACGCAACGTGTCGAAATTATAAGCAAGTGGAGGAGCATCTCTCTTTAAATCTCTTATAAGGGTTTAGCAACTAAATAAGCAATATAGATTTCTTCTCTTTCAGTTTAAGTCTTAAAGTCTACTGTCTACAGCTTATGCTTCAACAACACTCTTCTTGTTTATACCTTTTGCATCCAAATAAGGATCTCAGATTTTGAATCCTTCATGCTCTTCTAATAATGACTACAGCTGTTTCACAGATTCAGCTTAACTAGACAAGAAGATTAGCACAACAAGACAATCTTCAGAAACCTCTTTCTAGTTAGAGGAGAAAATGAAGTTTATGAAGCTTGGATCCAAACCGGATTCATTCCACTCTGATGAAGATTGCATAAGGTAAAAATGTCTTCCAAGATTTGAATGGTTCTTTTTCATATTAAATCTTTACATTTCTCGCTGGTTACAGGTATGTAGCATCAGACTTAGCCACAGATGTAGTTGTAAATGTTGGAGACGTGAAGTTCTATCTCCATAAGGTAAATTAAAATCTCACTCATAAATCAAGAAACACCATTGTGTCTTTAAGCTTACTTGTTTTGGTCTTTGTTTCGAAACAGTTTCCTCTTCTGTCCAAAAGCGCACGTCTTCAAAAACTAATAGCTGCAACGATCAATGAACAACAACAACAACAACCAGATGATGAAATAAGCATTCCAGACATCCCTGGAGGACATCAAGCGTTCGAGGTATGCGCCAAGTTCTGCTACGGAATGACTGTGACTCTCAACGCTTACAACGTTGTATCCGTGCGTTGCGCTGCTGAGTATCTAGAGATGTATGAATCTATCGAAACCGGGAACCTTGTTTACAAGATCGAGGTGTTCTTGAACTCGAGTGTTTTGAGAAGCTGGAAAGACTCCATCATAGTTCTCCAGACGACAAGAATGTTTCATCCGTGGTCACAAGATTTGAAGATAGATGTAAGGTGTTTGGAGTCGATAGCTTTGAAAGCTACAATGGATCCAGCGAGAGTAGATTGGTCTTATACGTATAACAGAAGAAAGGTTAACAACAATGGTGTGCCTAGAGATTGGTGGGTCGAGGATCTCACCGAGCTTAGTATAGATTTATACAAAAGAGTTATATCTACTATAACAAGAAAAGGCGGTGTTTCAGTTTCACCTGAGGTTATAGGAGAAGCTCTTGAGGTTTATGCAGCGAAGAGAAGCCACACAGATGATCATGATGTGGAGACATTGATCTCGTTGTTGCCTAGTGAGAAACAGAGTGTTTCTTGTCGGTTCTTGATCAAGCTGTTGAAACTATCGGTCTCTTTGAACTGTGGAGGAGGAGAAGAAGAAGAAGAGAGGAAAGAGTTGAGTAGGAGAATAGGAGAGAAGCTAGAGGAAGCAAGTGTGGATGATCTCTTGATTAGAGCTTCAGAGGAGGGATGTGAAACAGTCTATGACATTGACATTGTTGAGACTTTAATCGATGAGTTTATTACTCAAACAGAGAAAAGAGACGAACTTGGTTGTTCAGACATGAACGAAGGGGATGTGTCTGTTTCAGACAGCTCGAAAGGAGCTGTCGCCAAGCTAATCGATGGATACTTGGCTGAGATCTCGAGAATAGAACCAAATCTATCTCCTTTAAAGTTCATAGCAATAGCAGAAAAGGTTTCGAGTTTCCCAAGATCATCACACGATGGAGTTTATCGTGCCATTGACATGTTCTTGAAGGTAAACATTTTGGTAGCATGTAGTATTTTTTGACAGTAACACGTGCAAAGGAACATGCATAACTGAAACTCAATATGTATCTACTTTTTACAGCAACACCCAGGAATGGCAAAGAGCGAGAAGAAATCAATATGCAGATTAATGGATTGCCGGAAACTATCACCGGAGGCATGTGCTCATGCCGTGCAAAACGAGCGGTTACCTTTACGTGTAGTTGTGCAGATTCTCTTCTTCGAGCAGGTACGCGCCACGTCAAAACCTTCTCTTCCACCTAGCGGCTCTCACGGGAGTTCGAGGACGACGACGGAAGAAGAGTTTGATTCAACCACGGAGGAGACGACGACGAGAGACAAGACAAGTAGTTCTGAGAAGGCCAAGGCTAAAGGAGTTGTGATGTCTCGGATTTTCTCGAAGCTTTGGACTGGTAAAGACAGAGATGGTGTTGGAGATGTTAGTAGCTCAGATACTTCTGAAAGTCCAGGCTCAGCCACCACCGTCGATGATAAATCAACGCCCTCGACTCGCCGGAGAAGATCATTGTCTTGACTTTTAGTCTCTCTCTTTTCTTTTTGTTAATTAGGCTTTCTATTAAGCTAACTTGATTTAGATCAAACTGGGCTCGTTATAAAATCACGGCCCATTAATAATTATAACCCCATCTATTTAAGGATGATAATTCCGAAAAATTTCGTTACCCAAATTGCAGTTACCCGTGTTTTATTTTCGTTAATGAGACTGATGAGTGCAGAATTTCATGGGCCGATCCAGCCCATTACCACCACTTTCCAGCGCAAAGGAACCTAACTCCGCCTCCTAGACTCTATCCACAGTAGCCAGTGTCTACTCCTGATAACTACAGGTTCTCTCTTTCCAGTGTACAGGAAACCAATGGTAGTGGTACATCTAAACCAATGGATATTAATGGAAGTAGCCGTTTCTTTTAATTCAACAGAAAAAGAAAAATTAGCAAAAATAAAAATGAATGAAGGAAAGTTTCCCTCTTTGGTTTTCGGGAAGTAGCCGTTGTAAAGTTTCTTTATTTAAAGTTCACTTCCTACAAACTCACATTATATAATAATCTCATTTTCGTTTCCATCAAAAAAAAATTAATCAGTCTCTTCATCTTATACAAATCCATCTGAACTACAAAGCAAGCACATAGTGTGTTGGTAGAGTTGTTGGTGGTTTGGCAACACTAGCAAGCATCAATGGAGAATGTACCTGCAGTAGATGACATTATAAGTGATTTGGCAACACTAGCAGCAAAGCAACCGTCCTCTTGTAAGTTCTTTAAAAAAAAACTTCACTCAGTGTTTACTTGAGTAACAACATTCTAGTTTCAGCCTCTTGAGACAAGTGTTTTGGGAATTTATGCAGGGGGAGATTAAGATAATCAAGGCAAATGTGTTTGTAAATCCACACAGAAGAAGAACCTGATGAAGAAGGAATAAAAAAAGAGACAGCTGAGAAGACAAAGACACTGTTAGTATCATTCATCCCTTCCACTAAATACAAATCTCTTTAGTCTGTTTGATAAAATTATATACGTTTTGTGATCTCGTCTCTCTCTTTAATCTTTTAGAGCTATTTTGGGTGTTAGGATTGTTTCATTTTCCTGCCTTTAAAGAATCATATTGTTTAGTTTGAATTCAAATATTAATTTCTTACTGAACTTTTTTGAATTCAAATTTTCTTCTCTTGATGTTTTTTTTAGGTGAGCTTCACGAGAAGCGTGATGTGTCACTCTCACTCAATCACAATCAGTGTTTTGATTGTCTCTCCTCTGCATCTCACCCGAGGGAAACAAACACAACTTCTACCATCAGTTGTAAGGTATGAATATTCTCTTCTTTCTGTTTCTTTTTCAAAAGTTTTTTTTTAAGGGAAGAAGATTTTATATTACTGGATTGATTAGATACTTTGTAAATTCATAATGTGAAAACAAGTAAGATTATAGCGTCCAGTCATTGATCGTTAGAGATCGCTCTGTTTCATTTAACTTTACAATTTTGATTACTTAGTCCACTCAAAATCGATCCGGTAACTATATCGTCTTCTTTCTTTAAAAATGTTTTTTTTTTTGGGAAATTCTAAATTGTTGGATTGATAGATACTAAATTCATAATGTGTAAACAAATAAAATGCAATGTCCAGTCATTAATTTGTCCGTTAGCGATCATTAAGTTTAATTTTCCTTTACAAACTTATGATAATTTAGTCACTCAAAATCAGTTCGGCAATTAAGAGTTTCCCCCATTCGTATTTTCATGGTTTTTTCAAATCTTTTGCTTGTTTGTTTGTTTGTCGTTTGTGGTGTGTGTTTCTTGTTTTTGTTGTGTATGTCAAATTAGAAATCAGTGATGCTGTGTTATGGAGCTTGACGTTGAAGACTAATCTGGATATGGGTTTTGCCGTCCACCTCTCTTCTCAATTTTACAAGAGAACAAGGTAAACAACAACGCTAATAGCTAAGTATTTTTTTGTAAGTTGGGTTTGGTTTTTACGATTGATTATTGTTGCAGTTTCCATGGAGATCCTTACAAGTACAAGAACACGAGATTCTCTCTTTCCAGTGTACAAGAAACAAATAACAATGGTAGTGGTGGATCTAAGTGAATGGATATTAATGTTTGAAAACTCTTTATCATCGCAAGAAAACTATGTACTGGTTATTGGATCTGTTTATTCTTTTTGATTGTTCCATTGGTTTCTTCTTTCTTTCTTTGTGGTTGTAGTTGGTAAAGTGAATATGTGTGTAACCAAACCCTCTTTGGATCATTCTTTCAGGGGTCGACTTAAAGCTTATAGTCCCCTTTATTATTATATTTTCATCCCATAGTTTTCTCCTTTTTAGATCTTTTAGTGTTCTTATGTTTTTGTGTAAATGATGGAGAAATTTATTACTTGGTTAACTGAAGTAAGTTTTTTTTATTGTAAACTTTTATACAAATCATGTATAAGATGTAATTATAAAATTTTGGAAAGAAGACGAGTTTAAAAATAAATAATGCATAAATTGATATCAAGCTAGGAGATTAGTGGAGATCAGGGGGCACAGACGAATATTTCTCACTTGTATTAGTGACCTTTTTACAAATGATATATTATTTCACCCACTTATGAACCAGATATGTAAGCAATTATTGACGCTCTTTTTCATAAATCCATCCATTACTAAACCTTCAATTACCCTAGAAGTTGAAGTTGAATGATTAGGGGATTCCGAGTCCGTCCAGAAAAAGACCCGTAAATAGTCTTATATTTGCATTGAAAATTTAGCGAATATTTCTTCAATAAGAAATAAATAGATATTACAACTGTTACATGTAAAAGAAATATTTGAAAAAAAAAAAGAATGGCTGAGAGAGGACCCAACTTTTCGCGGAGAAACGGAGCCGCTCACATACACACACACACCATCGTGGAGTCTTCACTACTCTGTAAGGTCACCTCATAAACGTCACAAATATACATACAAATTATTATAAATTTATATATATATATGTGATTACATATTTAATATAATATTTAATCTGAATATATATATTAAATGAGACTTTATATTTATATGATTATATGATTTTATAATTATTTATATTTTGTTATAATAAAAAAACATTGATACAAAAAAAAATATGATTTTTTAACTAGTCACGTATAATTATTTTTTTTTAAAAAAATGTAGCATATAATAAGAATTTTTATTATATGTTTAATATTATTATTTAATTTATTTCAATAATATATAATTAAATCAAATGATGGGAGATAAAAAGTTGCTATCAAATTTTTATTATTCAGAATTATTAATTGTCGTATATTTATTACCAACTTATTTTTAAAATTTTAAAGAATTTTTAAAATGGCTACTAGAGCATGTGGTAATGTTTTAAAATTAATATATAAAGGATTTATGTATATATATATACGTGGTTCGTATCTTCGGAAACATTCATTTCTTTCTGTGCAAATATCACTTGGTTGCTCCCAAACCAATTCTTATTCTTCACATTAGATTCTCGCAGACATCAGCAACAAAACCAAAAGCTTTAAAATCACAAAAACACAGCAGACAAACTATAAAAAATCTTGTCGGAACAAAATGAGTTGCAACGGTTGCCGTGTGCTCAGAAAAGGTTGCAGCGAGAACTGCATCCTCCGCCCATGTATTCAATGGATAGACACCGCTGATGCTCAAGGCTATGCCACCGTCTTCGTCGCTAAATTCTTCGGCCGCGCAGGTCTCATGTCATTTATCTCCGCCGTACCGGAATCTCAACGTCCCGGTACATAACCTAACTAAACCAGAGTTCTCTACGATTCTACCCTCGTTTTCTAATCTCTGCATATGTCTTTTTTTTTTGGTATGCAGCTTTGTTTAAGTCTTTGCTCTACGAAGCTTGTGGAAGAACAGTGAATCCAGTCAACGGAGCAATAGGAATGCTGTGGACGGGAAACTGGAGAATCTGCCAAGCTGCTGTTGAGACGGTGCTTCGCGGCGGTTCTTTGAGACCTATCCCTGAGCTTCTCACTCACGGCGGCGGGTTTCCAACGGTGGCTACATCTGAAGAAGCATCTGAGATGTGCACAGAAATGTTGAATCTCCAGGAGAATGATGGTTCAAGAGATGGTAACATCTACCATCATTCCAGATTTGCAAGCTCTAGATCAAGATCTAAGCTGGATTCTTCTCCCAGGAAACGTAAGCTCGATATAGCATTAAACCCTAGTTTCCACATGAAAACAATGCCTTCTTCAGGAACACCGTCGATGAACTCATCAGAGGAGTCAGTGACGACTACAACGACGGCTACGTTATGGGATAATGCTGCATCTGGTGCTCACTACGGAAACGGAGGAGGAGAAACAAGCAAGCTGCTTAATCTTTTTGTTTAAGTAACCATGTTTTTCTTTTTCTATTTATGAATTAGATTAGGGTTCACAAATGTATTTTTACACATTTTCGTTCCCTTTTTGTCTCGGTTGAGACTTGTTAACAAATGTTAAACTTTATTGAGTGAAAATTGAATTTTTCAACCGTGTTCTATTATCTCTATTTCTTTTTATCAGTAACATAAAATAGTAATCACTGTTTTGGATTCATCCATCTTGTCTAAATATTTTCCATTGTAATCACTATTTACCAAAATCATATGCAAATTCCATGTTTACTTTGTTGGATATTCAAACGTTTACAGATTTTTTAGACATATAGCATATGAATGTGGTATATGCTGAATTTAGCAAGTAAATTTCTCCCCCAAAAAATCAGTAAATATATAGTGGGGCTTATAGCACATTTAGTAACTAAAATGATGGAACCAAATAAAATAGCAGTGCCGTACATATGTCATATATTAAAATAGTAAAGATGGATATACAATATCTAAGCATGTGGTTGGACCAAATGGTTGGAGAGGAGGTCACATTGACACATGGTCCTTTGTTTTAGAGGCAGCTTTTGGACGACGCAAAGAGCCATTTTCCATCTCCAGCCATGGAATACTCTAATACACACTCTCAATCTCTATCTATCTATCTTCATATGCTATTCTTGTAGTAGACCACATAAGTGATTAACTATAGTAAGTAGAAAATTTTAACGTTAAATAATTTCAATTTATAACGCAAAAACTTATTGCTGCATGCTAACCAATTATTGTTATTGTCTTCACAGTCGTTTTTCTTGAATTTTATTACTTGTTAGGTATTATTTCCTAGGTGCGTTTGCATTGTGACTACTTTTGGTTAGTGATCTGTATTAATTTACAAGTTACAACTTACAACTTACAACTCGACTCTTTTGAAATATTTGGCGTTTTAAGATAATGTTTTATGATATCATCAAAGGATAATGTCACGTAGGACCCTCAAATATTCTTTGCCAACCATCCATTTGCAATCAAAGCCAATGTCCCACGTCATATTCCCTTACTTTTTTTTTCTGACATCTAGGACTTCTTTTATAATTTTGATTGGTTTACTTATTATTCCTAATCACGATTTCTTATTGCCTCCACTATTCACAACCTTTGTATGTATTGGAATTTATAATTCAACCTCAAAGGGTCACTAAATAAGTAAAACATTCGTATTTTATTAAGAGACATTTATAACTCTTCTCTAATTTAAAGATTTAGAAATGAATTATTTTTCTCCAATATATTTTTCTAAAAGTAGGTTGGAAACGGTCTAAGTTAGGAGTTTTAAGTATTCAAGAGTCTATGTTTGTCATGTTGTATTACAAATAGAACTATATTAAATGTTTTAAGAAAATGATAACAACGGGAAAGAATGTACACAAGGTTCTATGTAATAATAAAATAAGGGTTTGTTTCAGTTTTACATGACTTAGATGATAATACTATTCAATAATGTTAAGAAGCAGATAGAATGCCTCGTGCTGAATGTCAAAAGCCGTACCTGTAGTAATTGGTAGGGCTCATCTAGTCCTTTTCATTTACCTTACGTCTCCGATCACACTTGCTGACTTAATTACATTTAGCTTTATCCATTCCATCAATAATGGGAATGTGCTAATATTATCAACATATCACAAATGAACAAAATCTAAAGGTGACATATATAAGAGTGAGTTAAATGATTTGGTTGAACTTTGTGGACGTTTGTTTATGTGACTTTCAGGATTTAATCGTTTTTATAATGTATGACGTGAGATGATTGTAAGGCATAACCCATGTCAATGAACAGGCACACTAATTAGTTTATTATATATCTTTAAAAGAAGCGATCCTTCGTCGTGGGAGAGTCCAAGAGACATATGCCCCTTCAACGATTTTATTGGTCGTACCCTTAAAACTCTTTTCATCTCCTAATCAAACGCACTTAGCATTTGTTTAGACTATTACGTCATCCACTAGAGATGTGTTGCCTAATAAACGTTAGATTTCTTGTTAATTGATTGCTTCCATACATGTCGGATCTGACATAATTATTTAATAGTAATATACACGTTTTAAGGTTTATAGTTCCATTGACTTGAGACTGTGGGTTCAATGTTTTCTTTAATATGAGTCTTTGTCGTGATATGTATAATAAGCTAGAGGCCGTGAAATGAATGGATAAAAATCGAAGTAACGGCATAAAAAACGATGCAAGAGGATCAAGATGTTCTGCGACAGGAGGCGTATAGAATCTGAGGGATAGGAACAACGGAGATTTAGGTGCGATGGTATGGAGACAATGACGGAACGGTGCTTAAACACGTGATAGTCTCCTGCATGGCCGGAACTTATATATATCCAATCTTAGCCTCTTTTGATCCTAAAATGGATTGACAACTTTGATTAATCTTTGTGCAACTGTTCCTAAGTGTGCACATTAATTCATTCTTCAATTGTGTACATGTATCAATGAAGCCCGATGTTTAAAAGCCCATTAATTTTAATGCATCATTAATACTATCTTTTTGGACCGTTGGGCAGAAAAAGACACACGTTTGATTGATCCTATGCTCATATTACAAAAATTTAGTGAATCTTTAAGATGAGAGTGTAACATGTATGAGTGTGATCAAAAATGTTCAGGTTAAGGTCTATCTTCAACTGCATGTGGATCCCTTACGACACTGCGGACACTTTATTAACATGTAGTAGCGAGCAAAGGCTGTGGTATGAGGAGGGTAAGGTTGGAAAATATATAACGTAGTGTCAAGGAAGGTGCGGAAAGAGTTGAGAGATTGGAGCCAATGAGCCAGCGGTTGGAACGAATGAGAGAAGCTAAGTTCGCCTAATTTAGGTCCGGCGTGGCGGCGACAATGGAGCCAATGAGCCAGTGGTTGCCTGGATGTGTGGTTGATGATTTTTTTTTTCTTACAACAAAAAGCTAAAGCTGTTCGAAACCTATATAGAATCCAATGCTAGAATTGTGTGAGTCCATGTCCAATTTTTTATTGTCCGATTAGTACGATATTATTCACTTTGAACATAAGAGATAATCCCACAATGGATTTATTTTTGGATTCTTTCCCAAAAAATCTCGTACTAATTAGAGTTGCACTTCTCTTTATATATTAGACACTATTTATTTAAACTTCTAACGTTGAACTTTATTTGATATCTTATATCCAAATCCGGTAGCCAACTCCGAAGAACTGAATCAACATATAGTAAACTCGACAATATGTGAGTAGTACTTAATGAGTTAATGTGATGTAATAGAAACTTAACTTGTGTGACTTGTGTCTGAATGTGCTGACTTTCAAACTTAACTTCTGTAAAAATCAACTTCTGTAAAAATCAAGTAACGTGATTGGTCAGTTAGCTATATCTCCAGCTGTGTAATTTTTCATCACGTGCCTGGTTGACTAAACGTTGACTTTCACAAATCCGAAGCTTCTAAAAGAAAAAAAGAAATTAGAAGAATATGCGATCTATCCGTCTCTAAAATTTCCCCCAAAATCCCTCTTTTGTTTTTCTGTTAAACACTCCTCCAAGTCGCGATTACTGTTCTTCTCAAAGCTCAATTCGCTTCTCTCTTCTTCTTCTTCTTCTCCTCCTCAAGCGAGGTTAGTTAACTTAATCAGTTTTATAGTTTTGCCGAATCTAGGTAAAATCTATAGCGTGTTTCATTATTGCGCGATTAAGAAACTGTAGGGTTTAGTTTCTGTTGATCTCTGGATCCGAAACTGGTATAAAGTTTTGATTTTTATCGTGTTAGGTTACTGTTCAGTGTTCATCTTATGACTGTGTGTTCTTGTCTGAAGTAATGGAATCACTTCAATGAACTTGAAAAAGTTACTTAGTTTCACAATTCCCAATCTGGGTTTCCTAATTCTGATCTCAATTTCGGTTTATCGCAACAAAGAGTTGACCTTTTAAACTTGTACGGATCCAGATTCGTATTTTTCTTACACTTGTGTTCTGTTTTTTTTTTTTAAGGGAAGAAGTTCGAGGGACCCAAATGCCAACGGGTCAGCATCATGTCGTCAGGACAGATACTTTGGAGTTAAAATCTCAGCTTGAGAAGAAGATTGGTCGGGCTAAAACAGAGAGCTATCTTCATCTCTTATCCAAATTCTTGAGCTTGAAAATCAGCAAACCTGATTTCGATAAGCTAATCGTTGCGACAGTGAAGAAGGAGAACATCAGTCTCCACAACGCTTTGCTGAGAGGGATAATCAAGAATGTATGTCTCTCGAAGACGTCTCCGTTGAAGAAGCAATTGAATGGTGTCAAATCTTTATGCAATGACCTTCCTAAATCGCCTCGTAAAGGAAGGACTCAAAGGAGGGTTAATAAGGATTGTGATGGAAGCAAAGGAAAGAGTCAAGTCACTGAGGTTGTTTCTTCTAGTTGTAAACAACAATGGTCAATGGAAAACGGTGAAGAAGTTGACCAATTGATTAGATGTTGGAGAAGTCAACCCATTGAAGCTCCCTTTGGTGTTAATCTTAGAGATGTGATCAAGAGAAGACCTCATGTTGGTACATGTCACTTCTCTGGTGAGCTTCCTGACTCGAGTTCTCTAAAGAAGAAACTTGAAGAACGCATGGAGCAGGAAGGACTAGAGGTTTCAGCTGGTTTTGCTAACTCTTTGAACGCTGGACTAAATGTCTTCTTGAAAAGACTAATCAAACCGTGTCTAGATTTAGCAGCGTCAAGGTCTAGTAGCCGAGGAGAAGTATGTTCTTCTTCAATATCTATGGTAGATTTTCAAGTGGCTATGGAGTTAAACCCGTTAATACTTGGGGAAGATTGGTCTACAAAGCTTGAAAAGATCCGGTTAGCTATACCGGATTTGCCTGCTGATTTTCAGACAAGCTAACTCTACAACTAGATAGATCTGATTTTTCCATTATAGAGTTTGTGTTGGACAACATCTTTAGGTTTTGTGTGTATATAAGTCTTGGTGTTTAATTACTTGTCCTGATTTTATATGATTTGTTAAACAACATCAATAAAAGGAATAAGGTAATGATAAGTTTTAATTAAAAAAGGTAATATTACAGCCAAAGGTAATAAAACAACAATTCTTGAAATGTTTTTGAAGAACACGAGAATCAGACACACAAACATAACAATTAAAGAAATTCGTAAATCAAATCAAGAAAACAAGCTCAAAAAAACTGATTTATAAACTTTGGGTTGTCCCTCTTTAGTTAAAGGCTCCACAGTCACGACGGATGTTACCTTGACGTCCAACCTTAACGCCAACGCGGCCAAGCTTGGTCATAGCTCTTACAAACGCAGCGTTGAAAGTAACTGAGTTCTTGGCCCAGGCGTCAACGGTGGGTCTAGAGCGACGATCGGTGTAGAGAACTTGGTCGGAAGTGAAGAGACCTTTGCCTTGTTGCAGATTCTTGAAGTACCTGTTGTCGAACGTTCTTGGAGTGACTGGGTCAATGTTAATAGCGATTCTTGGGTCAACGTTCCTGGGACAAGCGGCTTGAAGTTCTTTAACATAGGCTTTGTTTATGGTTGGATCAACACGGTGTGTGCGGTTGAAGTTGTAGATTCTGTTGGATACTTTGCTACAGTGAGCGAATCCAACGGTGTGAGCAGCTGCATCGTTGGAGAAAATTTAAATAAGTTAAAAAAATAAATTATTTTCATGTAGTATTACTGTATTAGTTAAGTTAATATTGTGCCGACAAAAAAAAGGATTAAGTTAATATTGTTACCAGAAAGAGCGATCATATCCTCTTGAGTAAGTTTGTTTTTGGCAAAGAGGTTGTTGAGTTTGTTAACATTGTCATTTGGCCCTGGCAAGTTTCCATGGACGCTAGCCGCCGTTGATACCAAACCGTCACGCCTTCCGAGTTCCACACTGTACCACGGTCCTTTAGCCTAAACACATCAAAAGCTACATTAATGGTTTTATAAAGTATATATACATATATATGGTAAAAAAAATTGTTTAATCAGAGAGTTTTGACATATATATAGTTTCTTTAAGATGGAAATAAATTTGTTCTCCCTCCGTTTTGTTAAAATAGAAGTTCAAAAAAAAATTATTTCACAAATATATAATTTTGAGGGTTATTATGAACATTTTATTAATTAATAATAAAAATTATGATTTTTAGAGAATAATTAAGTTTGTTGATTTACTATTGATTTAAATTTATTATTAAAAAATGATAATTATAAAAATAGATGTATTTATGATAAAAATTACTGTGTGTTCTTAGTAAATGTGAAAACACTAAAAAATGTTTTTTAAGAAATGGAAATAATAGAACATACCGCGACAATAACATCACGGGTTGCTAGGGCAAGAATATCAGCACAAGAAACTTTGTTTCTGCATCTTGGGATTGCGTCAATAGCTTTCTTGGCTTTGATCACGACATCAAATCCATCTCCGGCCAAAGACTGGTTGTCTGGATGATCCTTCTCGGCCTTGTTGTGAGGCGTTGATTGAATCATGACCGACGCATCACATCCCTATATTAACAAGCAACATATATAAGTTTCAAATATATATATATATATATATATATATATATATATATATTGTAGAAAGCAATCAAGAAGTTACGAGCATTACGTTGACGAAGCAATCGTGGAAGAAGAGACGGAGAGTAGCTGGGATGGTGACGAATGTCTCTGTGACTTTTTTCTGGACAACTTTCCTCACGATAGCTTCAACATTTGGACATGACTTCCCGTAAAAATTGTTTTTGAGCTGAGCAGTTGTTGTGTCAGGAAACACAGAGATGGTGAGGCAAAGAGCCATGGCAAGAACCAGACCAAACCGCGCCATTTCGTCTGAGAATTTGAAGTTGCTATATAAGTGTTTTGCTGAGAAATGGTCTGAGTTGATGAGAAATGAAGAAGCTATGGAATTGTATTTATAGTAATCTTGAATGTGGACTTTATCATACTTCTATTTTAATAATATATACATGTTTGAAGAAAAAAATTTAATTGGCCGGAGAATATATATAACTTGTAGCCGTCGACAAAAAAAAAATATACAAGTTGGAGCCACGATCTTGGTATGGCCGACAAGTTTCTTAGCAGTAGTTTGGGGTTTTGATTTAGTAGAATAAATGACATTTTAACCGTTGACTTTGTAGAATGTATACGTACGTGTATTTTACTTCTTCCCACTTTTTTTTTCTTTTTCCTTTTGTTTTTAATACTATAAAATCTGGAATCAAAACTTCAAAAATTACAACATCTAATAATATTTCTTCTATTTTAAACTTAATTTACCGTTTTGAGAATTTTAGCCCGTTAACATTAAATACTTCTTAGAATAGGTTACACAATTTCAAACAAAACACGAATACTCTATCTGTTTTACAAGTTATAATTACATTTTTTCTTGTAATACAAAGATTGTCATGTTCAAACTTTGTATTAAAGTTTGAAAATGACCACTTTTAACCTTAAATCAAATTTAAATGCATTTATTCTTGCAATAACTATTAACTAAATTAAAAAGGTAATTGTGATTTTTATTGGTATATAAAAGTTAGTTTTTTTTACTTAATTAGCGTGCAAAGTTTTAAATTACATTTTTGTGAAACATAGATTATTTTTAGATGAGTTCATCTCATGGAGTCTAACAGGTTCCTTGCCAGGGGAAGAGCTACAACAAACAATCAAGATCAAATAGTGAAAACCGCTAAGGTAAAATTTGTAAAAACTCACTGTGTTGTCAGATCTCCCGTTTTCCATTCTCGTCATGAACATATCTATCTGTGTTGACTTTTTTTTTTTTTACATACCGCCCAGAGAGTGGTTTAAGTTCTAATTTGTACTTGTTCACACATTTAAATCATCTGTCCCAAGTACCTAATGATAACAAGTAAGAGAGGATAGTATGCTATGTCATTTTGATTCAATGGAACACAATACGCATGCATAGTAGAAAGCCTTAGTCCAAATTCATCAACGCAGATAACCATCATCTTGTCTCACCGGAGGTTTACTATTTTCTTGATTCCTTTGTTTAGAAAATGGTTTTAGTTGGGGTTATAACATGTTGTATCTTAAAAGTTAAACCACGTAAGCGATTATCAAAACAGATAAACTAGTCAGTGGCGGATCCATAATTTTTTTAACCAATATTTTGAAGAAAAAAGTTTTATAAAGTATAATAAAATTATAGAAAATCATTCTACAATTTTTCTTATTGTGAAACATTTTTTATTGCAATTTCGTTTGTAATTTTTTTCAGATACATTTTTAATAAAACAAATTAAATAATCATTCAAATTCCAATCCGATTCCATGTGAATTTTGATAAGTTTCTAAAGAATATAACAAAAAATTTAGAAGTGAAACGATCCCAATTCCGTTAAAATGTTATTTGGGCTTTACGTTTGATGTAGTTATTTAGTTAAACCTATTTTCTGTTTTTAAGTTTATGCAGAAATATTGCTTATTTATGCTAAACAATCAAGTAGACTTTTGATATAATATCTATACAAAATGATTGGGCTTTTGTTAATGAGGTGTCAAAGGTCAAAATTAAGAGTGTTCAATTTTATAAGAACAGATAACCATAGACTTTTTTTCTAAATTAATGGTGTGTTAAGTAACACCCCCATTGACCCATGTACATCCGTCTCCGTACATAGCTAGTAAAAATAAAAAAAACGACTTTCTGATACTCTTGTTCAATCACATTCTGAGGTTATATGATCTGATGAAACAGGCGCATACGCTGTACTTGGTGCAGCAGAAACGAGCAGAATGAGAAATCAATGAAACTCGTAGTGATCTGTTTAAAAAGCTTTCTGGCAATGATTTGTAGTGTTTCGTATTTTCTTTTGTGTTTGTAACGTCAAATAGGTTAAATATTATTACACGTATCACGCACGTATGTTAGGAACCAAAAATATATAGTTTAAAAAGATAGAAATGGGCTATTTGGATAACTTAATGGACCTTCTCAATGAAAGCCGATTGAACCAAACTGGGCTTAGTAGCACAACGATAGTAAGCGTCGAGGCTCGTGGAAAGAGAGTGCAAAGGAGCATCAGGCACGTGGCGGGAGAGACACTCCACATGTCAGAAGAAACAAAACTGATGTGGTTATTAATTATTCTCTGGCTCTGCATTGCTAGACGTCTTTCAGGTGCTCTGCTCCACTTACCTTTAATCTTCTTCAATCAACGCTCCTCTCAACACTCAAAAACTCATTCGCAATGCTCAGATTAAACGCTAATTATCCTTTGATTCCGAAGAAACCCCACAGAGTTTGTAACAGAAAGCTCGGGACTTACCATGCTTATTCCTCGATCTTTAAACTTGGCGATGATGGTAATAATAAGAAGAAGCTGTTTCTAAGAGTTTCTGTGAAAGCAATGAAGGAAGAAGGTAGCGGAAGTGGAAGCATGAGTTTCTCTGGACAAAGCTGGGATCCGAGTTCAGAGATACAAGTTCCTTCAGACCAGAGACCTGTACTTATATTTACTTTTGTCTTTTTTCTAATTTCTGTAAATAGAGAAAATCTTTTTTTTTTTAATTGTTAAAATAATAATAATAATAATAAAATATATTTGTGTTGGGTGGTTAGGTGAATGAGTATTCGTCTTTGAAGGAAGGGATGTTGTATTCATGGGGAGACTTGGCTCCAACCCAATTCTTTGTTCGTCTGGGTGGTCTCTGGCTGGTGACTTTCACTGTTCTTGGTGTTCCCATCGCAGCTGCTAGCTTCAACCCTTCCAGAGTGAGAACTTCCACTCCTTTGAGCCTCTCTCCAAGAAGAAGATGTGTGTGTTATTTTATACACTGTTTTAATGAAAAACTTCCTTGTATAAATGTTGCAGGAACCTTTGAGGTTTGTTCTGGCTGCAGGGACAGGAACTTTGTTCTTGGTTTCATTGATTGTCTTGAGAATTTACCTGGTATTTAATATACTTCCCCTGATTAACAGAACGTCCCATGAATGAAGTTGATTAATTTGTTCTTTCTTAGGGATGGAGCTATGTTGGAGATAGACTACTTTCTGCAGTTATTCCTTACGAAGAGAGCGGATGGTATGATGGCCAAATGTGGGTGAAGCCCCCAGAGGTTTGCGTTTCCAAAGTTTTTTTCCTTTGCTAATATGTCTACTCACTACAAAGTTACCATCAGTTTCCATTGTTAGTCATTTGTGGTAACTTGATGGAATTGTTTTGGAGATAACTCTGTATGCAAAATAAAAAATCTATTTTAGAGATGGACTATGGATCTAAGCACTCCCAAGATATCACCGGTTCTAATATTCTATGCATGTTCAATATTAATACTGGAAGAAATGCATCTTTTGCCTGTTGAATTGATATGTAGAATCCAAAAAAAACTAGAGACTGATTAGATAATTACTGGAACTTTGCATTTGGGTGTTTCAGGTATTGGCTCGGGACAGGTTGTTAGGTTCTTACAAGGTAAACAATACACAAACATTGTTCTTTGGCTTATTCAATCAATGCTGAAAAGGCAAAAAAAAAAAGAAAAAGAAACTGAGGCTACATTTGTGAGTTTCAGGTGAAGCCAGTAATAAAGATGCTGAAACAAACTTTAGTTGGAACAGGAGCTTTACTCGTTTCAGCATTCGTGCTATTCGTCTTCGCAACACCAGTCGAGGATTTCTTTAAAACTACTCTAAGACCTAAGGACGAGGTTTCTATTTCAAGAACCAACAAGTTCAATATGAGGTAAATAAACCTATCTTGAAACAAACAATCACTGTTGAAAGTAAACTCACCTACTTTCGTTTATACAATATTTGCAGAAAAGAAGAGTTGCTTCGGTTGCCTAAAGATGTAGTGACCAACGATGACTTGGCAGCGGCCGCGGCTGAGGCTGCTGATGGAAGACCGGTCTATTGCAGAGACCGTTACTACCGTGCATTGGCCGGTGGTCAGTACTGCAAATGGGAAGATCTTGTTAAGTAGTTGTCATATGTAGAATAAGAATACTATCAGTTTTGATTAAAAAGGCTTAGTAAAGCCTGAATCATCACTTAATACTGTTATACGAATACATGAATATTCAATCGATCAGCCAAAACCTAGTCGTGGCATTATCACTCTCATCCAATAGAACTGTAGATAGTTCTTGATTGATTAATGAGGTTCTCAAAACAGTATAATTTTGGGCTTTATGATGATCAATAGGAAATTACATCTTATTAGATCAGTTCAAGAATATATAAAATTGAACTGTAGATCAATGATTAGTGAATTCAATCGATACCATCTTCCTAAACCAAATCTATTTAATCTAATAAAATGTTTTAAGTCAGACAATTTTCAAAGATTATTACACATTGCACAAGTCCATTTCGCATCATGCCTTCCATGGCCAATCTTGGTTCACGTTGCATGAATGCGAACCACATAGATTATTACACATTGCACAACTACCACACTCTAAGTAGGGAACTATCACTAGTCAACTACCTCCATTATATCATTAGTTGGTTGTGTTCGTTTTATAAACCTGGTTTTAAAGTTGAGGAGGATCATAAACTTTCCTAAACTTTAAAGATATTAATAGAGTCACAGACTCACACAACTATGCTTCAGTCTTGTGATAAGTTGCAGCACCTGGTTGAGGATCTTCAACCGGATGAACCGATGCATGACTCAGACTCATTTGCTTCTCTTATCAAATAAAATTTCGAGGAAACAAATTAACTAAGGGATGAGTAGAAGCAACCAATGTATCCAGTATAGTAATTAGTGTAAACTTGAACATAGGTAAACTTCTTTTAAAAAGTCTTTACTTTTTGTCTTTAAACAGAAGTCTACAAACATTAAAATTTACGAAAAAGACAAATAAATTTAGAGACAAATCAAACGAAAAACAAAAGTGATCACTTTCAAAGCAGAGTGGACAGAAAAGTCTAAGAACACTGCCAGTGCATTACATAACATAAGTGCACCACCAAATAATCTTCTAGCTAAAGTTATGAATTAAAAGCTACATTCACTTAGTCTTAGTGTTTTTATCAAACCTATAAACCTTGTTTATAGTCTCAAATAAGTTTCAGTCAGTATCATAGTTAAAAAGATGTTAATACTAAATAGAAACAGGGAATCTGTAGATTATAATTAAAAAATCTCCAGATAATACTGAAATATAGTAATCAGTGTAACTGGATATATTATTTCATGTTGAACATATGTAAACTTATGTGAACAAAAAAAAGTCTTTTAAGTCTTAGTCGTCGGTGAAGAGGTCTTGAAAACCTTATAATTTACGAAAAAAACAAAAAGAAATTTCGCGAGAAATCAAAATGTGTGTGGAAACCAAGCTAACATACAAACAAAATACACTTTAAAAGAAAATAGGAGTTTACATAAGTACAACACCAAATAATCTTCTAGACACTTATCAAAAAGAAATAAAAAAATATAATCTTCTAGAGTTATGAATTAAATGGCCATATTCACTCACCGTTAGTTTTTTGAACATCATATATAATGGTTTTCTGAACCCCCATGGCATATGATGATTCTATCAAACCTATAAGCCATCTTTATAGTTTAAACAAGTCACAGTAAATATCATAGTTAAAGATGTTAATAATGCTAAACAGAAACATATAATCTTAACAAATAATAATCTCGAGATAATACTAAACTAGAGATGATTTCATGTTGAGCACAGAAAAAAATAAGTGAACAAAAGTCTTTATTTTTTGGTCTCGGTGAGCAGAAGTCTATGAAGATTAAAATTTACGTAAAAACAATAGTAATAAATTTTGGAGACAATTCAAAAAGAAAAGAAAAAATGTGACCACATTCAAATCAGAATAGTGGACACAAGAGTGTCTCCTCACTCTCAATCTCGACTCTATATAAACTCTCTCTCGCATTTTCATATTTCCCCACACGACTTGCAAAACATGTCTTCTTCGTTTCTCTCCTCCACCGCTTCCTTTTTCATCGTTCTTCTCTATATGGGTTCCTGCCATGTAATCGATGGAGCTCAACAAGCTACTTACATCGTTCACATGGCGAAATCTCATATGCCCTCGAGCTTCGTCCACCACTCTCTCTGGTACGATTCCTCACTCCGGTCCGTCTCAGAATCTGCTGAAATGCTCTACACTTACGACAATGCCATTCATGGATACGCCACTCGGCTTACTCCCGAGGAAGCCGACTCGCTCATGACTCAACCAGGCGTCATCTCTGTTCGACCAGAGCAGCGGTATGAGCTACACACCACTCGTACTCCACTATTCCTTGGTCTCGACGCAGGACTGTTCCCCGAAACGGGCGCATCAAGCGACGTCGTGGTCGGAGTACTGGACAGCGGTGTTTGGCCAGAGAGCAAAAGCTTCTCCGACAAAGGATACGGTCCTATTCCGTCTACCTGGAAAGGCGAATGCGAGGCTGGGACTAACTTCACAGCTTCCCTTTGTAACCGCAAACTAATCGGGGCAAGATTCTTCGCTTCCGGTTATGAAGCAAAGCATGGAGCAGTGGACGAATCAAAAGAGTCGAGATCGCCTAGAGACGACGACGGTCACGGAACCCACACATCATCAACCGCGGCTGGATCCGTCGTGGAAGGAGCTAATCTTTTGGGATTCGCTAACGGGACAGCTCGTGGGATTGCTTATGGCGCTAGAGTGGCTGTTTACAAAGTTTGTTGGAAAAACGATTGCGTAAGCTCAGATATTTTAGCTGCAATGGATAAAGCCATTGAAGATAATGTCAACGTTCTGTCGTTATCCCTCAGCAGTAGAGCTCAAATGACAAATTATTCTAGTGACGATATTGCGATTGGAGCATTCGCGGCCATGGAAAGAGGGATCTTTGTTTCCTGCTCTGCTGGTAATGGTGGTCCCATACCTTCCAATTTAAGGAACGAAGCTCCGTGGATTACTACGGTTGGTGCTGGCACCATAGATCGCGATTTTCCCGCGCTTGTGATTCTTGGCAACGGGAATAACTATACTGGAGTTTCCTTGTTTAAAGGAGATGCCCTTCCGGCTAAATTATTGCCGTTTGTTTACGCGGGGAATGCTAGTAACGTTGCCAATGGAAGGTTTTGTCTGAACGGAACACTCAATCCGGAGAAGGTAAAAGGGAAGATCGTCATGTGCGAGAAAGGAGGGATTTCTAACGTTGAGAAAGGGGAGGTGGTGAAAGGTGCTGGTGGACTCGGAATGATTCTGGCTAATACGCCCAATAACGGAGAAGAGCGTCAGGCGGATCCTTATTTGTTACCAGCAGCCACTGTGGGAAGGAAAGCTGGTGACATCATCAGGCGCTACGTCATGACCGAACCCAATCCCACCGCTTCGATTATGTTACAAGGAACTGTCGTCAACGTCCAGCCGTCTCCAGTGCTTGCAGCTTTTAGCTCCCGAGGACCTAACTCCATCACACCTAACATTCTCAAACCGGACTTGATCGCTCCAGGAGTCAATATCCTCGCCGCATGGACCGGAGCTCAGGGACCTTCCGGACTCGCTTCCGACACTCGCCGCGTGGAATTCCACATCATCTCAGGAACGTCCATGTCTTGCCCTCACGTTAGCGGTTTAGCGGCTCTTCTCAAGTCCGTGCATCCCGAGTGGAGCCCCGCCGCCATTCGATCGGCTCTCATGACCACCGCTTACAATACCTACAACGACGGAAAACCCATCATTGACATCGCGACGGTAAATCCGTCGACTCCGTTTGGGCACGGTGCAGGACACGTATCACCCACGAGGGCCATCAATCCAGGACTTATCTACGATCTAACGACGGAGGATTATTTAGGTTTCCTCTGCGCAATGAATTACACATCGTCGCAGATCAGTAGCGTGTCGAGAGGCAACTACAAGTGCGACCCAAACAAAACGTACTCCGTCAATGATCTAAACTATCCGTCGTTCGCCGTTAACGTCGCCGGGTCCGACACGTACAAGTACACACGCACTGTCACAAACGTTGGAGGAGCTGGCTCATATTCGGTTAAAGTAACCTCGGAGACAGCTGCAGTCAAGATTGCGGTTGAACCGCCGGTTTTGAATTTTAGACAAGTGAACGAGAAGATATCTTATTCAGTAACGTTTACCGTTGACTCCTCTAAGCCGTCTGGGTCTAACAGCTTCGGGAGCATTCAATGGTCAGATGGGAAACACGTGGTCGCCAGTCCCGTGTCCATTAGCTGGACCTAGTGGTCAATTATGACTAACTTGTTTAGCAAAAAAAATAAAAAACTATGACTTGAGAAAGAAGAAAGTCATGGATATTGTAATGTCGTTTTCATTTGGGTTTCGTTTAGCAAAAACAGCACACAGTTTGTTTTTGTAAATCAACTTGAATATTTGATAAAAATAAATGAAGTTAAGACTATTTTAGTTGCATTAATGGTTTCAGGCTTTTAAATCTACAAGTCCAAGCCCGTTTTATTGGTGACTCTCGTTCCCGGTTTCTTTTTTGGGCCTTAACCCGGTCTGAAGTAGAAATTCGGTTAATGGGAAGGTATTAGTAAAAGAAAAACATATTTGTGATTTGGAACGCAAGTGTCAACTGTTACTGGTACCACCCTCACTTTTTTTTTCTTATACAGTTCGACCGAGACTTGTCAAATGATTTCAAATTTACTAACCCTGTTATTTCGTAAATGACAAAAAAATGTCTTTACAATGGGAAAGTTACTTTTTCATGGATGTGATTAGCCTACATCCTTCTAGAATAGGACATCAAAATATTTTTAAAATAGATTTTTAATATGCAAAGAGTCGTTTTCATAATGTATTTATAATTTGTAAATCATGAATGTGGTCAAAGTCTAATGGCGATCCATATATGAATGGGGAAACAATTGTAGAACATTATTACGCGTTTGAAAAGGAGAAAAGACAACAAAGAAATGATGCAGAAATATAGACGTTAGATCATTCTAAGTGAACTGTAGCTAGAAGTTAGGAGTTTATATGATTAAAATAGGGAGGAAAAGAATGCATAGTTTATTCTCTACACATTGTAGAGAGAAATATAAAACGTTAATTAACAATAAAACAGCAAAAAAAAAAAGATAAAAATCATCATGATAAATGCATATTAATGTGGAAGATGGATTGTGATGGTGCTGGGTAAAGCGTGGCTATCGCGTGCCAACAAGAGTAGTGGCCTAGGTCCACTTTTCCACAGATCCGACCTTCTAAGCTATTCTTATTGTTTATTTTCATGGTTCTTGTGAACCATGCTCACCTACTCCTTGTCCTACTATAGTCTGTAGGTAATTGTGACGTTACTGAATGAAAAAGCAAAAGAAACATCATGTCTAGTAAACTACGACTCATACTTCTCATGATCTTTGTTATTGTTAAAAAAACTTTCGGTGTAAACTTTACCTTTTTTATTGCGTATGTCTGGTTCCAAATGTTATGTGTATTAATATATTACATGTAATTATGTATCAAAGAGTATAGCTTAAGTGAAAAAGATAAAATAATAAAAAAGACTAAAGGTCAAATGTCATTTTGACTTTTTCAACAGAAACTTCTCTTTTGTCTTCTTTAAATATTCAGTTTTTTTTTGTTTGTGGCACACTCCTTTGGTTTATGTGTCTAAATTTAAACTTCACCTCTTTCTCTGTCTCTTGTCGGAAAGCTTAGAAGCTTCGAAAATGAGGAAGACATATACGGAAGAAGAGAAAGTCCTTTTGATCTCTCATCAAGAGGACGAAGAAGAAGCGTTGTCTCTGTGCGATTTGCCGGTGAGTTCATCAAATGAGAAAGATGAGTTTCCGAAACAAACAAAGGCAGAAGAGGACTTCGAATTTGAAACCGGGTCATCGTTTCGTCTCGGGTCGGATTCATGCGAACCGGCTCCGGAGATGACTACGGCGGACGAATTATTCTCCGAAGGTCTAATCCTCCCGTTTCGTCACTCCGTCAGCTTAGACGCCGGAATTCCCGGTTCGAACCGGTTAATTTCCAGATCCGAATCGGTCGACTTCCGAGGAACCGGAGACTCCGGTTCAAACCGGAAAATCAAAAATAATTTCATGGATTACAGTCAACCGAGTCCACAGCCACAGATTATCAGACGTTCATCGAGCATGACAGCGAGAGTGAATTCGATCAGAAACTCCAAATCATCTTCGATTTGGGATTTTCTCCGGTTAGGACTCGTCCGTACGCCGGAGATCGAACTTCGAGCGGTCTCAAAAGTATCAGTGAGTCGAAACAGTAGCTGCAGCAGCACAAGCACGAGCTCGAATTCGAAAAAAACAGGAGAATCGAGATCGAGGTATCCGAGAAGAAGTTTTTTGTTCTCGGTGAATTGTAAGTGCTCGGTGGCGACGGAGACGATCGTACCTGTGAAAATCGATGTCTCCGGTGGTGAGACGGAGGAGAAACAGAGGAAGAAGACGGCGAAGAAAGAGGAGAAAACGGCGGTTGCGCGGAAGAGAACGTTTGAATGGTTAAAAGAGTTGTCACAGGTAGGGTTTGTTGTTGATCATGGAAGACGAAGCTCTGCTTGATGATGACTCAATCAGACAAGCTTCATGTTTCTCTGCTTCACTTTCATTTGTATTTTTTTCTCTCTTTCATATTTAAAACTTCAATTCTTATAAATACCTGTTTTTTATTTTTAAATTTTTATCATCAAAATAACTATAAAAAATAATTAAAATAATATTTTTTAATATTTATTTTTAGTTTTAAAATTTTTAACCACACTTCCAAATTCACTTTATAACTCTAAATCATAAATTTAAATTAATTAATTTTAAAAATAAAAGTGTGTATTTACACTTTTTAATAAAACTATTTCGGTAATTTTTTTTGAAACTTATTTTTGTGACAATTTTTTAATTATTATTATAAGTTAGTTTTCTATTTAAAATGTTTTTTTTTCTTTGTTTAATCAATCCGTATGTAATTATATTTTTGTATGTTAGTGTTAATTGCAAATTATACTTAGTATTTCCAAATGATTTATGTTTTTTTTTCTGTTAAATCCATTCCATAATCTATATAACTGTATGTTATCAGCAATGTCATAGGTTATCTATATTTTAGATCTATTTTTTCTTTCAACAGCTCTATAGTGTGTACACGTTTCATATAGTTAATGAAAACTTTTTAAAACTAATTGAGTAAGACATGAGAGAGGCAAACACGTATATAATGGCATGAAAGCAAAGACATCATTAAGAAACGAGAATGATGTGAAAGTGAAATTTCATATGGTGTGCTTACTGCTTACTTTTTATTTTTACATGTTAGATTATTATAAAAAGGGTGCTTTATGCTTAGCAATGATGGATTATATCTAAGACGTAAATTTCTCACCATCAAATCGTATAATATAATGTTTTCTCATAACTCAATATTATAACTTTCTCATAACTCAGTTGTCACTTGTGAGCTGTGCACATGTGGCTTAACATTTTACCCAAAACTCGTCGGAAAGTAGAAACTATCAAATGGGCCGCACCATCAGTTTCAATGTCCACTACATGTTAACTTAAATAAAAAATTATTTGCTTCAATGAAAACAATATTAAGAAAATTGTATACAATTCTCTAAGCTTTTCACGTTATACACATACGGTTCCCATAAGAATCACTATATAAAACAATATATATACGTATATGTATCGTACAATGTATAGGTTAGTAGTATAATCAAGATCAGCCTCTCCTCTGGCCTTGTTTTTGGGATTTGAAGTACTTCAGAAGATTATGTGCCTGAAAACAAAGCATATAAACAGTTACTACTTTGATGAGACATACCAAACAAGAAAGAGCAAAATAAACATAAAAACATACCTTCTCTTTGGCTCTAGCTGTTCCTGATTTAGTAAGAGCGACAAGAGGAGGAATAGCTCCTTCTCTAATGATAGTGTTGCAGAATCTTTGACTATGCATAGAAAGCTGCAAAAGTGCTGCAGTTGCATTCTCTTTCCCTCTCGCAGAACCTAACTCCACTACTTCCACCAACACTGGTATACCTCCTTCCTCTCCAATCGCAATCTTTCCTTCTCTAACCGTCGCAAGATTCGCCAACACAACCACAGCTTTCTCCACCATCCCAGCTGCAGGATCCATCAACTCAACCAAGTACCTAACCGCACCTGCTTCAATCACTTTCGCCTTGTTCTCGTGGTGTATGGAGAGGTTAAACAGAGCAGTGGCCGCGTCTTTCTTCCCTCTCAGACTTCCATTTCCCAAAAGCTCAACAAGCGGCTCTATAGCTCCTGCTTCTCCTATCTTTGTCTTGTTCTCTTCTATCACAGATAAGCTGAACAGTGTTGCTGCTGAGTTCTCTTTGGCTTCTAGGTTTCCTGTTTTGAGAACGTGAATGAGCGGCTCTATAGCTCCACCATCAGCTATGACTGATTTGTTGTTGTCGTTGATAGATAAGTTTAGCAAGCAAGTCACTGCGTCCGCTTGGATCCTCTCGTCCGTGGAGTAAAGAAGATTGACTAAGGAGTTTATTGCACCGCACCTGGCAATGACAATGCGGTTGTCTGTGCTGTTTCTTGACAGTATCCTGACCCTAGCTGTTGCCTCTCTCTGTGCATCCAAAGAAGAGCTCTTGAGATCTTCGATCAGTTTCTTCACCTCGGATTCGATGCTTGAACTGCTTCCAGTTTCTCTTATGGTCGCTGGAATGATCCCTGGGTGATGAAAATGCCTCCCTGATGGAAGTCTCCACACGGTTGATGTATCAGCAGGAGGAGCAGCAGGAGCAGGAGCATTAGTGCTTGTTTCGGTTTTGGAAACCACTTCAAAGACAATCCCTGGTGCAGAAACAGACCTGCTTAGGACCTGACGCAGCTTCTCGCTCTTGGCAGCATCTAAAGATTCTGTACGGCCATTTTCACCAATCTTCATAGGGGATGAACCTCTCTCTGACTTGACAGACTCATCCACCAAAGAAAGAAGCTGAGAATCACACTCATCATCATCAGAAGCTGGTTCAACAAGAAGAGGGAATGGCTGACTTGACTGAATCAACTCAAGTGGATCAGGAAGAGTGACATTGTTTGACTCACACCAGTTGGCAATGAAAGCCTTGACGATGAAGTTAGGTGTCAAACTGGTCTGAGACAAAGGCTGCCTTGTCTTTGGACAGACCATGAGTCCCATATCAAACCATTTTTGGATAAAAGCCCGTTCGTATGTTTGACCAGATGTCACAATGACTGGATCAGTCATAAGCTCAAGTGATAGAGGGCAGCGGAAGTCAGGAGGTACAGAGACCGAACAACCTAACTGAGACTGTTTTATGTTGGTAAGGTAATCATGCATTTGTGTTATAAGAGAGATCAATCCTTCTATAAACTCAGCTTCAGTGTTATTCTCGGTAAGCTCTGCATTCTCCTTCAAACTTGCAAGCACCACACCTTCAATCAGAATCTCCTGGTTTGATCTTAGACCAACACTTTCAGCAATTTTGACTAGAACCTCTGAAGTTTGTCCATTACCTTCCTTTTGATCTATCAGAGCTCGATCAATAGTATATGAAACTTCATCTCTTCCTACTAACTTCACCAGTTCTATGCAGTCCTGCAAGATTGAAAAATTACTTACAAGAGAATTGTATATGCATATCTCAACTGGGAATAGAACTTATCTAAATCTTTTGACATATTTAAATCATCTAACCCTTATCACAATAAGATTTATACATAATATTCTTCGGTTTGGATTTCATAAACTTCACAAGCTTCATTTCATAATCGGACTTCAACATCTTGCTACCCATAGTCATAACCTAGAAGAGCCTGAGCAATCACTAGTTCCTTAAAGAAACTAACATTGAGACCATACCTCAAAGGAAGGTGAAACCAAATCAGCAGGTAAGTGTTGCTCGCAGTGTTTGAGAAGCTGAAAGACTTCCAAACTGGATTCTCGCAGTTTTGATGCTAATGATTCAATTTGAAGAACCTGGTGATACACAAGTGAGTTAGCTAAGCTAATTAAAAAAAAAACACACATTAAGCTAAGAGAAGAATGTTGGCTATTTGAATACTTACATAAAAGATTCTGCTAGAAAGAGGTTCCCAGCTTTGAAACTGCTCTCTAAGTTCATCAACGTATTGAGATAACTCTTCAAAGCCGTTGTTAAGCAATTCGCTAGGAGAGGCATCAGAGCCAACAAGGTTCTCAAGAACAGGCTGAAGAAGCTTGGCTATGTCTTCACCTCTGGTGTAGTATTTATGAGCAGGGTTGAAATATAAGGTGTCCATGGATGATATGCTTAGATATGAGGAGATGTTGTCTAAGAGAACTCTCAACCAAGACACCTCCATGTTTACCTCCTTTAGTTAACCCAAAAAAAAAAAACATGAACAGGACAGGAGTTAATGACAATTAGTAAAATAAATCAAAGGAAGTTAGTAAGCTTATACATTCACAAAATTACCATGATGTAATGAAAAACTCCAAAAAATTGGAAGCAGAATATAATGAACCAATTAGTATAGTAAAGAAAGCCCCTGAAACAAAGAAGAGACCAAGTAAATAAAATAAAACTCCATATTCTATAAATAGTAAGAACTAAATCATAATCTAACGTGAGGACCCTAAAGATTAAGAGTAAAGATGGTTTAGTCAACCCTGGAGTCAATTGTAATAATAATAAAAAAAAAACATTGAAACTCTGAAATCGAACATCAGTTTGAGCATCGGTTCAAATTCAAATGAACGAGCTCTACACAATCTATGCAACAGCACATAAAAAAAACAGAGAAGAAGACAGAGATCATCTCGAACCAGAACGAAACTTGACGATTAAAGTTTTTTTTTTTGAAAACGAAAGAGAGGAAGTAAATGAAGAATCAGGTGATGAAGATAACCACGCAGAAATGGCAGTTTCAGGTGTCTCTGTCGGAGAAGACGTAAATGAGAAACCGTGGAAGCGCGGTAAGAGACCAAATCCTTGTCTTCTTCGTCAAAAGATTTTTTTTTTATTTTTCCACTCGAAAATGTTAATTAATATATTGTTAGTGGTCTTCTTTAATTAATAGTTTAAAATGTATTAGCGAGTCTTTGCGTCAAACGTTGTTAGGTGGGTTCATTGTCAATCTTCTAATCTTTTCAATAATTTGTTTTCTTTTTGGGGGAGGGGTTTAGTTAAAGCTGCTCCAGTGTTCGGTCTTCATCTTTAATTTTTTTTTTTTTTTTTGTTAGCTATTAACGAATCGTTACGCGCTCTAGTACTACATTAATGGAGACCTCTCTATATTAAGGGACAACTACTAGCTTTTTCTAATTAACTACTTACTAGTTGTGGAATCAGAGAAAATGTGCACGACTTTTTTCACTAAACGACTAAGAATTGTCTTAATATTGACTGACTATAAACATCATATTCTCATTAAATGCGAGCGCGTTTCCATTAGGCTCCTTCCTTCACCAATTCTTCACCTTAGTCTTGTCCTAATACACAAGACCAAAAATTCCAAGAAACATCTGAATGTTTCTAAAGAATACCTTTCAGTCTCTGAAAAAAAAAAAAAATAAAGAAACTCCCAACTATATTCTTCTAGGACTTTACTATAAACACTACTATATTTACAAATACAACATAACACTGTTCCCAATACTACTACTGATGAAACCAACTCTCTATTGTTTGTTTTTGTTTGCTTGATCAATAGACATTACGCAGCCGATTCACTCCATATCCACTTTCATGGTTCTACACTTCTACACCTAACCGTCTACGTCGGACATCAAGTGCTTATAGTTTCTGTCCTCAAATAGCTCCATTGTTATAAAAACCAATATTAAAATATTGAATATGTGCAACAACAACAAAATAAGGGTTTGTACTGAGAGTGTTAGGAGGACTACTACTACTACTACACTTTTAAAAACTACATTCTGAAATCAAGAACACAAACCGAGTTATCAGCGAAGCAAGCTGCGAGTTTGTTCCCTTCCTTATTCCAACACACTTCGAATATTCCTCCTTCTCCTGTGTATGTCTTCACGATCTTGCCTTCTTTTAGTGACCATATGTGTATCGATTTGTCCACTGACCCACTTGCTATGTACTCCCCGTTTGGACTAAACGCCAACGAGTAAACCGCGTCCCTTCATCATATTATCATCAATTCAGTTTTTGTTACAGGTTAAAACCACAAATCAACATCATAACATATCGACGGTTAACGTTTTACCTGTGGCCGTTGAGACTACATATCATCTTTCCCAGTTCAGCATCCCATAGCTTTACTGTCGAGTCAAATGATGCACTGCTCCACTCAAAGAAACATCAAAAGAGAGATTAATGAATGACATGTTACATACAGTGCAACTTGTATTCTATTTTCAAAAGCGCTTTATCACCTCGCAAGAGTTAGCGGTTTGTTAGGATTGCTGGTTCCTTGTCCAGTAGGGCTCCATCTGATTGTATAAATTTCCTGAAATAAAATATCCATCATTCGACACTATTAAAAAAAACCAAAACATTATCGTAAGCCTTAATGCGATCTATGTTTACCTTAGTATGGTCTCGGAGGTCATGAACAAAGCTGTGTTGTTTTATATTCCATATCTGAAGAAAAAAGTCGAGAAAAACTGAACACAATTGTCTAATTAAGTCAACGGAAGTTAGTAAATACACTTGAGAGGTTAATTCAGAAAACCTTAGCAGTACTATCATCTGAGCATGAGGCCAGTAATGTACCGGTAGGATCCCATTTCACGCAATTAACTTCACCCTGCAATTGTGGAAGCACCGAGTATGATTGGTGATGAGACAAATATCAGCTTAATATAGGATTTAAGACTGAGAAAACTAAACAAAATGGAAACATATGAGAGATTCTTGGACGAGAAACAAAACCTGATGACCAGCAAAGACTTTTACAGGTCGAGTTTCTCCAATCTTACACAAGTAGATAAATGTGTCGGTGGAACTCGTTGCAAAAGACACATTGTTGCGCCAATCAACATCAAGTGTCGGGCCTATATCCACAATTTTATCAATTGTTATATGCATGAGAAAACTTGATTCACATTAATGTTTCATCAAAAGAATTGTAACCTGTGTGAAATTCAAATTGTTGCTTCCATTCCTCTGCCTTTACATCCCAAACAACAGCAGTTCTATCGACACTTCCGGTTAGAAGATAATCACCCTTCTTGTTCCACTTTAGGGAAAAAATAGGTCCCTTGTGTTTGCTCAGAGTACTTATCAGGTCACCTTAAAAAATGTAAAAAAAGAGAGTAATATGCAAATTTAAAAGCTCAATCTCATAAACATACTAAAAGGTGGGTATGTTTTTTGGTAAACATGCAGAACGATAATGTTTTTTACTAGCTGATAGCTTTCCTGTTTCAATCGTTGAACTCGTATTACTACCAAAGCCCAGACAACTAACCTCAGAAATTTGTGGCTCACGCTAAAAGGAAACATACAGATATTAATTTAGACATAAATGACCCAGCATCTCCATCAATTCATAATAAAACTAAAGTTTAGTTCCCAGAAAACAGAGATGCGAGTAATACAAGGGGTTAACTCACACAAAGAGTAACACCAGAAAGGAACGTAGACATACCGTTTGTAGTCCAGATTCTTGCTTGGCCATCACATGAACCAGTGGCAAGTAAAGTCCCTTCACCCTGAAAATTCAGATATCAGATAACATTTTTAGCAGTATCCAAGAATAGGTAGATATTTTTTAAGCAGTGAAAATGAAGCAGTAGCGCTCACATTCCAGTCAAGAGTGGTCACATCCTTGCTCTTCTCGTTTGACTTTCCTTTTGCATGTTTCAGGATCAAAGCGCTGATGCTCCGACCAGATTTTAATGGCCCTTCCGGAATACTCCAGATACGTGCTGTCGTATCACCAGACCTGATATTTTTGCAAAGGCACATACAAATGGAATAAGAAAACAAAACTACTTATACGCAAGTGCAATCATCATTTTTAAACAGAACTACTTACCCTGATGCAAGCAATGAAGCCGATGGACTCCATGCGCACGCACAAACCTAAATCAGTAATATAGACAGAATCTTAATCTCAACATAAGAAACACAAGGATTAATGTAATAGATACCACTGAAGATGGAAATCAACTAGACAGCTTGCACAATTTAGAGATAAATCATCTAAAAGGTACCTCAGATGTATGCCCTTCCAAAACTCTCACATCAGAATTAGGAATATGACATGGCAGAGATGTAGGAGTCATGGTGATATCCATCGGTTCTGCAGCTGTTCAGATAAGAAAACATTATTTGGAAAATAGATAAAATATTAAGCAAAGTTTCAACAGTAACAAGGATAAAATATATGAAGACTTACCCGAAGAACGGCCATGATCTTCATCCCCAGCATTTGCTTTGTCACTTTGGTCAATAACCATGTCCCTGTCACCATCTCCAAGCTGCTTTTCTTGAGCCTTTTCCCTCTCCATCTTCTCTCGTTCCCTCTCCCTTTCAAAGTCTCGTTCCCTCTCTAGTTTAATTCTTTCCCTTTCCCTTTCCCTCTCGAATGTTTCTCGTTCCATCTTCTCCCTCTCGCGTTCCTTTTCTCGTTCCATCTTCTCTCGTTCTCTCTCCTTCTCTCGTTCCATCTTCTCCCTTTCTCGTTCCTTGAGTTTCTCATGCCTATCCTTGTCCTTGAGTCGGCTGCGATCTCCTTCATCGTTTTCTTTAGATTTGTCTTTTTCCTTCTCCTTATCCCTCTCTTTCCTCTTTCTTTCCCTCAGCATCTCCTGCAATTCCTTCACGTCCTTTGAAATCAGATCCAAGGGTTGAAAGAATGAGAAATCCTCCTCAGTTTCCATTTCCCCCTGCGAGTAAAAACAAAAGCTCAGTCTAAACACCACTCAAATTACACATTACTCAAAATTTAAAACATAATAGATCCAATAAAAAAACAATACATTGGTCAAATTAGCTTCCATCTCCATGTATTGGAGTCCTTTCTGAACAAACTTGACAAGAGCACCAGGTGGAACCATGTTGCCATCAATGTTAGATTTATTGATCCCTGCCTCGTAACCTAGAGTGAATGCAGCGTGTGTAAACCCTGCAAAAACCAAGATTAAGACTACACGAACTACTACTACTACCATCCAGCTTGTAGTGAAAAGTCTTCAAGAACAGAAAACTCAAGCTCGCGAGTAGCCGTACGAACTATAAGATCTATAAGTATCATGAACCAACGATCTTAAAAACAACAACTTTTCGTACAATTCGTGAAACCCTAAAACGAATCCATCAAAACCCTAAAACATCGACATTGATAATTCCAAACCAATTCCAAAACCCTAGCTTTGTAGCTAGCGGAACAGATACAAATAAAAATCTGTAAGAACAAGGAGTGATAACAGAGAAGGGCTGGCTATCAATCGTTACCTGATTCCTGAAGATATCGGAAAACCAGAAAATTCATCTCGACGGAGGTGAGAGAAGACATCTCCCAAAACCCTAATTCTCCCTTCAATTCACAAACCAATTAAAAGTTCAAAAAAAGAATCACGAAAAGTCGAAGAAAGAGTTGGAGCAAATTAGTTTGTTGGATTGAAGGATATTGTAAGCTCTTCTCCCATGATATTTTATCATCTCCGACAATTATCTAAACCTTAAACTATGAGCCTAATGGGCCTCACATTATCCAATGACTTTAACCTTTTGGGCCAAGCCCACTTAACTTGTCATTAAATGGACAACCAGTGAGTAAGAAGATACTACAACATAGCTCGGCTCGTCTTCAACTGGGGCACGATATCAGAAAGTTTGACAGAAAATGTTAAATTGGGCTTCAGTCGCTTTAGTCCTCGTATTATTTGCAGCGTCTTATCTTTTCCGATCAAAGAAGAACGGGAAGATAAATGAAAAAGGGTCCTATTGGGCTTTCCTAGGTAGCATCATTATAGACCTAATAAAAGTACCCGGATCCGAAATATTTCTAAAGCGGGTAAAGATTCAGGTTTAGCAATTTGAATTTAAAAGCTCCGCTCTTTCACTTCTCCTTGTATCTTTAATCTTTGTTTCTTCTCTAATTTCAAACGAGCCGTTAGAGAGAGTGTGTGAGAGCAAGAACCAGAGAGAGAGAGAGAGACGCGAGTCGAGATCTGAGTGATTCAAAGATGGCGACGAACATAGGGATGATGGATTCAGCATATTTCGTAGGGAGATCGGAGATTCTCTCGTGGATCAACTCCACTCTCCAACTACATCTCTCCAAAGTCGAAGAGGTTGACTCATTTTCTCTTCTCTTATATAAACCTAGTTTTAGATTCGAGATCTTACTTAGCAAGCACCGTGATTTTGTTACTCTTCTGGAATTGAATTTGGACGGATTCTTCTCTGTATACGGAGCTTTGTTGTTCTGGATCTGAATACGGATCTGTGGATTTATAGGCTTGTTCAGGTGCGGTTCACTGCCAGCTCATGGATTCGGTTCACCCTGGAGCTGTACCGATGCACAAGGTTAATTTCGACGCCAAGAGTGAGTACGAGATGATTCAGAACTACAAGGTGCTTCAGGATGTGTTTAACAAGCTCAAGCTCACTAAGGTCCTCTTTCTTCTCCTTACTCCATTATCTAAGGGTGTAATAGAGCTTGTAATCGAACTGAACTTTTTTGATGAATTTTGGCTGTGTAGCATATTGAAGTGAGCAAACTTGTTAAGGGTAGACCACTTGATAACTTGGAGTTCATGCAGTGGATGAAGAAGTACTGCGATTCTGTTAATGGTGGCCAGCTTCACAGGTAAGTTTCACAGCTTATCAGAGCCTTAACCTTGTTCCTTAATCTGTTAAAACTTTGGCTTCATGATTATGATTGTTGTGTCACAATGAAACTATCTGAATCATGGTCAGTAGATGAGTTTTTGCTTATCATTTCTGCTGGTACTCTTTATTAGATAAACCCACCAAGTCTAGTGGATTCTACTCACTGGATATACTGTTTATTATGAAGCTTTAGCATTATGGTTCATTCATTTAAGTTCATATACCCATTTCTGAAAACTGCTGTCTTGTATTGGTGTTCATCTAGCTATCACGCACTGGAGAGAAGGGAAGCCTGCAAAGGAGGGAAAGAAGCAACCAAGAGAGCTGCAGCTACACAACAATCAGGCAAGAGTTCTTCTACTTCTTCAGCTGCACCTAGACCTTCGTCTTCAAATGGTACCCGCAAGCACGAACCACCATCCTCCAACGCTGGGAATCACCACTCGTCAAGAGCCCCCTCGTCTAAACAATCTAAACCAGCGCCTGCTGCTTATGATGAAAAGGTAATAGTTGTCTCTCTCAACCTACTCATTTCTTGAATCAAAGCAAAGTCTTAAAAGAGCTCACTAACTCGCTTTCTTTATCTCACAGATCACAGAACTGAAACTCTACATAGACAGTTTGGAAAAAGAGAGAGACTTCTACTTCTCTAAACTACGAGATGTAGAGATTCTCTGTCAGAATCCAGACACAGAACACTTACCTGTATGCAAAAATCTTCTATATCCCTCATTTTGAAAAATCCCATTAAGATGCCTCAGAATATTTATCAATCATCACTCTTTTGTTTCTGCAGCTTGTTGGTTCCATAAAAAGAATCCTCTACGCAGCAGATGGAGAAGACGTTGGAGCAGCAGCAGCAGCAGAGACACAGACCTTAAGCCCTATAGCTGAAGGATCGGAAGAGAGAAGGAATAGTGTAATAGAGTCGCAGAAGAGGAAACTCATAGTGAATCACGACGTGGATGCTGCAGCGATTACATCACTCTCTCCAAAGCAACGCCTCTCTGATTCTTCTGATGTCAAATGCAGTGGTTCATCTCCTCTTTTGACCTGCTGAAGCTCCTTACTACAACTCTGTTTCTTATGAACGTTGCTCTATGTTCGAACATTCTATATTACTTTCATACAAACCTATTATTACTATATGTGCTTAAGAGAAAATATCATTCATATGATATGTTTTGTAATCATCCGTATAATAATATGTTTTGAAACATCTTATTATAGGTAAGGTTTCCGAAGGCTCAATCTTCGGGAAACTTTACATAGACAAAAGTAAAGAACCAGTCTTTTCGTTAACCACAGTTTTAACCATAATTAGTCTGCAATTGAGCTCTTATCAGACTTCTAGATTACATAACTCATGCCACATTATGCATCAATAGAAAAGTCTGAGAAAGAGAATTGTGATTTTTTCAACATTTTTCAATTTTTTCAAAATAGAATGACAATTCTAAGAATCGAAATATTCATAGGCTACAAAAGTCTACTGTCTAGAAAACATGAAGTTTGACCGTAAGAAGTCATGATTATTGCAAAGAAGAGCGTGAAGAGAGTCAGAAAAAGCAACAACAAAAAGTTTAAAAGTCGAAGCAATCAACGACCAGGATTAGCTCACATATCTTTAGCTTAAACGGCTAAGATTAACTGAAGTGAGATTTGGGTTGAACATGACGATTGCGATTATAACACGTTGTCCCTTATTTGACGGGATGGGCCGTTTATAATTCCTCAAAAACCGAAGACCCAACCCAAAAAAAACAAAATACAAAAAATGGGGCAAGCGCCGTCGTCTACGGCGGAATCGAACGGCAGGGAGATAGATCCGAGGCTAAGCTCTCCGGTGACTATTGGTGGAGGAGAATCGATAAATTTGGGAAACAACGGTGCGGTTAGGGATCGTGATTATACCGGAGATCTACCGGATGAATGTTTAGCTCACGTGTTTCAGTATCTCGGAGCTGGAGATCGTAAGCGATCCTCTCTCGTTTGCAAGCGTTGGCTATTCGTCGACGGTCAGCATCGTCATCGGTTATCTCTCGATGCTAGAGACGAGATCTTCTCGTACCTCACGTCTATGTTCAACCGGTTCGATTCGGTTACGAAGCTCGCTCTCCGATGTGATCGGAAGTCTGTAAGCTTGAGCGATGAAGCTCTGGTGATAATCTCCGCTCGTTGTTTGAATCTGACTCGTGTGAAGCTTCGTGGTTGTCGCGAGATCACAGATCTGGGAATGGTGGAGTTCGCTAAGAATTGTAAGAATCTGAAGAAGCTTTCTGTTGGATCTTGTAACTTTGGAGCTAAAGGTGTTAACGCGATGCTTGAGCATTGCAAGCTTCTTGAGGAGCTCTCGGTGAAGAGACTCAGAGGAATCCACGAAGCGCCTGAGTTGATTGGTTCATCGTCTTCTCTCAGATCCATCTGCTTGAAGGAGCTTGTTAATGGACAGGTATTCGAACCGTTAGTTGCTAATACTAGAACGTTGAAGACACTTAAGATTATTCGTTGTCTTGGTGATTGGGATAAAGTTCTTAAGATGATCGGAGACGGAGATAGCTCGTTGAGTGAGATTCACCTAGAGAGGCTCCAAGTTAGTGACTTTGGGCTTTCTGCTATATCTAAATGCTCAAAGGTGGAGACTTTGCATATAGTGAAGACACCAGAATGTTCTAACTATGGTTTGATTGATGTCGCTGAGAGATGTAAGCTGCTGAGGAAGCTTCATATTGATGGTTGGAGGACTAATAGGATTGGTGATGAAGGTCTGATAGCTGTAGCGAAAACATTGCTTGAACTTACAGGAGCTTGTACTGATTGGTGTTAGTGCGACGCATATGAGTTTAGCAGCCATTGCTTCAAACTGTGAGAAGCTGGAACGGTTAGCGCTTTGTGGAAGTGGAACCATTGGTGATACAGAGATCGCGTGCATCGCTAAGAAATGCGGTGCGTTGAGGAAGTTCTGTATCAAAGGATGTCCTGTGTCGGATCTAGGGATTGAAGCGCTCGCTGTTGGCTGTCCTAACCTGGTGAAGTTGAAGGTGAAGAAATGTAGAGTGGTGACTGGAGAGATTGGAGAATGGCTACGGGAAAGGAGGAGGACGCTTGTGGTGTGTATGGATAGTGATGGAAGCCAAGCAACTGTTGCGGTGGGCGGTGAGAGTGAAACAGTTGTTGGGGAGCCAAGGGTGGGTCATGCGGGTGGTGGTGTGGCGGAGATTGGATCAGGTAATGTCCGAGGAAGTAGATTAGCGATGATTAGATCAAAGTTGGGGTTTCTTGGTGGAGGGAACTTGGTAACTTGCACATTCAGGAGATGGACTCATAATGATAATGGTAGTACTAGTAGTTCTACTTGATATCTGATAATCGTAACTGTCAAAAAGCTTGCTTTTGTAATCCTCTTTCATGATGTTTCAATCTGTGTGTAAGAAGAAGACTTGTCGTTTAGAAAAGTCATTCCAAGTAAGAACATTTTCTGTTTTTTTTTTTAATTTGTATTGACTATTGATTTGCCGTCAGATTAATTGACCTTAGTAATTTTAAGATTGCAACCTACAGATTAAATGATCTATTATTTAAGATAAGATAATCACTAACCTCCAATAGTTTACTGTCTTCTTAAAACCATGTAATAAACGTTTATCATGCATGTTATTATGATGAATATAGATGGATTATAAATTCAATTGTCAATATAAGCCCATGTCTTAAAGTTGAATCGATAAAGCCCAATACAGCCCAGAAAGAGGCAGAATTTTAAGAAAAAAAAAACGTTTTTTAGTAAATAAAAATAAAATAAGCTACAAGTTTTAAGCGATTCGCTTGGACACCTAATTTATGGCGGCGGCGATGTCTTCGTCTCCCGTCGTCAGCTCATGAAACCCTAATCTCTGGAATCTTTCTCCTCTCAAATATTTCCCGGACCCGAAACTCGCCCATATTACAAATCCCAACAATGACCCAACACCCGGATCCATCGCAAATGCTCGACGATCTCATCTCCTGGGAGCAGCCGCAGCATCCGACCGAAGCAGTGCCTGCGAGCTTGAGCTCTCCATGTAGGATCTTGAGCATCGATACCAGGGTGGAGCAAGCTTGGGCACACTGGAAGAAACTGGGTAGACCCAAGTACATCGTTGCTCCAATGGTGGATAACTCGGAGCTGCCGTTTCGATTGCTCTGCCAGAAATACGGAGCTCAAGCTGCTTACACACCGATGCTTCATTCCAGGATCTTCACCGAAACTGAGAAGTATCGTAACCAGGAATTCACCACTTGTAATGAGGACAGGCCATTGTTTGTGCAGTTCTGTGCTAATGATCCTGATACGCTCTTGGAAGCTGCTAAGAGAGTCGAATCCTACTGCGATTATGTTGATATCAATTTAGGGTAACTGCATTTCTCTCTTCTTTATAAAGATCCAATTTTTATTGCATCCCTACTGTTTAAGTTCTGATAATTAAGTTTTATTCAATAATTTTGGTTCGGAGATTCTGGATAAGATAAATAGTTTAGTTCATGGAGATTTGGGTGCCACAGTCGATAAAGATGAGATTTTTATTTAAGTTTTGTTAGTTCTGATAACTAAGTAAATGGTCATTGGAGTAGTTTGATTGTTTTGGGCGTTTGGTTATAGGTGTCCTCAACGTATTGCTAAGAGAGGGAACTATGGTGCATTCCTTATGGACAACCTTCCTTTGGTGAAATCACTTGTTGAGAAGTTAGCTCAGAACCTCACTGTACCTGTCTCCTGCAAGATCCGGATTTTCCCAAACCTTCAAGATACACTCAACTACGCCAAGATGCTAGAAGAAGCTGGTTGCTCGCTACTAGCAGTTCACGGCCGGACAAGAGATGAGAAAGACGGGAAAAAGTTTAGAGCTGATTGGGGAGCCATCAAGGAGGTGAAAAACGCTCTGAGGATCCCTGTTTTAGCTAATGGGAATGTGAGATGCATTGAAGACGTCGATGACTGCATCAGAGAGACGGGTGTTGAAGGTGTTCTTTCTGCTGAGACGCTTCTTGAAAACCCTGCGGTCTTTGCTGGGTTTAGAACAGCTGAATGGGCTAAAGAAGAGGAATACGTGGATGGAGGATTAGATCAGGGAGATTTAGTTGTTGAGTATTTGAAGTTATGTGAGAAGCATCCGGTTCCATGGAGGATGATTCGATCTCACGTGCATAAGATGCTGGGAGATTGGTTTAGGGTTCATCCACAGGTTAGGGAGGAGTTTAATGCTCAAAACATATTAACGTTTGAGTTTCTATACGGTCTTGTGGATCAGCTAAAGGAACTTGGAGGACGAGTACCACTCTACAAGAAAAGGAAGATAGATACTCCACAAGAGTCTCCACAAAGGGTTTAGAGAATTGAAGTTACACATTCTTGATTCATTATGGTTTTTGTGTTGTATCAGTGTCCAAATACTTTTGATCTAAAACTGTCACTTTTGATTAGTAGATTTATAGGGTTTATGCTCTAAAGTTAAATGATTTATATAAATACATTCAAGAATATAAGTTTTTTGGTAATTTTAGCATGTCTCTTAAATAATTGAAAATGAGAAATACTTTAAGATAGTCTTTAAAAATAATTGTCACAAAAAATAATTTTAATAAGAAAAATGATTGAAACAACTTAACAGATAAGTGTCTCAGCGTCTCTACTTCTGTTTCACCTGATGATCCTGACTCTTCCTCTTACAAAGCCCCTAAGATCAGAAAAAAATCATCTCATGGACCAACTTTCAAATGTGATGTCTACTCGTTTGGTGTCTTAGTTTTTGAGCTTTTGACTGGTAACAACGCATCAGGCATCCTGTGACCATTTTTCTTAGGGAAGGAGGTAAATTTAGAAGGAAATATAATATAAGGGCGTAAATGTAATTGTTTTAGGATCTGGGGTTGGAATGGTAACAGCTTAAAATTTAGAGGATGAAAGTCAAAGAAAGTTGTTTTTTTCGTGGATGCTAATTGTGGGTTTAAGCCCCACCTGTCAGGATATTTATGATCCGTTTCCAAAACTAGAAAGTCCCAAATCCTAATTCTTCACTATTCAGTGCAAGAAAACTGTAAAATATAGCCCATTAGCTTGATATAAAAGCCCATATCTAAGATACAACAATCTTATGAGACTCAGATTGAAACCACCGGCCCATTTTTTCCGATGTGTATTATTGATTATAGTTTTCGAACGGGTAATAATATACAAAACAACATGATATATTGAAAAGAAAAGTGGTCCAATTTCTACGAATGAATTTGATTTATCTTCATTGCCGTGGTAATTGGCGCCATGTTCACGTGCCAGCTGGGTCACAGCTTAAAGTTTCATTATTAAATCGTATTTTCATACGAATACTACTTCCCTTGTGAAATTATTTGTTTTTCATATTTTAAATTTAAACAAAAGTCGTGGGAACAATCCAAATATCGCTCGACTTGTGCCCTACAGATTTTTATATAGCAGTTCCAATATTATTAGGCTATTCAGAAATATATTTTGCGTCTGTAAGGATTCCCAAATGAGCATCAAATTATTACGAAAGGAACATAAATTATTTTTATAGAAATCCTTATTGTATTGTTGTAATTGTTACTTGTCCTTTGTAATACAACACAAAAAAAATATATTATCGAAATAATGATAAGTATGTATTTTTATATCATCTGAATAATTATAATTAAGTGATTATTAGTGGATATACGCAATAATTACAGATGAACAATTAAATTTAATATTCAATAATTAGTGAATATTAAATTTAATAGTTCATCTGTAATTATATCGTGTCATAAATTTACAATGTATTGAATCATGAAAATTTAATTTATAATTGAGGAGTATGAAGATATGTTGATGATGTTTTAATTTACGTTAAACTTACACAATAAAGTAATACTCAGTCTAGTCTCCCATATAAAAATACCACTATTAGAAAGAGAACATCAAAAATATCAACGAAAGGAGAAAATGGAGGGATTGAGTTATTTTTGATTGCGTTTACTCATGTATTTTTAATCTTTCGAATTATTATACTGGTTTGTTGTTGTGATTATTATCAAACAAAATTATTATTTGTATGTTTCTCAAATTTAGCGTTAATGTTTATGTGGGTTGAAATACACAAAATCTTGCAAAATACCGAAGCTAACCCTGGGAATATCAAAGGACGAGAGAGAGAAAATGAACAAAACTGAAAATAACGGAGGAATGGAAAGGACAAAAGGGACAATACATACAATACGTGACGTAATATGAGTACATAAAGTCAATATCTAGAGGTATATATTCACCCACCACCGACCTACCTTCCTTCCTGCACTATCCTATACTGTACCGTAGGCGAGGGAATAAAAACTTAAAACTGAACCAAAACCAAACCGAAAAGACCAAATTCAAAACTGAACGAAAATAAAAAATAATCTAGTGATTCTTATATTTCTATAATCATAATTGTTATAAAAACCGAATTACTTGAATAGTTATATTCAAATATTAAAATTTATCTCAATTACCTAATTTTTAATCTAAAACTCTAAAAATATTTTTTTATTATTTTGGAATAACCGAACCGAACTCGAATCAAATTTAATAAATAATCAAATGATTCATATATCTCTAGAATCAAAACCGTAAGAACTGATCCGAAAATAAACCTAAATTTATAAATAATCGACTACCTTCTATATTTTTAGAATTGGAAACAGAAAGGACTATTGAACCAGAAAACGAACGCTCAAGCCTATTATACCATATATAAAATGTTATACATATGCTTCAACGTTTGTAGAATTTTTTCACCATGATTTTGACTCTTTTTTTTTCTTGTTTTATGAACAACGATTTTAGCCTCCTATTTTTCTTATTACACCATTTGTATTCTCATGTTGTCATTGCAACATTGTATACACCTGATATAAGATTTCAGTTAATAATCCGAAAGCTATGCCGTATTGGCCATGATTATGACTATATATAGCTTCTGTTGTTTATCCGGACAGGATGTCAAGGTATCTTTGTATAAATTTATCAGAATCCAAATAAATAATTTATCGTACACACATATACATTTTGCGTGGGGATAGTAAAATATTTTACGAGAGAAGAGACAAACAATAATTATATTGATATGCGCATGTCATCTCCACCACCTCTTCTTCCGCCTATCCTCTTATAAAGTTTCTGTTACATTATAATAAAAACAATTAACACAGAAGATACAGCTTTAATCATCTGGCCCAATTTTCATTTTTATTTTATTTTATACTTATTTTTTTCTAGTTGATGTAACTCCAAAAGGAATCCACGACCAGTCGACCACCAAGACAAGTTTAAATGCTAAATCCAACTCTCTTCTCTCTTTATTTTTTTCTCCTTTGTCGGTGAATTTGGATTTTTCTCACCGCCATGTCACCATAAAACCACCTGCAACCTCTACTTATTCTCTGTCATCGTCTCGCTCTTCAGCAAATCGGTCAGATTCTCAAAACCCACCTCTAAAGTCTATTTCTTTGGAGGGTTTAAGAACTAAGATCCTCCATGGACGGCGGCGGAATAGCTGACGTGGCAGTCGTCCGGACGACGAGGAAGAGAGAGAGACCTTACAAGGGTATAAGGATGAGGAAGTGGGGAAAATGGGTTGCGGAGATTAGAGAGCCTAACAAGCGGACAAGGTTATGGCTTGGCTCTTACTCCACTCCTGAGGCGGCGGCGATTGCCTACGATACGGCGGTTTTTTACCTCAGAGGACCAACGGCGAAGCTTAACTTCCCTGAGTTTCTTACCGGAGAGAAGTTCTCCGAGGAGGATATGTCAGCTGCTACGATTAGGAAAAAAGCGACGGAGGTCGGTGCTCAGGTGGACGCTTTGGGCACGGCGGTGCTAAATAACCGCCACCGTGTGTTTGGTCAGAACAGAGAGAGTGATGATAGTAGCAAGAATTATCATCGCAATTATCAAAACGGTGAGTTGGAAGAAGAGGAGAAGAGCTTGAAGAGTGGCGGCTGGTTATTGGAACGGGTTGACTTGAATAAATTACCCGACCCGGAAAACGCCGATGACGACTGGAAAAGCAAATAAAACACTACTAATAGTATATTGCAGTGGCGGCTACTCTGCTGGGAACGCACGCCTTGGCCTACCTCTGCCCAAAATCATTAGCGCCGTTTATTTTTATATTTTACGCATTATTTGAAATTTTAGGTTTTTTTAGTTATAATTTTTTTGCATCTTTTTGTCATTTATTACGGATTTGCGGTTTATGGAATTTTAGGCTATTGCTAAAAGAATGCAAAATGTATATTATCACCCATTAATAATTAATGAAATTCGCCATATTGTTATTATTGTCTTTTATCGAAAATAACACAAGTTAGTAACAAGAAAATTTCTTACTACCTGCGTTTTAAATTAAATGTTATTGTACATTCAGTCAATTAAAAATAAGTAAATGTTTAATTTTACTATTATTTAAATATTAACTTTTTAATAACTGTAACAGTAAAACAGATAAATTAATGATATAAATTGTTTTAAAATCTTAAAACTATATTTATTTTGTAAAAAAGTTTTCTCAACAACAACAAATAAAATGAAATGGATGCGATAATTAAAGAAAGGAAAAAGTTTCCTAATTAATTTGTTCATATTTTTATATACAAGTGATTCATAAAAAGTTTTTCTAAGAGTATAGTGGTGCTTTCTTAAATGCCAAAACTTTTAAAATTTGAAGTCTAAGGCATTGTAAGGAGGATTAAATCAAAAGGATGGAGGATATTATCAAGTTGAGAAATAATAACAGGACAAAGTATGACCTACATGGTTATCATATAAAGCAACTTGACATACTCTACCTCTATATATTAATCACGTCCAGAGTTTTTTTGTTTCTGTTAATTTATAAAGTTAGTATATATATGTATAATGCATAATATGGATAAGATTTTGGGTCGACGGGGACTTTGGTGTGTTTTGTCTTCTGCTCCATTTCTATTTGTTCTGTGGGCACCATTTAGATTTTTTTATGCAGTCTTTTTCAAGTTATATTATTGCTGCTTTTATTTTTGAAATTTGTATTAAACATATTTTCGTTATCTTATCTTATATATGAGTTGAAACTTTCCCTCACCATACGTCATATATATTATATGAATACGTTACAGGGGCCAATGAAAAGTATGTCGTATATGTATTGTAGTTTTAATTTTCTTTTCATAGCTCCTATTACGATCGTGCAATCCTATCGAGTGGATTATTTTAGTACGTCTATTGTTTATGTTTGTTATATGTTGTTGTCTCTATTACTAAACAGGAAGAGAATGCGAAGATACTAAAATCAGAAAGAGGACAAGGTGGATGAGTCAAAGACAAGGATGTGGAGCTTTGACTTGATGTTTGATTGGGCTACTACTTTTGTGAATAAATTAAATCTGATGGACCATAGTGGTATAGTTGGACCCTAATCACGAATATGACAAGGCCTATTCGAGCATTTCTAGTTGTCATCATCTCTATGGATTTTTTCTTACAAAACTGTTAGCTATTTGAAGCCACAATCAAATGAAAAGAGTTAAACTTTTACCTGGGCATGCGAAACTCTGATTCATAAACCGCTATTCAAGCGTACGTCACCATACTACATATCTAAAACGTCCTGAGTTTACTGAGAAACAAATTATATCACACTAAGTGCTCTACTCATGTTAGGAACTATAAGAAGGAGATCGTATATAAAGAGTGTTGGCTCTGATGGAAAGACATCAAGCCTCAGCTTTCAGTAATTTAATCATACAACAAAAGCTAAACCCAAGAGTAATCATCCTTTGATCAAAATTTTCAAAACTAATCCCATACCTCTGAGCAAGCTGTTATGTCAAATACTGAATCCATACTCAAAAGATCATCTTCTTTCCCCCTGAAGAAGAGAGTAACTAAACGGGAATTACTAGGTGAAAAACCAAAATTTCTGTTCTTCTTAAGTGAAAAAGTTAATTTACCTTTAATACTTGTGTATGTGTGTGAGACTGAGAGTTCATTATATACAAAGAGCACCCACGTCTGGTGCATTTGTTTCAACGTCATTCGATGTTCCTCTCCTTGGATTCTTTCTCCCCTTCTTTGACTCCATTGTTTGGCTCCTGTTACATTCAGTTATGAAGATATACACATCTTTAGTTATGTCTTGAGAGTGTTTTTGTAGGATTGATTCAAGAAACTTACACTAACAGTTTAACAGAGGATCTCCCAGCTGCTGTCCCGCAGCAGGATTTGTATTTCTTCTTCGAACCACATGGACATGATTTATTCCTCGGAATCTTCTACAGTTTTACACAACATTAGTTACATAAATCAATATTTATGAATCTTTATTCTCATGGTTTAAGACGAACCTTCTCATCGTTCTGTAAGCTGCATTTGGCAAGGACTGTCTCTATGTTACTGCAGCTAGATGACTCCTCCTCATTGCTTTCCATACTACTGTCACTCGCTTCCTTCCGATTTGTGATCTCTGCTGCAGAAGCAGTTTCTGAATCATTTTCAGTCAAAGACTCCATTCCTTGCTCTGCTATCAGAAACTCTATCGCAGCATCCACGTCACCATTTACTTGTACTAGAACCTAAAAGGTGATCGAGTTAAGAGAGGGATAATGATCATATCTTTTTTTCACGCATTAACAAAGCATGGGCTTATCACCTGTCCAGCTTTCTCAGCATTGTTACAACAACTACCGGACATGACTACTTTGATAGCCCCAGCATCCACATTACACTTATCACTTCTGTTCTTGGACTTGCTCTCAGCGGCTTTGGCTTGTTTAGATGCTGCTGATACTTTAGCATCAGCCTTTCACAAAACTGGAATCTATTAGGACAGTGCATCAAAACATCTACGCCATAAACACACCAACATAAAGGTAAACATAAAAAACCTCTATTACAACAGGCCTAGCTGGTCCTCCACAAGTATCTTCCTTCGAACGCACACTATTATAGTGTTCCCCATCGTGGTAAGACCTAAACAAGTAAATTTTATTTTCAAATACATGTAAATTAAACCATCAAGAGAATCAAGAACTTACAGATGGATCATGCGGGTTCTTGCATCATCAAAGTTGCGTATATACCAACGCGGTGACATACTCTGCAACAAATAGAAGAATGCACAACCATAAGTATAATTCTTTCTCACATAGCAAATAGAGAGAATAAGCATTGTTATTATTATTACCCTGTGGATACATATGTTACTACGTGTGACAAGAGAAGCTGCTTGTAACTCCATGTTCCCAGCCCAAGTCCCATCATCGTCCATGGTTTTACAGTAATCCTCAAATGGAACATCATCTTCTATAAAAGGCTCAAACATTTCACGATTCTTCTGTAAAAATGCCATGGCCATATATGCATTAAATACAGGATTACCTAAGAATCTAGTTGGTAAGATGAAATGGTGGCAGAGTTACCACTATGTACTGTACAACCATGCTACGGTACTTGTTGTGTTCATCCTCGTTGCCTTCTAATTGATCCGCAAGTGACCTGTGAAGATGAATTCAATCTAACAATTGCTTCGTCTTCAAACAAAATCGAAGAAACTATGAATAGCAAAGACAGACCTGAAGAAGCAATTACCGTCGGCAGTGACTTGGATGATCTTAAGACCTAAGGCGTCAAGCTGAGCACGAAACTGAGAGAGATCACAATCCTTTCCTTCCGTCTTCTTCTTCTTCTCCACCTATGGATCAACAAAACCATTAACCAAAACAGCAGAAAAGGAATCTAATAGATTGTGAGAGACGCACCTGACGCGGTTGTTTCTTAGGTTTAGATGGTTTTTGTTGCTTAGCTTTCGCCATTTTTTTTCCGTCTTCTCAGTCGGATAGTTGCGGCGGAGTAATTACACTTAACATTTCGTCGCCGTCGAACAAAACCATACTTGGGCCAAAAGAGCTTATGACAAAATGGTCAACTGGCCCAATAAGCTACTAAAACGGCCCTTTTGAAAATGTTATTATGGAGATTTTTATATATATATATATATATAATTATAATGTTGTATACTTATGCATATAATCGTAGGACTGTTAATCTTTGATTGTTTTATTGTTGCATGTAGAGCCATTTTGTAATAAATGTGTGTGTTAATACACATAAAACTGTTAATCTCGATTGTGATATTGGTAGAACCGGACTCGTGTGTATTATTACATAAAGTGCTACTAAGACAATTAAACTAATCTAAGTTCTCTAATCATGTAAAAATATGACAAAAAAAAATAATTAAACAAATAGTAAAAGTAAATGCAACTTGTTTGTGCTTTCAACATCCTTAGTTTAACAATTTTAGTTGCGGCCATGTGTATAGATTTGGAAAAGGATTCCATCAAACTGCGTCTACCAAAAAAAAGAAGAAGAGAGTAAGAGATGGAAGATTTGGTGGTGAAATCAACAAGCATTGTGCATCCCAGAAACATTGCTAACCAATCAATATCAGACCGTGTGAAGAAGATCAATCTGACTCCATGGGATCTCATGCGTCTTCGTTTTGGTTATCCTCAAAGAGGTCTCTTCTTTCACAACCCTGACGATTCAGATATTGATACAATCATTTCAAAGCTAAAAACTTCACTCTCTATTGCTCTCCATCACTTTTACCCTTTGTCTGGTCGCCTTGTCAAAGAAGTCCACCAAGACGATAACACTGTCTCCTATTTCATCAGCTGCTGCAACGATGGTGCGAAGTTCATTCATGCTGCAGCTAAAACACTCTCAATCGGTGATCTGGTTAAGTCCGGTTTTGTCGATGGATTGCTTGGTTCTTTCTTCTTCCCTGCGACTGGAATCAAGAACTGTCAAGGTGTGTCAAACCCTTTACTAATGGTCCAAGTAACTGAAATAAAAGACGGGCTTTTCATCAGTTATGGCTATAATCATACCGTTGCTGATGGCAAATCAATCTGGAAATTCATAAATGCATGGTCAGAGATTTGCTCCAAGGGTTCTGGATCTGCCCCCATGGATCTTTACCTCAAAGGTTGGTTTCTTGATCGGATCAAATATCCAATCCGAGTTCCAGATCCTGAAACAGAACAGCCTAGTCACGGTGCTTCAATAACATCAAACATGTTACAAGAGATTGTGTTTCGTCTTACAAAGGAGAAAGTGTTAAAACTGAAAGCTAAAGCTAACGATGAAGCTGTGTCCAAAGAAGATGGAGAGATCTCTTCTTTTCAGGCGGTTTTAGGACATATATGGCGTTCAAGGGTCAAACACAGTGGCATGAGCCGAGAAGAAGAGACACGTTGCAGAGTACCAATAGACATGAGACAGAGGCTAAAGCCAAAGCTAAAAGAAGACTGTTTCGGGAACTTGGTTCATACCGGAGTAGTAACCGTTAAAGTTGGGGAGATGCTAGACCATGGGTTAGGTTGGTTGGCTCAGAAGATAAACAAAATGGTGAGGTCACAGACCGATGAAAATGTTAAAGCATTTGGAGAGAATTGGGTTAAGAATGTTGAGATACCGGTTTCTGTTAGCACCACTCTGCTTGTTACTAGCTGTCCCCGGTTTGATGTGTATGGAAAAGATTTTGGTTGGGGTAAACCGATTGGTTTACGTTCTGGACCGCCACATAGCAATGGAAAGCTAATGGTATTGCAAGGGGTTGAAGATGGAGGTCTAGAGTTTCAAGGTTATTTTCCATCTCAAGTAGTTGTAAAACTGTTGTGTGATGCTGAGTTTCTGGAGTATGTGGACATTGCTTCATGATTTGGTCACGATTTACACGATGGATGTGACCGTCTGTGTAAGGTTATGAAAACAAAAAAGAAATTACTACTATGTTTTAACGGTTTTATTCAATAACCAATCTTTCTCATTTGCCGCTAACAGAGTTAGCCATGTATGGCTTTATCAATCAGCACAGAGCAATGTGAGTTGGGAATTTTGGTTTGTAGCAGCTATGATTTCTCACCAACAGTGATCTTGATTCTTCAAACAGTTTATCAAAATAAGCAATGGTAGTTGTTTATCATATGTATTTAGTATACGTATATGTATTTTCTAGAAATACAGAATATTATCTATGATAACTTGGAAAGGTGGTGGAACATTATCATACTCGGATAGATCTAAGTACCATGTGACTCCCCCGTATTAAGTTCATAATCAGTAGAAACTAAGCGATTTTAAACCCCACCGACAAAACAAAATAAATAATAGTAATTACTAGTATAATTTTGGATACATTAGACATCACTCGAATAAGAAAAAACGCGGGCTTAATTAATTTAAACAAAACGTAATTAATGATTCAAGGTTTTAATACACAATAGATCCGAAATCGAATACTACAATACAAACAGAGTCCAAATTACGGAAATGCCCATGGTATCTTCTTATCTCCGGCATCGAGTGATGGAGGAGCAGCCTCGAGTGTAGGGATGCACCGAACCTCTAGCTCTGAAGCAGTTGTGGGTGTAGTACGATCTTCCAGATCTCGGAGGACACGGGACTCTGTTCGCCGACAATGCACCGTATGATATGTAGTATCTCTTCCTCTTCCAGTACAACGAACGTCGATCTTCGGCACCGACTTCGTCTTCCTCCTCCGCATCTCCTCCGTCCATGTCGAATGCGTCGCCCTGAGAGACCGGCCAGTCGAATCCGTCGCCCAGAAGAATCAGGGATGGGTTTTCGGGGAGAGATTCAGATCTCGGGAGTGAAATGAAGAGAAGAGAGAGAGTGATGAGGAGGAGAGTAAGAGACGGAGCTGCCATGGCGATGCTGGAGTGGAGACGAAAGCGAAGAAGAAGAAGAGATTAATAATTAGCAAAGTCACATGCGAAGAGGTGATTGGGTTTTGATTAATGCGCCATTTATGGACCTCGAGCTTCGTGAGGGTTTCACGGATATGTCACGATGAGTAATCTCGTATAACGTGGTGTAGAGAGTTAGATAAGAGATGTGAAAATGATTAATTGTGAACCGTTGGATCATCGTTCTGATTTAGTATAGGAGATTAATGGGTTGGGCTTTCTTTATGTTTTACTTGGTAGAACATTTGTAAGCTATTCCTCAGTATAATGGGCTTTGCAATAGCTGAGACTGTTTTGAATACTTTTACATTGATATTCACGCTACTTTGTTTTGGACTAGTCTAAAAAAATTTGAAAAAAAATCTTAGAACAGTTTAATTTTTTTGTCACATTTTTTTTAAATGATGAAAGTAAATTTATTAAAAGGTGTAAATAATATATATCTCTAATAACTAATCTAAATTTAGGATTTAACGTTATGGAGTGAAGTTTCAGAAGTGATTTTTTTTTTTAAAATAAAATTAAAATTTTTAAAATAAAAAAAAGTTATTTTGATTATTTTTTTTTTAGAGTTATTTTAGCAATAAAAATTTAAAAACGCTAGCATGTAAAAGATAGCGTTGACAAAAAAAAGCTTGTAAAGATAGTAAATCCTCACAAGAATGAGAAAAGACCACAATCAATCCACTAGTCAAACAATCCTTTTGTTTAATAGTGTTATCAAACTAGATATAAATTGATTAGAAAGGAAACATTAAGGACCTCTAATAATAAGGAACATTCTATTGTTAGTTTGAAAGAACTCAATTCTTGAAATGAACAATTAGATTTAGTAAATAAGAACACATATATTCAGCACGTTAACTAAAATGTCACACACAAGGCTGAAAGCTGAAAACATATCATTAATGCTTAAAATTATTTCATTAACAAAGATGCATAGTAGTAATTTTACTAATCTACAACTCACTCCAAAACCATGGAGGGTTTGACGTTAAAATTAACATCACACACACTTGATCTAAACATGAAAATAAAAGTAAAAAAAGACTATTATTAGTTCCAATTTTTTATTAATTAATTTCACCCACCCTATAATCATTTGTTACTCGGGCATAAATATAGTAATAAACAATCATCATCTAAGAATATGTGCATTGCCCACCATCTGATGCGTAGTCCCCATTGATCCACACCCTTTCATAACTACTCCTCCGCCGTTAACCACCGCTTGCTCCTCCAGAGACTGCACTTGTTTCTTCAGAAACTTCACATAATGAATAGCCTCGTCGAGCATCGAAGCTGTATCCATCTTGGTTCCACCAGGAACAAGCCGTTGCAAAATACGAATCCTCTCGCTTATCCTCTCCCTTCGATGTCGAGCTGCTACACTCTGTGGATCTTTAGAGATCCTGACGTTCCTTCTCTTAGGTGGCTTCACCGCCTCTGGATCTATATGTATCGGTTGCATCATGGCGATCCGAAAGATCATCTCTCGCATCGCTGCCATGTTCGTGTTATTGTTTCCTTTGTCGTGTAAAACGGAAGAGTAAGCTGGGTTAGCGTGTAAACCAGAACCGTACCGGAAACCGGGTTCGTGGGTCGTCATTGAGTCAGTATGGCTATGGTTTGAGTTGAACAGAAAAGGGTAAGTGTTGTTGTTGTGGTCGATGAGAGAGGGATTAGTGTTATAGAGCTCAGGAAGCTTCTCCATGTGTTGCATCATCATGTTCATTATGTCAGAATCCATGGAGAGAATGAGATGGAGAAGCTGTTGAAAATTGAAACCGGTATGGGGAGAAACTGAGTCAAGCTTACAAAAATGAAATTTTAGGATTTTTTTTTCTTTTCTTTTAGATGATTGATAATGAGAGAAAAAAAGACGGTATGTGTGAGAAATGGCAATGGTACTACTGCCCAATCAGAGCTCAAGTATGTTATTGCAACAAGAAGTGGAAGGGTTTATATAGCAACTTGTGGCCCATCCCCTTCTTTTCACTCTTATATTACACATATATAAAACTAAGGGAATTTTTTTATATTTCAGCTCTCAATTTATGTGAATAGTATATATATACTTGACAAAAGAAACCATTATGAATTTATACAAACGAGCTATTAGTTGCCAAAGATTAATTTTGTTCGGTTGGTAAGAGAAGCTATGGAAAAGTGTGTGTACATCACTACATGTAGGAGTTACTATAACTAGAGCTAGTTATTGCATGCATGGGGAGTTACTATAACTTGGTACGTATCTTACGATGACTGGGATTTAGTTACTCTACAACCAACAAGGTCAAGGTGCATGAACCAGCTCCAACCAGTACAACAAACGGGATTTCAATTTTCCACCATTGTTGCCCTCACATCCACGCGAGATATGTCAGAATCCAGGAAGCACTATCTTATTTTGAAAAAAGATTCCGGTTACATATGAAATATATATTAATACATTCATATTTACAACGAAAAAATGGTTAACAAGAGATATAGCTAGTATTAATATTTATAACAAATCGTGTACGGATAAAACAACGTACTACTAGTATTTAGTGGATGGTGATGATTAATCGAGCCTTAGCGTATGGCACGGTTCTCAAAACCAATCAGAGAACAACTTGAATCTTTTTATTTAATTTTACCCTTTCTATTGCTACAAAAACGCATATTTTATTTTATTTATTACGTTGCCTACCGGCTACCGCCACTGACTTTCCCTTCTACCATGCTTTTCAGTTTATATGAAATTTGTCAAGCCTTTGTTTTTAGTGCTTTATTAGACAAATAATTTAATTTATGATGAAATCTGAAAAAATAAGAATCATCATCTGCTTCATCTGACTGAGGAGCCGATAACATTCCCAACAAGCGGAGGAAATATAAATAAACTACCAATCTGCAAATGGCAAAAGAGAAAACACTGAGGGCATGATTAATGCAAGTCTCTTAACAAGGAATTCTTATTTTCTTAAAAGATCGTTTCTTAATTTTAACTAAGAAAACTTAAGAACCGTCTCTTAAATAAGAGAAATAAGAGACGTCTCTTATCCGGAAAAATGTAAAAAAAAAAAAAAAAGTCAAGAAAATTAAGAACCCATAATAAGAAACCGGGTTAAAGATGACCTCATATTTACTTTTGCTTTTCATAAGTTCTATCGCCTATATGATTATTTTATTTATCAAACGTATATCTTCATATGTATATGTATATTTTTTCCTTTCATTTAATTGGTAAATTTGTAATTGAATTTTCACAAATTAGAAAATGATCCTGGCTTCGCCGCAGGCGCCATTGTCTTATAATACTAAGGGACACAAACTATTTATATGGAGAACTCTAATTAAGTACATCGAAGCACATATCCATCGCATGGTTGAGCACTAGACTAAGTAATTACAGCAATATATTTAAATATTGGAAGCAAATAAGATATCATATTCGTTTATTTAAAACAGTTTAGTACGGTATGAAACTGAGATAGTTTGCCTCCCAAGGCACGGTATCAAGACAATCGTGTACATGTCCCAAGCATCATTTATGCTCCTTGCTCCACTAACAACCCAATTATATTAATGATCAAATTCAAATCCAATTATTTTCACACAATCTGGTAAACAACTAACACGTTAACTCCATAGAGATTACATTGTTGTTTGTTGTCTATGTAAAAGAAAAAGAAAGATTGTCCCACGTGAGATATACCACAAAGGTCCCAACATCACCACAAAAAGTCTCTGATCATTACAATATCCTTTTGAGATTAGATTTATATAGACATTTTCTTATAATATCTTCTTGGGCAAGTGCTCTGTATTCTTCTGACACATTTCTATCATCTTACCTTTTTTTAATTCTTTTGTTTTCTCTTTGGAATATTGAAGAAAATTTTAGACTTTTATCTTTTCTTCAATTCAATGCATTTATTTGCCTTATTCTCCACCTCTCTTTTTTTTTCGGATAAATTCTCACATTCTCTGTGAACAGATAAAGTTCATGCACCCTTCTTTGTTAATATGGCGTTGTGCAATATATACACTAATTATATTAAATTGATGGCAACTTATAGTCGAAGGTGATGCACAAATTAATATTCGATATATTATCGAATTAACGACATTGTAAAGGTTACAATATACTAGTTTACACGATTAAATATGATGTACTTATTTAAGTAATTTGCAAAAACTAAAAACTAAAGAAAAGAGAGTGAAGTTGGGGGGAGAATGGGGACAAGCAAATAGGTGGGTTGATAAATATTTTAGATTTTATATAATAGTTTGCTTTTAAAATGGGTAGGTGATGGGGGAATGCGGATCCCAATTTCATATAATTTCGTTTTATATAGTTTTCTGATTCACCTCTCTATTATTATTTTTGGGTTTGTTGATTTTGGTATTTTGGTCTTTGACTCCCTTGCACCTACATCTCTTTGTGCTATGTTAAATGTACTCGTCTCTATTTTCGCCGGTGCACCTCACATGACATAAGAAAAACAAAATAGGATATAAGATAATATATATCTATTCTGATGATATGAATATTTATAATTACTTTCGTGTATAGATATGAAAATGATAAAATATATTATAAATAATATACATCCATATATTCATGATCATATAATTGGAATTCTTATGTATATTATATATATTTTTTTGTTTTTTGGTAAGCAGACAAAATGTATATATCAGTGATAAAAAGAAAGTGGTTACAATATTTCTAAAAATTCACCAAATGGAGATGATCATAAACTTATAATATATATGATAATTTTGTCGCAAATTGAAAAATGTTTTTTTTTTCCAACCTTGCCAACTTAAAGATAACACATGTTTAAACTGCACATAATTCTACGTAATAATTTCTGGTTATAAATTTGTTAGGGTTGTGCATGCAGTTGTTAATTATTTGCCTGATTTGGTTGTAAAGAAGAGGTAAGGTTCTGGAAAATAATCTACGTACTGCTATACTAAATACTTGTATGGTTTCAATTAATTAGTTGTTTTTTGTTAAAGAAGAATATTCTAAGGTTTGTTAGGGAAGTTTCCTCATTTTCCTACATAATTACAATTATTCAATCCCACGTGAAACAATTCATATTCCAAAACCAAATGTATAGTTTACTTTTTCAAAAGAAAAATAAATCCAAATCTCGTTTTCCCACAACTCCAAGTATTCCAAAGCTACAATACTATCCATTCTAATCCTCATTACACCCACCCCACGTATAAATAATCTATATAGATTTAGATTTATACGTGCATATATATCTAATTGCATACAATACTAAGAACAAGAAATTAAATCAACATGATCAGCAGCGACGAGGACGAAGGGTTTCCTAGAGGATATCTTATTCTTAGACCAGAAGAGCTCCGGCCATTAGAACTTATCCGTCTATTACTCTCTAACGATATCGAGAAACCAAGATTAGTCAATAGCTCTGAAACCAAAGAACCAAGTTTCAGACGTCGATGGCTTATCTTTGTCTCTCTCGTCCTCCTCAAGCTTCTTCAATTCCTCTCAGAGCCTTTAGCTCTCTTTGGCTCCGCCTTAGAGTTCTCCTTAAACTTCATCTCCGACAACTCTTTCTCCGGTTTCTTCCTCCGAGGTCTTAACTCTAATTTCTTTTGATATATTATACATAAATATTTCTGATGAGTAAAAATTTTTGTAACAAGTAAATGGTTTCATGTCCTCTATATATATGATACTATAGGGTTCCATTTTCTTTCAAATATGTATTTATATCATTCTGAAAAATATATACAGGAGAAGTGGTGATGCCCAAAACGACGTCCGAGAATTACTTATCATTCATTGGACATTTAGATAGGAGAATAAGTCTAGACAAGACGAAAAATCATGAAGATGGAGACTTATACTATGCTGCATTGTCCATTATGTCTTCAAAGCTTGCCTATGAAAACTCGGCTCGTATTAAATATGTCGTCGAAAACCATTGGAATATGAAGTACTTAGGCCTCGTTGATTACTGGAATGGTATGCATTCATTAAAATAAAAAATAACTTATTCAAATTAATCAATTTTATCATGACTTGGTGTTTTGATTATTTGTTCTTTTTTTTTTCTAGAGTATCAAGAAAAGGAAACAACACAAGCTTTTATGATGTCTACTGATAAAGAGAAGACAGTTGTGGTTGCGTTTAGAGGCACAGAGCCGTTTAACTCCGAAGATTGGTGTTCAGACTTCGACATTACATGGTACGAGCTCCCAAACATTGGGAGGATCCATGGTGGTTTCATGAAAGCTCTAGGGCTCCAAAACAATTGCAGCTGGCCAAAGAAGCCTCTCCCAAACCCTAACCGATTGTCACCGTTAGCTTACTACTCTATAAGAGATTCCTTGAAAGCTTTGATAGCTCAGGACGAACATACTAAATTTGTTCTGACTGGTCATAGCTTAGGAGGAGCTCTCGCGATATTGTTCGCGGCTGTGCTCGTGATGCATGATGAGACCGAGTTGTTGGAGAGGCTTCAAGGTGTTTATACTTATGGACAACCTAGGGTTGGAGATTCAACGTTTGGTGAATTTATGGAGAAGAAATTAGAAGAAAATGATATAAAGTACTATAGATTTGTTTATAATAACGACATTGTTCCAAGATTACCATATGATGATAAAGATTTGATGTTCAAACACTTTGGTACGTGCATCTACTACGACCGAAACTATCAACCAAAGGTATCTTATTAAGCATATATATATTAATGGTAACAAAAGTATAAATAAATATTACATGTCTCTGATTTTTTTTTTTTTACAAACAATGTTTTGTAGGTTTTGAGAGATGAAAGGGACGAAAAGTATTTCTCGTTGTGGGGGATAATAAGGAGGATGTACAATGCGGTGTTAGAGTTTGTAAGAAGTTTCACGATTACGAGTGAGAAAGGGTCGGAGTTTAAAGAAGGATGGTTGTTGAAGCTTGCTAGGGCTTTGGGGATAATACTCCCTGGGATATCCAATCATACACCTCAAGATTATGTGAATGTCACAAGATTAAGCCCTTCTTTTGTTTTTCAAATTCGTAGAGATGTTTCCATAACATAGAAGGGTGTTTATTTTTATATTTGCGTGTATATAATTGTGAATATCATATCTGAGTTTGTGACATCCTATGACTGTGACTATTCAATAAAAATGGCTATATAATAAACACACAAGTTATTCATAGAAGCTACATTAAAATGGAAAAGACTACTAGCATTTGTAATAAAAGATGCAAGGATGAAAGAAGAAGAAGATGCAAGTATGTAGATAAACAAGATTATCAGGTACTCCACATAGATGATCGATAAAAATGATGTACACATGTAAATTAACAGGAAACTTGTAAATAAGTGAAAATATCTGGTATACATGCAAATCACCAAAAAGTTTCGGATATGTAAATAATAACCAAAAGTATTAGGTACTTAAGTAAATAATCAAAAGTATCGGGATTACAACATGGTCTGAGTCTATCGGGCTACAAAAATTTCCGGTTCATATTTAAATGGGTTTGAGCTAAGTGTATGTGGCCCTTTTATTAGGCCCATTAAAAGGACAAAGAAAAGGGCTTAATTGTCTTGATGTCAAACTCACAAATATAAATTTTATTTCCGTCACAACAATCAGAGTTCTTATGAGTTATTTATCCATTGACAATCATTAAAAATCCACCGCAAGCTCTTATAAACGTCACATTCATATTGTACCCAGTATATATTAATATTTTTATTACATGAAATATAGTGGCTGAGAGAAGACAGGTGTCAACATCTAAAGCGATATTTAGTCAGTGAGAGGGGTGAAGTGTGAAGCTCTGGTGCCACCTGTCATCTCCTTCTCTATCATTTTGCCTTCAAATAATTTCGTCTCTCTATCGTCTTCTTCAGTCAATAAGCAAAAATTGATCTTCAATCGAGATGGCTTCAACTCCATTTTGCTATTCAATCATCCAATCTCCATCTAAATTCGATTTCACGAGGACCCATGTCGCTAAACAGTTCTACTTAGACTTGCCATCGTTTACCGGAAAATCTGGAGGATGTCGAAGTTTGGTCGGAGTAAAGGCGGCGAATTTGCTGGCAGAGGAGGAGGAGAAGCGGGAGACGTTGACGGAGAAGAAGAAGAAGAAAGCGAGGGTTCTGGTGGCAGGAGGTGGAATCGGAGGTTTGGTGTTTGCTCTTGCGGCGAAGAAGAAAGGGTTTGATGTGTTGGTGTTCGAGAAGGATTTGAGCGCCATAAGAGGAGAAGGACAGTACAGAGGTCCGATTCAAATACAGAGCAACGCTTTGGCTGTTTTGGAAGCTATTGATATTCCTGTTGCTGAAGAAGTTATGGAAGCTGGTTGTATCACCGGTGATCGGATTAATGGCCTCGTCGACGGTGTCTCTGGTACTTGGTAAGTTATTTGAGTAATCCAAGATGTTTTACTGCTACAAGAGTTGATCTTTTGTTTTATTGCTTAGGACTCTTCAAGTAATCTTTTGATTTCATTGTCAGGTATATATAGATTGAGTGCATGGATTGGGATATGATTAGACTACTCTGGTGATTTTGTTTTGTAAATTGAATCAGGTATGTCAAGTTTGATACTTTCACTCCTGCGGCGTCCCGGGGACTTCCTGTGACTCGTGTGATTAGCAGAATGACTCTGCAACAGATCTTAGCACGCGCTGTTGGAGAAGAAGTGATTAGAAACGAGAGTAATGTTGTTGATTTTAAAGACTCTGGAGACAAGGTGACTTGATAGTTATTGATTGGTTAAAATGTGTTTAAGGAGAAGTTGTAATGAAGGCTGGATGGTGGGTTTGTTGGTTTAGGTCACTGTGGTGCTTGAGAATGGACAACACTATGAAGGTGATCTGCTTGTTGGTGCAGATGGCATATGGTCCAAAGTATGTTTCAAGTAGATTTTAACGAATAGCTAGGATAAAGTTAAAGATTCTGTCTTATTGTTTTTTGTATATAGGTGAGGAATAACTTGTTTGGTCAAAGTGAAGCTACTTATTCAGGCTACACTTGTTATACCGGCATTGCAGATTTTGTACCAGCTGATATTGAGTCTGTTGGGTATGTTGCAGTCAAGTGAAACTTCAAAAATCTCTTCTCTGTTTACGATATCTTTTTCTGATGTTTTGTCTCTTGAAAAGCTACCGGGTTTTCTTGGGACACAAGCAGTACTTTGTTTCTTCGGATGTTGGTGGTGGAAAAATGCAATGGTATGCATTTCATGAGGAACCAGCTGGTGGTGTTGATGCTCCGAATGGTATAGCCTGTGCATTGGTTGATTTGTTTCTATAGTTTTCATTTAGTTATTGAAATCACATAAGCTTCTTTTTTGTTGATGATGTAGGTATGAAGAAAAGGTTGTTTGAAATATTTGAAGGTTGGTGCGACAATGTGCTGGACTTATTGCATGCGACAGAGGAGGAAGCGATTCTGAGAAGAGATATCTATGATAGAACTCCTAGTTTTACTTGGGGTAAAGGGCGTGTTACACTGCTTGGGGATTCTATTCATGCAATGCAGCCAAATATGGGACAAGGTGGATGCATGGCCATTGAGGTATCTTTTTCATCTATCTATGAATCAATTTAAAAGTTGACTTGTTTTTTTTAAAATGGTGTTGAGCTGAATGTTTTAATGGTATTGCAGGATAGTTATCAATTAGCATTGGAGCTTGAAGGAGCGTGGAAACAGAGTGTTGAAACTAATACACCTGTTGATATTGTTTCGTCTTTGAAGAGGTAAAACTAAAACACAACTTTTTAAAAGTTTGAGCTACTAATAAGTACTAAACATGATCTTTGGAATTGGCTTAGATATGAGGGATCAAGAAGACTCAGAGTGGCTATTATCCATGGAATGGCGAGAATGGCTGCAATTATGGCTTCCACTTACAAAGCATACTTAGGTGTTGGGCTTGGTCCTCTCTCTGTGAGTATTTTTGAATAGTTTTCAATGATAGATATGCAAACAGCATAATGTTTTGCTGTTCGTGTGAAGTCAAGGGCCAATTCTCATATCTTTCTTTTTGCAGTTCTTGACCAAGTTTAGAGTACCACATCCCGGAAGAGTTGGTGGAAGATTCTTCATTGACATTGCTATGCCTTTGATGCTTAACTGGGTCCTTGGAGGTAACAGGTTAGATCCTTTTCTCTGTATTCATCTACATAGACCTTTAAAATGTTTAGATAGGTAGGGCCAACTTTTTTCATGCTTTTGCAGTGAAAAACTGGAAGGAAGGTCACCTAGTTGCAGACTCACTGACAAAGTATGTTTATTTCTTTTCTCCATTGCACTTGAACAAACCCATTTAGTAATTAGTATCAAAGTGTAACTCTTTTGTTTGAAGGCTGATGACCGCCTTCGTGAGTGGTTTGAAGACGACGAGGCTCTTGAACGTACTATAAACGGAGAGTATGTACCACAAGTTCCTCAAGTCACTTTCAATATATTCCTTCGTCTACCAAGCACCAGCTTTGCTCTCTCTCTTTCAACAGTCTTGAGTCTGTATATCTTTTGCAGGTGGTATCTAATTCCATATGGTAATGAGTGTAGCGTTTCAGAGACATTATGCCTAACCAAAGATGAGGATCAACCTTCCATTATCGGGTATGGAAACAAAAACCCGCTTATCATGTCTTAGTTAAAGTTTTGAAACTTGAGAAACTCTTTTTGATTGCAGAAGTAAACCAGATCAAGATTTTCCTGGAACACACATTGTAATCCCTTCCCCTCAGGTATATAGAAAACTCTGTATCTAAAAATGACCTGAGAAGCTTCAGAGACTAGTCAAGGAACTTAAATAATGTTTGGTTTAGGTGTCCAAGATGCATGCACGTGTAGTCTACAAAGATGGAGCTTTCTTCGTGATGGATCTTCGAAGCGAACATGGGACCTATGTGACCGAGTAAGTCAACAGAGCTTTAGTTATCTCTCTGAGTCTGTAAAATATATGATCCAGCAATGTTTGATTTTTTTATTTTTGGAACTATGTTACTAGTAACGAAGGAAGAAGATACAGAGTGACACCAAACTTCCCTGCGCGGTTTAGACCGTCAGATATAATCGAGTTTGGTTCAGACAAGAAGGTGAGAGACACCACTTATTACCAAATCTTGGTTTAGCTAACTTTTTTGGTTCTGAAAAAATCCGGTTTGGTTCTTATCAGGCGGCGTTTAAGGTCAAGGTGATCAGGACTACTCCTAAGTTGACAAGAAGGGGTGAGAAGAGTAACGATATACTGCTTCAGGCAGCTTGACACTAAGTTAACCAAACGGTGAAGTATTTTCCCGGTCTGATCATTTGTGTAGTAATTTTCAGAGGAAAAAGAAAAAGACTGTTACTTGTATTGCAATGTATATATAGCCAGGATGAACACGAAAGATTATACTACAAAAGGTTACTCTTTATTTACTTGTCTAAATAATAGTAATTATTTTAGTTACAAACTAATACGGTCTATATTCATATACGTGCTTCAAGAGTAAAATGATTTTCATGATTATTTTTGAGAAAATGAAAAGATTTTTTAAAGATGAGGAACAAGCAAAGATATGATGAACTCACACTGTTTTTATCAAAAAAAAAAAACTCACACTGCATGTGATGGGATGGGGAACGTAGGCATAATCAATTCTCGAACGTTTACAGCTTAGGCCCTATTATTAGTAGATATAATTAGCATTAACTATAAATACTTTTTCCCTATTATCCAAAATAGTCGACTATAATCATTAATTTCTACAGTAACTCCTCTATATCTCTCTCGTAACTTACAGAAAACATCTAATGATTTTCGACGGCTCACCATCTCCGAGAAGTAAATACCCACTTCCCACTCCTCTTGTACTTCTCTATCTATACATACAAGTTAGAATGTTTATACATTCCAAATAAATATATATACACACGATTCATTTTCATTCATCACTTAGAAAAACCAAAAACGTTACTACAAATGGCTGATCATACACTTCTATGGAGCTGGTCGGATTCCAACGATTATGAATCATTCCTTCAAGAAGAGAACTTATTCTCATTACTCGATCAATCACTTTCCTTCGATTACAAGTAAGTCATAATAAGGGTGTTACACCAAAAATTAATAAAAGGAAATTTTGATTTATTTACGTTAGGAAGTTAATCTAATAGTGTGTTTTTTTTTGTTGTTTGAGTTTTTGCAGTTCGCTCGCTAACCCTTTTAATGATCTTCAAAATGAAACATGGTTTTCTTTACAAGACAGCATTAATCTTGATCCCACCTCTACTTGTTTCCACGCTGGTGATCAAATGTCTATGGCTTCAGTTGATATTGAAACCATCTCTACTTTGTCCCAAGGTTTACTATATTATTTCATATACGTACATGCATGCATGGGTTGTGATACTAATTTTATCTCGTGTAGCAGATGTGTTGGGTGAGTTGTGGAATGAAAATGCTAGTAATGTCAATAATCAAGTCGAACCAGAGATGGAGATAATATTGCAAGATGGCAATAACACAACGAAGGAGACCACAAGGCAGAAGAGGAGATATGGAGGTGATAGATTAATACAGAGTTTTTCTAGGGAAGATATGAAACCATACTTCAAGATGCCAATAACTAAAGCAGCTAAAGAGCTTAACGTTGGACTAACACTCTTGAAAAAGAGATGTCGTGAGTTGGGTTTTTCTCGTTGGCCTCACCGTAAGCTTACGAGCATTGACGGCATTATTAATAACCTCAAGGTGCATGCGTTGTATGATCAATGGACTACTTGCTTATTACAACATATTAGGGTTATACACTTATATGTTATGGTCTTTGATGAAAGGATCACTTGGAAGGAGAAAGGAACAAGAGTAAGCTGATGAACGCTTTGGAGATTTTGGAGGCGGAGAAGAAAATGATTGAGGAGTTTCCTGATTTGGAATTTGGGGATATGACCAAAAGGTTAAGACAGGCTTTCTTTAAAGCTAACTTCAAACGAAGACGGCTCTTGTCTTCTATGTCTACCACATCGTCTGTTTTGTGAGAGCTATACCTTTGTCTATGGAGAGAGTAGAGATTAGTAGTTTCTTTTGATGATGATCATCAATACGCTCATGCAGGTGGTTTTGCGTTTGTAAGGGTACTTGTCGGGTTTTCATTCTGGTGATGATCAATAATCTCATAACTCTCACGATTGGGTTTGAATGGTTTTAATAAAGCCCATTAAGACTAATCAATAATGGCCCAATTTAAGCATTGCATACGTACCAATCTCTCCTTCATAGAATCGCAGGAGATCAACGGTGATCATCATCAGTTCATCGCTAACATAACTTTATGATCTGATAATAATTACACATTTCATTGAAGACAACGTGAATTAATTTGGATACATGTTAAAGACAAACATGCGCGTGCCATAGTCTTGTTTGTTTAATTCAAGGACAAGAAAAGATATCACCACTATCAATCCAGCGGTACTCAGCGTCGACGGTGGAACCGCTATTAGTGTGAAGAAGAAGACTCTTGAGTTTATGAATACATTTGTGGTTGCGGATGCGGTTGAGTACGGCTCTTTTGTTCAGCGACTGCGTTTCAGACGATTTCAAATGTAGCTCCTTCGATACTTGTTCCTCTTCAGGTTGGACTCTTTTCGAAACCATAAACTCCATTGTATAACAAGGGAAAACTAAAGCTCTGCAAAAAATCTTTTTGGTTGATAGAACAAAAGAAGATATTGTTTTGAGTCTATAACAACACACACTCGTGTGTATATTTATATACACAAAGTATATAATAATAAAAAATGGATTGGTGAAACTTCGCATTCAGATAACGTAAGTTGTATGTATTTTAAAACTATATATGTTATCTTTTGAGAAGAAAAAAAAAACGAAGTGGGCGAATACATTACGTTGGGCCGTAGTTCCATTGGTTTTATTTAGAAACCGGTGGCTGATTTGGCTTTTCATTGGTATAAAAGAAATAGACACAACAAACTATGTGCTCTCCTCTTACGTGCCATACCTGCTTAGAATTTAGAATTGAGCTAGTTTTAATCTCCCTGTGTTTAGTGCGTTCTTATTTGTTAATGCCTTGAATATATATTTTTATTATAATTATTGTTATCATTATCACTCCTTGTATAATGAGACTAATTGAATTACTAATTTATATTATATGTGAAAAACGGATATTCTCATAAACATTTTTTTATTTGTAAAACTAATATGCAAAAGGTCTATGTTTTTAACTATATGTTAATGTTCATCGTAGAGATATAAAGCATTTTTCTAAACGTGTGAGCTTAATCAATGTACGTTTTGAGTAATATAAAATGACACATTGTTTAAGCTCATTTCTTTTATGTTACAAAACACAATCCCATCGTTTAGTATATCACATCACTCAAAACCGCTTTGAATAATTTACCTACGCTTTGGTTTTATAAAAACTGTATAGTTAAGCGTGGTTAAAAAAAGTAATGGTAAATGCCAAAATTGTATCCAAGATATTGTTTGATAGCTTATTGTTATTTTCACCACAGTATCAATCTTTTAACCGCAGTGATCAGACTAGTTTTAAAGTCTAAAAAACTTACCTATGCTTTGGTTTGGTACCTAATTTATGCAACTAAGAAGTAACAGTAAGAGTAATCAAATTTAAGCAAAAGATTCATGAGAGAAACGAACATAACATAGTAAAACAGTTTAAAGTTACATAGCAAGAACTTGGTAACTATTGCTGGTAACAGTTGTAAGCATTGTCCCACGTAAGATACGAACAAGAACCTGGTTGCATGTCCCATTACTTGTCACGATGAACTCAAATAAACACTTATTGGACGTGCTCAACTTATGGCTATCGCAGAAACTCAACCACAAACCAGGGGAGAATCTGCGTCCTCTATCGTGAATCACAATCTTCATTGGCCACTTCTTTCCATTTTCATCACATAGCTCGATGTCTTCCTCAATCTCTATCCCGTTCGTTTTCAGAAAAGTTGTCGGTATTTCCTAGCAAAACATAGAAAAACTCATATTGGTTTTGCTTATGTTAATTACTAAGAACCGGTTCGTTTAACTCACCATCTGGCGACGTGAACCGTTAGTAATATTCCTCACAAAATGAGGATTCTTCGGTTTATAAACCGGTTCTTCAAATCCTTTGTGTTTCTTCTTCTTCTCAGGAACCATTGATGCCATCTCACAAGGATCTACATAACAATATATAATTACTAAAGCAAAGTATGAAAACCAATCAAATATACTTACCACTAGGCTCTTCTTCCTTAACCGAAACGCGTTTCCGACTCTTGGCACAACAACGTTTGGTAGAAATATCATAAACCGGTTTAAGAAGAACCGGTTCTTTCTCAACAGAAACCCTAGATCTATCCGCCTTAGTTGTGACGGGAACGAGATCTTTTTTACATCCGTTTTTATCGAATATAGTAACGGAAAATCTTGAAACGCCGTCGTAGCTGAACACTAGAAAATTTCCAAACTCGAGAGAGTGATCGTTTGCGAAATTTTCCCAACCTATTCTGAAAACAACTCTTTCTTCTTCTTCAGTCTTTGTCTCCACATTCCATAGCCGTCCGATCTCATTTAATAGTACCACTTGGTTAGGTAATGGCTTCTCTAAGATGTTTATGAATGCTGGAGGTATCACCTGCCATCCATTTTTTTTAATTATTATATTAGTTTCTACTAAAACGAAAGTTGTCTCTTAGAGAAGAAACGGAGATAAAATACCAGTTCGCGTGAACTGAACTCGGGAAGATAAACCTTGAAAAATTCCAAGTCTTTACGCCCATAAGAACATGATGGAGAAGAAACCTTCTCACTCCTTTCAACCATTCTTTCTTTCTCCTCCTTTTATTAGCTTTTGGTAGTGATTGACTATTCAAGAAGATCTAAAGAAGCAGAGGAGAGAGGATCTAATGAAGTGATACTTTTCAGTCTGACAAAGATTAATGATTGAACTTTTTGGTTGAGAGAAAATCAAAGGGTACACTTTTCTTTAGCCTCTTTAATTTCTGCCTCGGGTTTACAAATTCACACTTTACAAACGTAAAGCTCAGTCGCGTTACATGTTTCTAAACCTCATAAGCCCTATAACCCAATAGAAGCCCAATCATTACATGATATAAGCCCAATCATTACATGATATAAGCCCAATCATTACATGATATAAGCCCAATCATTACATGATATAAGCCCATACGTTATATTTCGTAGGTAAACCTCTTAGCGCGTCGGAAGGTTCGAGTTTTTAAGTGATTTGATTATCACTGAGACTCAAAACCCCACCACTCTCTGTAAACCCCCCAAAACTAATGCTCTCCCATCTCTCCCGGACCTTCCGTTACAGCTGTCGTTTCCGACAACAATGCCGCCGTTACAAGCCTCCAAAGTCTCCTCCTCCTCCTCCACCACCACCGGCGTTACCCAAACCTCCGAAGAAGCCTCAGAGCTTCACCTTTCACGACGCGACGTGGGAGGATCCTTACAGCTGGATGTCTAAGCTCGAAGACAAAGTGGCGATGCGGCACATGGATATCTATATGGAGCAAGAAGAGAAGTACACCGAATCTGTATTATCCGATACGGATCGGATACAGACCAAACTCCAGTCTGAGATGGCTTCTCGCTTGTCTTTTGAGCTCTCTACTCCTCCTCTTCGTTGGGGACCTTGGTGAGTTTCATTTTTCAAAGTAAAATACTTTCTCCTCCCTTCTTCGAGTTCAATAGATTTCAATTAAAGGGTGGTGAAAAGTTTGGATCTTTTTGTGGTAATTAGTTTGAAATATTCGTCCTTTATTTGGCTTAACAGGTTGTATTATAGACGGGTTGAAGAAGGGAAGCAGTATCCAGTACTGTGTAGGAGGCTAGCTAGCTTGCACGATGAGTTCATTTCTCATAAGTCTCCTGCTTCAGGGTTTGATTTTACCTCTGGGAAGAGGATTGAGCAGAAGCTGCTTGACTACAATCACGAAGCTGAAAGATTTGGAGGTAATTAAGCTATTAGAGGCTCTTATACTTGTAAGGAATCAACAGTTTTTTTTTTGGGTTTGTAGGTTATGCTTATGAAGAAATGTCGGAGATATCACCAGACCATAAGTTTCTTGCATACACTATGTATGATAAGGACAATGACTACTTTAGATTATGTGTGAGAAACTTGAACTCTGGTGCTTTATGTAGCAAGCCTCACGCAGACCGTGTCTCGAACTTAGCCTGGGCAAAGAACGGGCAGGCTTTGCTCTATGTCGTCACTGATCAGAAAAAACGGCCATTCAGGTAATCATGTTTCCTCTGATCAGGCTCGGCTGTGTGGATTTCAACTATAAGTTTTGTTGTTCTGTGATCAGGATTTATTGTAGCATGATCGGGTCAACGGATGAAGATGTTTTGCTTCATGAAGAACCCGAAGGCAATGTTCATGTTAACATTAGACATACAAAAGATTTCCACTTTGTGACTGTAAATACATTCTCTCCTACATTTTCCAAGGTGAAACCTCTAGATTGATTTGTTAAAAAGCTTTAGCTTTTGTTGTTGTAATCGTAACAGCAAGTACTATGTCTTAGGTCTTTCTGATAAATGCAGCTGACCCGTTTTCTGGTTTGGCATTGGTTTGGGAACACAATGCTCCAGCACACTGCATAATCGAGCATCATCAGGGATTCCTCTATTTATTTACAGATGCTTCCAAAGACGGTGGAACACTTGACCATCATTATCTTCTTCGAAGTCCTGTTCACTTCTCTTCCAGTCCAAGGATCTGGGAGGTTCGTTTCGGCTGATACAAAAAAACTGCTGATTACTATGATTTTTCCAGTCTCATTTGTATCTGTTCATCTTTTGCCTGCAGCCAGTTTTTATCGACGACCCTGAATTAATCATAGAGGATGTTGATTTCTGCAAGACACATCTATCCCTCATTGTGAAGCAAATGCAGAGCTTTAAAATTTGTGTGGTTGATCTACCTCTCAAGACAGAGCAGGTAAAGCTTACTCCACTTAGTTACTTTCATTATCAGTCAGATTGATGCTCTGTGGATAAGTTTGACCATGTTAGTTTCTTGTAAACAGGTTCCGGTTCGTCTGAGAGATATTCAACCTCGTTATCTTCCTCTTCCGAAGCACGTTTCTCAAATATCTCCTGGCACAAACTATGACTTCAATTCTCCAACAATGCGGTTCACGATTTCATCACTTGTGGTACTGCTTCTGTAGTCAAGAGTTTTGTTAGTTGTCAATTTTTTTTGAGTTTAAAACATTTTTGGTATGCAGATGCCTGATGCTGTGGTTGATTATGATCTATTGAATGGGAAATGGAACATTGTACAGCAGCAAAACATGCTTCACGAAAGAACACGGGTTCTATATGGCACTGCAAACTCCACCGAGAGCCCTAATATACCTTCAGGCACCAGAACTGTTAGGTTTGATACTGAGGATACTACTGCTGAGAATGACAACTTGTGGAATGACTTAAATGAGTTTTATGCCTGTGATTACCATGAAGTCTCTTCTCATGATGGAGCCTTGGTTCCATTAACTGTTGTTTACTCTAGAGCTCAGAGAGAGGAGAACCGAAAGCCTGGTCTGCTTCATGTTCATGGTGCTTATGGTGAAATGCTCGATAAGAGATGGCGTAGTGAACTTAAAAGCCTGCTTGACCGTGGATGGGTTCTTGCATATGCAGATGTTAGGTCAGTCACAGTTCTCGTCTCTCTCAAAAAAACTTAAAGCTAATGTGTGAAGATATGTATCAATTTTTGGAATTTTGGGACAGAGGTGGAGGTGGAAAAGGAAAGAAGTGGCACCAAGAAGGAAGAGGCGCAAAGAAACTAAACTCCATTAAAGATTACATTCACTGTGCCAAGTTCCTTGTTGAGAACAATATAGTTCAAGAAAACAAGCTTGCTGGTTGGGGATACAGTGCAGGAGGGCTTGTTGTTGCTTCAGCCATCAATCATTGTCCTGATCTCTTCCAAGCTGCTGTTCTAAAGGTAATAAGCAAGCTCCAGAAAAAAAAAGTAATGAAACCATAAAACATCAACTGTTGTTTTTGTTTTTGTTTTTGTTTTTGTTTTTGTTCCAGGTTCCTTTTCTTGATCCAACTCATACTTTAATACATCCAATACTACCCTTAACGGCAGAGGATTACGAAGAGTTTGGATATCCAGGAGATATCGATGATTTTCATGCGATACGGGAATACTCTCCTTATGACAACATTCCTAAAGATGTTCTTTATCCAGCTGTTTTAGTTACTTCCTCATTCAACACTCGGTAAGTAACCACCAATCTTCTCATGGTCTTGAATAATCTATACTCTCTACCTCCTATGGATGTTTGAGACTTCTTCTCTTGCTTTGTCAGATTTGGTGTGTGGGAAGCTGCTAAATGGGTCGCAAGAGTTCGTGACAATACATTCAATGATCAAGAACGCCCAGTGTTGCTCAACTTAACGACCGATATTGTGGAAGAAAACCGGTTCTTGCAGACCAAGGAATCTGCGTTAGAGATTGCGTTTCTAATAAAGATGATGGAATCTTGAAAGCAAACCATCAGTCAGAGAGAGAGAAGGTATATATATATATATATATATATCTTCTGGTTGTAAAACTTCCAAGAATCAATGAATTGTGTAACAACACAGAGACAGAAAATGAATGAACATTAACAATATTGCAAACAGCTGCAGACTTGTCTGAGATCGATCGCCTCTCTTCATACAGATACAAGTACAATAAAGTGTAAGAATAAACAGAAGAAGATATCCATTGCTCATGTTTCTTTTTAAGTGTCTGAAGAATCATCTTCTTCAATAACTGTAGGGAGTGTCCCCTGTTTAGCAAAACCTGGACTCAAGAACTTTGCAACGAAACTCCATAATCTGTAAACATCTTCAAAGTTTGTCAAGAACCCAAGTGAAGCTGTGACAACCTCAACTCTTATGAACCCGTTGTTTTTCCCATCTCGATCCACCTGTTTCCAAGAACTTGAATCTTCTCTTAGACTATCGATGATCTTTATGTGACTGAGGTAACCAATGCCTAGAGATATTCCTTCTCTTTCAGCTAGTTTCTGCACTATCTCAGGATGCACCATTCCATTTTTCAAGTCCCTAACATTGAATGCCACCGAAGATCCTCGTTCGTATTTGATCTTTGGACCATATAGCTGAACAAGGTTTTTGTGCTCTCCACCTGCATCTGAGCTCGGCAGCCTTAGTTGTAGCAGAGAAGTCACAAGCCAATTAATGAGGTACCGGAGCCTCGAGGTGGTTTTGTTGAGTCCTAACATGTTCACATGATCAATGTGGCGGCAAACAATCTCTGGTTCTCTCTGATCATCATCCCATTCTGCTCCATTGCTTCCATCTTCATCTTCTTCTTCTTCTTCTTCTTCATCCCCAAGACTGATCACCGATGCTTCTCCATGATCTAATGATCGAAACGATACTCTTCGTTTACTGGGATGTTCACCTTCATTCACAAGAAGTCTCCCACCACTATACTGGCTCTTCTCCCTTCTTCCCAAAAGTCTAAATTCACCTTCGGTTTCTCTTCTTATTGCACTCTCTTTGATTCCATAGGTTAAACCATTTCCATTTGCTTCAGATATTAACTTACTGCTCCCTCCATCTTCTTCTTCTATCTCAGTAACTCGCAACCGAGGACTTGTGTCTATTTGCTTCGTTTCAGATTTTTCTTCCCCCGTGGATGCTTGGACTACTTCATGTGATACTGACAAAACAGCAGCATCAAACGAGAGAACCTGGCTCCCACCGTTACTACCATTATCAGGCTTTGAAGCTGGTTTAGACGAGATCCTTCGTTTGTGGTTTTGAGGAACCACAAGTAAAGGACTCTTCTGCTTGTTCAGATGACCTGCCTTATCAGAATCAGCAGGACTCTGACCCAAATCGATCCAGAGCGTGCTATCTGATGACTCATCTTCGCTGAAAACCGGACTCTTTATCAATTCACCCACTGAGATACTCTCAGCCTCCTCAAACACAGTGCTTGTTCCATCTTTGTCTGAACCAATCTCATGATCCATATCTGTCTCAAAGACATCCTGCACTTGAGCAGAAGTATAAGCACCAGAAAACGCTGGTAGTTGAGTTCCCAAAGCTTTATTATCCCCGTTAATGGCAATATCATTATCTTCAAACCCGGTCAAGCCATCCATGGAGTCATTTAGATACAGAGGATACTCAGGTGTTATCTTCACAATACCTGAACTCGTTTTTCCGGATTGACTCTGCAAGCAGCTAATCACAGACTTCTTAATCAACAGACAACCAAACCCAGTTGGATCAAATCCAAACACACGATAAAACGAAGTGATGATAAAATCAGGACGGAACAAAGACAACCCAAGAGAGTCCATGTCTTTAGGACCCAAAGCTCCAGCATCAAGCAAGACATGCCAATTGTTTTGCTGAGCCAGTGCCATCCACTGGTAAGAATACTTCGACCCTGTGACCCTCGACTGAACCGGAAACACAAACAAACCTGTCGCTGAATCCTTCTTCCTCTTCTTCTTACTCATAATCTCCTTCTTAAGATCCATTGAACATAGCCTAAGCGTAGGCCATTTAAACCAAGCGCTACCGACCTTAGCACCTTTCTCCTTAGCACACTGACCCATCAAACTAACCGACTGACTCTCGTGATCAAACATGGTCAGGAGCTTCTTGTTTGTGTGAAAGGGATAAGACTCAGCAAGCAACTTGAACGCAGAGCCTCTACTAACAGTGAAGACAAGACCATACTCATTCTCAGGGATGTTCAAGTAGTCCATGATCCTAACCTTGATATCATGTTCAATAGATCCTCTCTCAGCACCACCGTATAAAGCATGATTGCTCAGATTGGCACTAATCTCCGACAAACTAAAAGTGCAAGTGTCCCAGTAATGAACTGTTTGAAGATACGAGAACAACCCGAATCCACAGTAGTCAAGACATACCTTTGGTAAGGATAAGTGAAAATACTCATCATTTCTCAATTGGTCCACTTTCTCCGAAGATTGATACTTTGGATACATGGTTAGAAACGTGTTCAAGGCTTCTTCGAGCTCAGGCAAAGCTTCTTCAGATTCAAATGCTCTTTGAGCTGCGATGGAAGTGGCACGCAAGAAGTCTCGTTGAGCGTTGAGCCTAGCGAGTGATCTAGACCGTCCAAGGCTTCGATCTTGAGGCTCATGGTCTTCTTCTTCTTCTACTTCTTCCATTTCTTGAGATTTAACGAGCAACCCATCTTCAGATGCCGCTTCAAGAGCTTCCCTGAGCTTGGATTCATGGAGTTTTCGAGCTTTTGTGGACTCGGAAACATCTCTGCTCTTCTTGTCAAGAGCTAGAGCAGCAGCAGCACAGTGATAGATAGGCTTCCAAAGTGAGATATGCATCAAATCCCTAACTGTTTCCAATCCTGAAACCTAATCAGAAACATAACCCACAAGTCAAAATCGCCACTTGATTGGTTTCAATCTGAAACCCAAAACGAGAGGATCAAAAAGTCAAAACCTTTGTCGTCTCTTGAACAGAGAAGAGGAGATCCACAAACACAGAGAGAGAGATCTAAAAGGCTCAGACGAAAATCCCAAAATGCTATTTTGACTTTTAATATCAATCAAATGCTTAATCTTTGCTGTTACTTGCTGTTCCCAATTCCAAGCATCACTTTTTATTTTATTTTTTTCTTCCTGTTTTTTTTAATCAATCAATCGACGCAGCATATTGTATATGATTATTTGAAAATTTTATAATTCGATTTTGATATCTTTTAGTTATTCTGGGACCCATGAAAGCTTCCTTCTTTCTCTTTTTCCATCAATTCATTTTGAAGCTCACAAGTTTTTTTTTTAAAGCTAGAGAAGAGAGCTCTTCTCACTATACAACTATAAGTAAAGATCCTCACTTTTTTTTTCTTTTTCTAATGATGTTTAAGTCTCTTTATCTCTTCTTTTACACCACAACCAGAGAAACATTTTCAAAAATCACTTTTCTTGTTTTGACTATTCATACAAGAAAACGAAACTATTATTACCTCCTCACCAATATTCTTCTTCAATATCTGTCTGAAACGGTTTAGAAGAGGTTGGTCATAAATATCCTAATTTATGATCCAACCCACACTTTTATTGGTTTTATTTTCTCATAAAAGTAGCCTAAGAATATGATTTTAAATTTAAAACCAATTAAATATTAGTAGGTGTGTGTGGGCTCAACAACAGAGTCAAATTTAATGTGTTTTATTGTAATTATTGTTCCCTTTTGTTTTATTCTGAGTATTGTTTCAATCTATTTACTTTGATCTTTAATTTCTCAATTGGTACCTTTTAGTTTTACTATTATAATAATGACCAAGATTTCACTTTCTAAATGGGACACAGATCATAGCTTAGATTACATGCACAATTAGAGTTTTTTTTCAGCTTTGAGCATCTTTCAACTCATAATGGGATGTTTGGTGAAACATGCACAAACACAACATAAAAGCCTTACATTTAGGCCCATTGTAAATAAAGTACAATTATTCAATGTTTTCTTTATACTGTCATGTCAGATTGCATAACAGGATCACACATCCTAGCATTTATAAAAAAAAATTAAGATTTTTTGTGGGTCAAAGTATTAACTAACGATTAAATAGCAGAAAAGGAGAGAATAATTAGCCCAACAATGCATTTTTTTTTCTTGTTAAGGTGTAACAATAACTGATGGGCCTCTATCAATTCTGCCTGTCCACGTTAGAATTTAAATGTCCTTCTGTGCAAAGAAAGCAATGCATATAGTTAAAGATTCCACCTGTTATATTAAAGCCCATGAGCCGAATGGCATAAATCTTAAAAGAGGACCATTAGAGAGGACTCAGACTGAGAGGTAAATGACAAAAAGAATGGGGGATAAAGAGAAAGTTGTGTTGTGTCAGAACTTGACCAGATTAGACTGGTCGGTACACAGAGAAAGGACGGCTCTGAACCAGTAGACATACACGTCTTCACACAAACACACACTTTCTCACATGTCTCTTTCTAAAACGTTGGTTGTTTCGGGTGTGAAGATTTTGCATGCTTCTTATTAAGTCCTACTCTCCATATCCATTCTTTATCTGACAAGCTTAGCTTGATTCTGTCTCTTCTAAAAAACGAATCTCTTCTGTCTCTTTTGACCATTTTAGCCCCTAATTTACAGTTATAACCCTCTCTCATTCATTTGGGACAAGACCACATTCGTCATCATACTCTGCCTCTCTCTCTCTCCATATGTCTTATTCCGGAAGAGCATGTTTAGTCAGACAAAATTCATACGAATATTATGTCTTCATGGTACCTTTTCACATGGCCTTAATCCGCATAAGATCATTATACGTGAAGCTGAAAGATGAAGTTGTTTTAATAATACATTGTGCTAAACTGCAAATTTAACTTGAGACTAAACGCTTGATTCTCCTACGGGTAATGTATTGAGGTACTGTGGTAACTGGTAACTGGGAGCACATATACTCACGCCATCAATGTCTTAGGTCCATATGCTGGAGTGTTTTTTTTTCATTTTGGAAAAGATGACACAAGTACGGTTGCTGAATAATAATGCAATGGTTGAACTTATTGGGAACTGCATTACATTGATAGCTAAGCTCAATAGTCTCCTACGTTTTTTGCATGTTGTTGCTCTTCCCATGCGTACGTTTTTACTAGTATATTTTTCAATCAAATCTAGATTTTTGTTCCCCCCTACTGTTAATTTCATTTATTTATAGAAATTTTCAAATTTTATTTGGTACTTCAGCTCTAACTTCGTTGTTAATGCATTGAACTTTTTACATGTAGAGTTTGAAAATTGGAGTCACATGTAGTTTCCACAATGCGTTTCTGATAATGATCTGATTTACAACCAGCACTTAAGCCTAACAACTTTTAAATTGTTGGAACATGTGATAGAATTTATGGATATAGTCATTAGATTAGAGGTTTGTGGTTTTACTTAATTCATTATGATAATTTTCAAAACAGAAAATATTGAAAGAAGAGCCACCTACGTAGCATGAAGTAAAGAGAGAGAGAGAGAGAGGAGAGAATCTCTTTATCTGTCTATGTACTCAATAAACCCAACACAACTCTGTCAAAAAGCTTCACTCTCTTATCCTTCCCAACCTCTTTGCTCTTTCCCTTGTCCATAAAAACAGCATCACTCTCTCAGAAAGTTCCAACATTCAACACTCAAAAAAAGCTTACGTTCCCTTATCTCCTTCAAACATGCCTTCTGATCTCAACGAATCTCGCCGGTTAACTACTAAGGTTCCTCACGGAGGAGCAGTGGTGGCGGATCAGCAAGAGCAGCTTCCTTGTCCTCGCTGTGACTCAACCAACACAAAGTTCTGTTACTACAACAACTACAACTTCTCTCAGCCTCGCCATTTCTGCAAGTCTTGTCGCCGTTACTGGACTCATGGTGGTACTCTCCGTGACATTCCCGTCGGAGGTGTTTCCCGTAAAAGCTCAAAACGCTCTAGACCTTGCTCCTCCGTCACCGTCGGAAGCCGGAACTTCCCGTTACAAGCGACGCCTGTTCTTCTCCCTCCGTCTTCCAACAGTGGCGGTATCACGGCGGCCAAGGGAGACACGTCGTTGCTCTACGGCGGTTTCACCACTTTACTCAGCAACAACGCAGCCGCGAACAGACATGGGCCTGGTGGTGGGTTTAATGGGCTGGAAGGGTTTGGACTTGGGCTTGGTAATGGGTCGTATTTCGATGAGGTCAGGTTTGGGCAAGGGATAACGGTCTGGCCCTTTTCCACTGGAGCTACTGATGCTACAGTAACTGCTGCTACAAGCCATGCGGCTCCAGTACACGCGACGTGGCAGTTGGAAGGTCCTGAGAGCAAAGTCGGGTTCGTGGCTGGAGACTACTTGGCGTGAGACTGAGACAAATGCGCCTGAGGCTTTCAAAATCTAGCTTTTAGTTCCTATCAGTTTAGTGATCTCTAGGTAGTGTGGGTCTGGTTATTTTTAGTTAGGTTACGTTTGTTTGTTTTTCTGGCTCTAATGTTCATCCCAAATATGGTAATCTTGGACTACAAGTATCCACTTTCTTTTTTTAAGGAAATGCAAAGTCTGCATCATATTATATACAGAGAGATGATCCGTAGAAGTAAATTAACAGTGGAAACACGAAATGCATGTAGGAAAAAAACACAAGTGTTGAATGGAGTTAGGGTGCAACCAGTAACATCCAAGTGTATTTGTACTTAAAGTTGTGTGGATAATGTGAAATCAACTGAGCATCGATGGATGACCACCACTGTGGAGCATCCTCTTGATCATATCCATCCCAAAGGTTGAGTCCGATGAGCTGAAAAAAAAGAGTTAAGACTGAATCAAGACTTGAAACAACAAAACTTAAAACATATCTATGTGAAGAAGCAGTGTGGTGTACCTAGGGAAAGTGATCTCAAAGGGGCAGTAGAGAACACCATCGTTGATAGGAGGAACGTGATCCTTTTTCTCATTAACAAATTTAATGATTTGGAACAAGACTTCTTGAAGAGATTGCTCAAGGAGTGTCCTGCGGGAACTTCTCTCCTCAGACTCCTCTACAGTCGAAATGTAATCACTTCCCAGTCTTATAAGAGTGTAAATTAGAGGAGAGATGCAAAGGATAAAAGGAAACCTCCAGGGTCCATAGAGTGGTGGGACTTAGCGGAAGGGGATTTAGTGGGGTGAAGCACATTCAGATTGATATACCATTGTTCCCAGTATAAGCGTTCAATTTTATTAGTGAACCAAGAGGGCTGTTTGGTTTTGACTTCATAAAACGATAGACATATCTTGGCAACAACAATAACAAAAGAAAAGATTAGACAAATTATAAGAGTGTGTGTGAATGAAAAGAAGGAACCTGAGTTTTCTTGTTGGGGTGCTTGTCAATCCAGGTAATGAAGTGCTCAATCTTGTCATCAATTTTCTTCTCCACTTCTATTTCACCGCATTGTACCTGGTTAAAAGTGAAAAAGAAAATCAAAACCATAGAAGCATAGAACCATGTCTTATGTAGTTAAGTAGCATAGAGATATTGAAGAAGGTTACGTAAGTGATATCGAAAAGCTCTAAATCGATATCTTTAGGGCGGATAAGACCAAGTGCTCTGTGAAATACAATAGTATGTAGTATGCCTGCCATCAATAATATACAAAAAAAATGATCTCCCAAAATCTAATCAAAATGACGAAACTTACAGCGAAGAACCTCGCGTATCTCGAAGGATTCCACTTCCTGCGTCGCCAAAATTAAGTATCCAAATCCCGATATAGAAACACGAATCGATTGACTGAACTAGCTAAAAAAGAAGAAGGAGATTGTTGTTACCAGTTCCTTCAGGTGACAAGCTTCGCAATTCATATTCACCCTAGGGTTCCTCGACCAAGTTGTCTGATCGCCGACCTTTTTCTTCTCCACCGTTGTTACTATTTTGGGTATCCTTCTCTCGTATTGGGCTTTATTAGGCCCACTATCTCTCACTAACAATTAAAACCATCCCTTTCTTATTATTGGGCTTATTTCAATCATTAGAAAAGATGTTTGAAATTTTAGATTTTTGTATTCTCATTCAGTTCTACTCCATTTTTAGAGTTGAATAACCTCTCAGGTTAAGATAAATAAAGACATTATTATTAGAAAGAGCAACTACTTGTACAAAAGATTATTTTTAAACTCCATAACCTCTCCTTCCTACCAAACACATTAACCTTTCTTCTTCTTCTTCACTGTGTTTGTTTACCACTACATATGTAAAGAACAAAACCATAAACCTCAACAAAAAGAAATGAACTTAAACAAATAGGATCTCTCTAGAGGTGTCTTCCAATAGCTTTGCCACAGAGAAGAAGATTATCAGGAGGATTGTATTCATTGGCAAGACTCTGCACTGGATCCCACACTTTTAGATAAAACTGCTGTCCCAAATATTGTCTTTCCCATATGGCCGACCTCATATTCCACATTCCTTGGTTGTCCAAAGACACCAAGATCGCTGTCCAAGAGTTTGGGTACACCTACTTTCCCAATAAAACATTCAACAAACCAAACCATAGCTTCAACAAGACTTCAAGTTCCATATTCTTTTTTCTTACCTGAGTTGTGTGTCTGGTAAGTGCATCAACAAGATTGTAAAGTGGTCTCTTTCCAGGTGTCCATTGTCCAGAACCAAATCTAGTTGTCATAACAAAGAACAGCTCAGAGTTTAGGCGCTATGCAAGAAGAAGACGAAGAAGGAGGACTCACCCAACAACCCAAAAGTCATAACCGTCAAGGTGCCAAGACTGCACTGCTTTCTCATTGTTCTGAAACACTATTTCAAGAAAATCATGGAGAGATGCTTTAACAACTGATGTCGCAACAGTCGCAGGAGAGTTAGAAGGGACGCTTTGAATGGCATTCGTGCTGAAAACTCCGGTGATGTTGAAGTGATCAGCAAGTTTTAGTGGCGTCTCTGAGTTCACATAAGAAACTCCATTCACTGCATACCGTTGTTTACCGTTGATCAAAGGAGCTGAGTTTGAGAAGACAAATGACTTGGTCGTATTGATTTTTCCGTAATGGAATGATCCTTGAGGGTTTGGTCTTGCTGCATTTGCTGTTAAGTTCCACCTAAAAGAAGAAAACACCATTATTAAAGATGACCTAATCCTTGGCATTCACGTTATTATATAAGTAACTCTTCTTATTTACCTGAATGTTCTGGCTTGTCTCATGGACCAAACAAGCTCTCCAGGGGGAAGAGGGGGCATATCACCAGAAGCAGGGACACCTGAGTTAGAATAACGCAACAAAGCAGTAACAGAAAGGTTGGATCTTACGAACCGGGTGCTTGCTACGATGTAATAATCTTTAGGAGATTGGTTTAACGTCACAAGGAGTGATAAAGACTGGCCAACATGAACATCAAGAGAATCGTAGTCCGTTTGCATGACATGAGAGCCTTCAACTTCAACTACTTTCATTGTATGTCCTTGGATTCTGAAATTGAAAGTGCTTGATAACCCAACGTTAGAGATTCTGAACATGTAAGTCTTCCCTGAAAGAAAACAGAGACACATGACGTAAACGACAAGAAACAGTTTTGTGGACAGCTGAGAGGTTCATAAACTCACCTTGGTCTCCTGTGAATGTAGTTTGTGTTTGTCCGTTTATGAGCATACCGTCTGGAAATGGAAGAACCTCACCAGAGTCCAACCGCTGTTGGAGCGTTTTGTGGTTGGTTTTAAACCAGTCACCGATGAGTAGAGTGAAGTCTTCAACTGGGAGAGGGTAAGGGATAGGGATCCTAGGTCTTGCATAGACATTGATAGCTCCGAATCCACCGGCAGCTTTGTGAAAAGCGGTGGAAGGAAAGTAGTTGTATGTTCCAATCTGATCTTTGGTTTGAAACTTGTAAGTGAAGTTTGAGTTTGGTGGGATTGGGCAGTTTGTTCCCAACACTCCATCTTGCCATGAGTTTTTCCTCTGCTTGATTCCATTCCTAGACCCACAAACATTGCAAAAGATCAGATAATACAAGACATTTCAAGTATGTCCATATCTATAACTAGTAGTAATACAAGACATATCAATCAACTGGATACAAAAAAAAAACAGAGGAATGTTTATTCTTGAAATCTTTAGGGAAACAGAATAAAATTACCAGGTCAAGAGAAAGGGTTGGTCAAGTTTGTTGATGAGGTTTAGGATGATGTTGTCATTAGTCACAACCTCAAGCTTTGGACCAGGAAACTGACCATTTATCAGAATAACCTAAAACAAGCAAACAGAACATGAACAAAGAGTTAAAAAAGGTGTTTGAGCATCAAACAAAAATACTGATCACAAACAGTCCATAAGTAGAAACTGATGTTGTGTACTTTTTTGTACCTGTTGAGGAACACCAAGAGGATAGATAATGCCATAAGTCACAGTCCAGGTGTAGAACTTGTAAGGGCTTTCTCCTTTCACTGTCACTAGGCTGCTTAAAAAAGCCAAAGCTCCAAGAAGATGAAGCAAAGATAATCTTGTTCTTAATGCCATTTTCAATGGCACCTTGCTAAAAGAATGGTACAGACAAAGAGACTTGCTGCAAAAAGAGAAAAAACTCTTTTCCTAAAATGGGATTGAGAAATGAAAATGCAATTAGATAGGGAGAGGAGAGGGTGACATAAGTAAGTGAGAGGAGGAGAAGTAACGAAAGTGGTTCCAATCAATGAGGGTGAAGATCTCGAGTGAGTTTGTGCCCTTTCAAAAATTAATGAGGATATTAAAACCACAATAAAGTAGTTAATGTGAAGAAAATGATGGTGGAATATGGTGACAAAAGAATTGAATGGCTTCTCACGCGTTTTGGTTATATGATTATTGCTTCCAGCCAAAGCTTAGCTTTCATTATTCGATTATCTCGATAACGATACTTAGGATTAAGATAAGTTTGCAAAAGAAAAACCATTAGAAAAGAGGCAAATGAAACTAATTTGAAAACTATAAAACGAAAAGGGCAAGAAACTGAGGAAAAAAACAATAGATGCTTTAAGAAAATATTAATTTGTCTTTGTAATTTGTTGGCGCTGATTAGATTCGCCCTTCTGCAGTTTCCTTCATGTTCACGGCCCCAATTAGGGAAGCTTTTCACCACCAAATATAAAAGAAGTTTATAGTTTTTTTCTTTTAAAAAAGAAGTTTATAGTTTCTATGAAGAATTTTGAAAGAAAAGAGAGTAGAACAGTAATTCTTATAACAAAGTTCAGTAAAAAAACATTAATTCTTATGACGAAATGGAATATGTCTATTTAATTATCTATCTGCATTGTTTAAAACGGTGCGACACATGCAGAGCTGATTAAAGACGTTTTTTTTATACATTTCAAGTTACTCGCACTTGTGTATGATGGGCTACCACCGCCCACCGACTGACCGATTATATTATACTATATTTTTAGTTTATTATTATTTATAGTTATAATAGAAATTTAAAATGTCATTTACCCACCAAAAAAACAAGAAATATGAAATGCATACGTTCAGTGGATGTCAAAGTATGTATACATGTTTTCCACACTAAAGAAGATTATATTAACATAAATACAAGCCGGCAATGTCAAGTATGTATATATATATATATATATATATATATATATATATATATATATATATATATATATATGTTAAATATCCATATATTAAAGTCAAAAATTTCTATCCAGTTATAGATGTGGACTACATGCATGCATATCACAAAACGCAACTCCCTAGTTTTACGTACGGTTAATAACTGAGACATATCAAATAGTTCACTTACGTACACTCAAAACTATACAGTAAGTCTCGGTGAACGATACGTAAGGAACGTGTCAACCTTATTAAAGAAATCGTATCTAAGCAGCATAATGATGTGTCGGGAAGGTTATCAAGACAAAATAGGAAGCATGTGGGGAGTAGTTGATTAAGCATCATTGTTTAGCTTTTTTAAAAATTATTTTAAATACAGTCTCAACCACTAATTTTCCCTTGTGTCTCGTATAATCACTACTTATAGGCTTAGACTAATCAAGTGACATATACAAGAGTCAACATGGGCTGGGCACTATCATGACATGTGGAAGCTACCAGGATGATGGACAGTCACATGCTCTGTCTCTCTTATCCCATGTCGACTGCTCTGAAATAAAATTAACGAGCCATTGTCTTGTAGCAATCTCAAATCATGAGCATTTTTAAACGTTACGCATCTTGTGTTTAGACAAAAGAAAAACAAAGAAAGAAAGGCCAATTTTGAGCGAAATGGGCCCATAAAGCTCTTGTGAGTGGGCTGCTTTAAATGGTGGGCCACTAAAACTAAAGAAACGCATAGGGTCGCACGCGGGAAAAGAGAACGCTCCGTCTACCGAACCAACCACCTATGGCGCGTGTGGATGGTTAACGGCTTTAACGCAGTTTCCAAGTAATAGCGCCGCAAGTGGGAAGCAGCAGTAAAGGTATAATATTTTGTAATGGACGATACACGTCGACGAGGACAACGGCAGGATTGCTTTGCAATGAAGCTAATACCTTTTTTTTATTATTATTATTCTCCAAGCTGGTATACACTTGTTAACATGTCAGGTTTATTTTCAGAAAAACTCAGATCCCACAGACAAAACCTAAGAGTTTGTTTTTTTTTCTTTGTGTTTGGAAGAGAAATAAGAATGAACGATTGGGTTTCTCTGGGATTAGGTTCTGTTGGGGGAGCTCTGGTCTCCGAGGTTCTGAAACTTGTGATTAAAGAGGCAAAGAAGTACAAGTCCTTCAAGCCCTTGTCCAAAGATCTCGCAGAAACGATGGAGAGATTGCTTCCGTTGACCAAAGAGATTGATTCGATGCAAAAGGAGCTAGACCTTGGTGCAGGGGAGCTAAAGAAACTGATGGAAACGATCGAAAAAGCTTATGAACTGGTTCGCAAGCTTAAAGAAGGCGACGTCCGCTTCTTTGAGAAATCTAAGTACGCCAGAGAGATAGAGGATATTAATAAAGATATGACCAAGTTCTGTGATATTAATCTACAGGTTCTTCAGTATAGGAACCAGTTGAAGTTGTTGAATCTTGGGGAGAACCTTGTGAATATGGTGGACGGTTTAGGTAAGAGAATAGATGGCTTGAGCGTTCCTCTTCATGTACCCGTTTTCAAAGACCTTTGTTTTGTTCCCAAGCTTGATAAGCCACCCGTTGGATTGGATTGGCCACTGATGGAGCTTAAGAAGAGACTCCTTGACGATGCAGTGGTTAATCTTGTGGTGTCTGCTCCTCCTGGGTGCGGCAAGACCACGCTAGCTACTCAGCTTTGCCACAATGCAGATGTCAACGGTATAAAAATCTTTAAAGTTTCCATCTTTACTCTTTGACTAGTAGTTTTTTTTGTTTCTCATGATCTAGTGTTTCCATTTTTGGCAGGGCATTTCAAGCATATCTTTTTTAATGTTGTCTCAAGTACTCCTAACTTTAGGGGCATAGTACAGAACCTACTTCAGCACAACGGTTATGCTCCACATACGTTTGAGAATGATTCTCAAGCAACCGTTGGGTTAAGAAACCTGCTGGAGAAACTCAGAGAAGATGGTCCTATATTGTTGGTGTTGGATGATGTGTGGAGGGGAGCTGAGTCCTTGCTTCAGAAATTTCGAATTACTTTGGGAGATTATAAGATTTTGGTGACTTCTCGGTTTGATTTTCCGAGCTTTGGATACAACTATCATTTGAAACCTTTGGAAGATGGAGATGCAAAAGCCCTTCTCATTCAATGGGCATCACGGCCTGATAAGACGTCTGACAAAGAATATGAAGATCTTCTCAAAAAGGTATTAATTCTATATCTTCACTTGTCTTGTTTGTGGAAACATTAGATTCATTCTTTAAGATGGTGGGGATTGCAGATATTGAAACGCTGCAATGGATTCCCAATCGTTATTGAAGTAGTTGGCGTTTCACTTAATGGAAGATCTCTAACTACATGGAAAGGCCAGGTTGAAAGCTGGTCTCAAGGAGAAAAAATTCTCGACAATCCTCAGCCTACTGTGCTGGAATGTCTGCAGCCTAGCTTCAATGCCCTGGTTCCTAATCTTAAGGAGTGTTTCTTGGACATGGCTTCATTTCATGAGGACCAAAAGATACGTGCTTCTGTAATTATTGACATATGGATGGAACTATACGGTAAAAGTAGTAGTATCTTGTGCATGAAGTACCTTGAAGACCTTGCCTCCCAGAATCTACTTAAACTTCTTCCTCTCGGGTATGTTGTTTCTGTTTGCACCTTCTTGCCATCTATACCACTAGAGGAACTTATTTTTCTTGGTTTATGAGCAGAAGTGAGACTGAAGATGGTTTCTACAATGAGTTCTTAGTCACTCAACATGATATCCTCAGGGAGTTGGCTATACGTCAAAGCGAATTGGAACCAATCTTGGAAAGAAAAAGACTAAATTTTGAAGTAAGAGAGGATACATTTCCAGACTGGTGTTTGAATGGACCAAGGCACACTGTTGTTAATGCCTCTTTGTTGTCTATCTCTACGGGTAAGTAACTGAAGTTAGTGATTATAAATCTCTGACTTTAACCAATTTTCAACAAATCTCTAGACGGTGGTTAGGCGCCTTGTAAATGATTTATGTTTAGCCGGGCGCCTAAATAGATTATTGAACGCCTTGAGTATAACTATTTTTGGTCTTTCATCTTTTTATGCTTGTTGTTACAGATGATTTGTTCTCATCAAATTGGGTTGAAATGGATTGTCCCAGTGTGGAGGCTTTAGTTCTGAATCTTTCTTCATCGGCCTATGCATTACCAAGCTTCATTGCTGGAATGAGGAAGCTAAAGGTTCTGACAATAATAAATCATGGTTTCTATCCAGCAAGTTTGAGAAACTTCTCATGTCTCAGCTTATTACCAAACCTGAAACGGATCAGATTAGAAAAAGTTTCAGTCACGTTGCTGGATGTTCTCCAGTTGCAACTGTTCAGTCTCAAGAAGTTGTCTTTGGTCATGTGTAGCTTCGGTGAGGTTTTTTATGACACTGAAGAAGTAGATGTCTCTAAAGTTCTGCCTAGTTTACAAGAGATTGACATAGACTATTGCTATGATCTTGATGAGTTACCATTTTGGATATGTGAAGTTGTTTCATTGAAGACGCTTAGCATCACAAATTGTAACAAGCTCTCTCTACTTCCAGAATCTATAGGCAACTTGAATAAGTTAGAAGTGTTGAGATTGAGTTCTTGTATGAATCTCTCTGAACTCCCTGAAACGACTGATAGACTCAGCAACTTGCGGTTTCTAGATATAACTTATTGCTTAGGATTGAGAAAGTTGCCTCTAGAGATTGGAAAGCTACATAAGCTGAAGAAGATATCGATGAGGAGGTGTTGGAGATGCGAGTTGCCAGATTCAGTGAGGGATCTAGAGGATCTGGAGGTGAAATGTGAGGAAGAAACTAGGTCGGTCTTATGGGAGAGGTCGAGGAAAAAAATGAAAAATTTGAGAGTACTAGAGGAGGAAACAGAGCACAACCTCAACTTGCTGCAAATGTTTTAAGTTGTGACTGAAATAACATTTTCATAGCTTGTTTCCGTCTTGTAATGTCGTTATTCTCATCATCCATACCATATGCAACTAGAAAATGTTATTTGACAGTACATATTTGATAAGATTTATTTTTCTTCAGTTATCATGCCACAATGGAATATTTCCAAGATTGTTTATGGTATTGTGCATGCAACCATTTTCTTATAACTAATGTTTAGTTAAGATGTATTTAGATAAATTTAAACGCTAATAATTTATGAAATAAAACAAATTAGGATTTGGGCATGCCACACTTCCTCTTGCCCTAGATCCGCCCATATATATGACGTTCACAGTACATATTTGATTAGTTTTTTTTTATCATGCCACAGTGATATATATTTCAATTTATCATGCCCCAAGATTTTCCTGCACGTCATTTTTTCAAAGTCATTCAGCAGTATTCAGTCGTTGTTGATCCTTATCTAAATTAAAAAAAAAAAAAGACTTGAACAGATTAATTCACCGTCATTTCTACAAACTATAATAGTCATATATTCAACATTCTTCATTTAATTCTAAACTATAATCTTCGTAATTTCTTTGAAAATCTTGAAATATAGAAGTCAAAAAATAGCAGTTAGATACAAGAAAATCTCTCAAGTTATGGCATTTGGTCTCTCATCTGATTATTTTGTTGCATTTTTAATTATTACTTTCCTAATTGAAATCGATAAACATTGTTGACTCTTCTTTCCCTAAGGAAAGGAAAATTCTTTTCCGTGCTTGTTAAGTCACTAGTAACCTGTTCTAGGTAACTTCTATTTCGGGGGCGCGCGACTTTTTCGTTATAAATATTCAAATAAAGAGACTGTTAAAGAGAACCCTGTCTTCTGCATTCAATATTAAGTTGAGAAAATTCTCTCCCTTCATAGGAACCATTATGGATTCTATCCAAAGTTTCGATGCCTTGACTCACAATCTTAAAGAGTGTTTCTTGGACATGGCCTCGTTTCATAAAGATCAGAAGATCATTGCTTCCACAATCATTGACTTATGGTCTGAACTATACGGTTATGAGAATATCACCTGCATGAATTACCTTCAAGAGCTTGCCTCCCACAATCTTCTTAAACTTCTTCCTCTTGGGTATGTTCCTTTCTATTCCCCTACCAATTCTTCATCTTACCTCTTGGGTATGCTATTTTTTTATCCATCTATCAATTCTTGAAACTAGATTCTCTATCCAAAATCATGTTTATTGTGAGATATATGAATATAGTCTAAACTGTAAATACTTAGAAAGTAAACCCTAAGTGACATCCTAAAGCCTAAATCTTATATCCTACAAGTCCTAACTCCCAAGTCCAAAAATCTAAACAGTTAACCCTAGCACCAAAAAACAGTAAATTTTACATTTAAATAGATTCATCCATTTTTTCTCTCTTTCAAGTTCATTTTTTTCCCAATTTATATATGCTTTAATATCAGGAAAAATAAGTATGAAGATGGCTTCTTCAATGAGTTGTTGGTCAAACAAGACAACATCTTGAGAGAATTTGCTATACATGAATGCGAAAAAGAGTCCTTAATGATGCTCCAAAGGAAAAGATTAAACATGGATATACAAGAGAACATATTTCCAAACTGGTGTTTAAATCTAAAACAGCCTATTACTTTGAACGCCTCTCTACTCACTATCTCTACTGGTAATACAATTATTTATCTACTCTGTCTTTGATAATATTATGTAACTTGATGTGGTTCATCTTTCTTTCTTTCTTGTTTGCCTACAGATGATTCATTTACATCATGTTGGGTTGAAATGCATTGTCCAAATGTTGAAGTTTTAGTTCTTAATCTCTCTTCAACAACTTATGCACTACCAAACTTCATTGCTACAATGACGAAACTGAAAGGTGTGATAATTTTAAATCATGGTTCTGAACTTACAAAGTTGACCAATTTGTCTTGTCTCAGCTTATTACCGAACCTGAGACGGATCAGATTCGAGAAAGCTTCAATCAATTTGCATGACATTCCCAAACTTCAGCTCAAATGTCTTGAGAAGCTATCTCTTTGGTTGTGTCATGTCAATGATGCTCCCAACGAGTTAGAAGACTTAGAAGTTGATGTTTCTGAAACCCTACAGAGTTTACAAGAAATCGAAATAGATTATTGTAATAATCTTGTTGAATTACCACGTTGGGTATCTCAAGTTATTTCACTTAAGAAGCTTAGCATCACCAACTGTAACAAGCTATGTAGACTCTTAGAAGGTATAGGCAACTTGAGAAACCTTGAAATGCTGAGAGTCATTTCTTGTAGTAATGTCTTTGAGCTTCCAAAAACAAGCGAGAGACTCAGCAATTTGCGGTTTCTAGATGTATCTGGATGCTTCCAGATGAAGAAGTTGCCTCTAGAGATTGGGAAGTTGCAGAAACTGAAGAAGATTTGGATGAGAGATTGTTATCGATGCGAGTTGCCAGATTCAGTGAAGAAGCTAGAGAATCTAGAGGTGAAATGCGATGAAGGGAGTGTATTCTTATGGGAAAGATTGAAACAAAAAATGAAGAATCTGACAATCATAGAAGAGGAAACAGAACATAACCTCAACTTGCTTCAACTGTTCTAATGTAAGCTTTGCTTGTGTGTGATATACATTTTAGAGTACATTGCATATTTTGAATTGGCCTTATATAATAAGAATACTAATTAGAGCATCAGCAAATGAACAAATGAAAAGGATCTCTACCATTAAAATGTTTATATTACAAGCAAAACCTGGCTCCTCTGTGCCAATGTAACTGTACTATACCGGAAAGAATAACCAAAAATGCAGAGAAAGTACACCAAATCCAAACCCTAGCTAAAATTCTTGTTCCTAAATCGAGAAAACATTTGACGTTAGTGTGCAAGAGAGAGGGTTGAAGGTCTCTCTTCTTTTATAAACTACGGAGATGAACCAATGGTACTTACTCCTAGCTACTCTGTGAAGTCTGAACTCGTCTGCGCCTCGTGCGTTTGAAGCGGTAGCGGTTGAAAAGGTTGTGTAGGCATGAACTGTTGATGGTAATGTAATTGCTGAGCTGTATGATAAGCATCATTCACGTGAGAAGTATCAACATAGTTACCACCAAGAGCCAAAGAGGGTAACATTCCGGTGGAGGTTAACTGATTGTACCCGGTTGCTGTAACAGAACCGGTCGGTACAGAGTCAAAACCATCATTAAACCTTAGAATCTCATCCTGATGTTGGTTTTGATCATAATGCTGCCAACTGCTATTACCTCCTTCTCCATACTCTCTAAACATTTCATTAAGTTGCCAGTCACTCTCAGCGGCTTCTATATCCTGCCCATTGAACACTTGTGGAAACAAACAATGGTCCTGCTGCTGCTGAGTCAGCACAGACGCTGGAGAAGAAGAGGGTGGCATGACAGACGGCTGCGTTTGCGTTTGCGGTTGGAGAATAGAAAGCATAGCTTCAGGAGAAATGTAAGACGAGAGTTCTTTCCTGAGGATATCAGTTTCTTGTTGACGCAGTTTATTCTGTTGTTGAAGGAGTGAGATTAAACCGACGCAACCGTAAACCGGGTCTCGGATTCGAGCATCGGCTTCGAAGACGAGAGATTTAACGGCGTCTTCTCTCAGGAGAAAGGGTAGTCTGCGGAGAAGCTTAGCGACGTAACTTGCTCCGAAAACTTCGTGAACGCATGCGAATTTATTAGGTTGGTCTGGTGGGAAGTATGGTGCGAACACACATCCTCCTCTGCATGCATTCCTTTGGAACTTACAAGCTGCGCATGCAGGCGCCATCTCTCTGCAAACATTATTAAAAGTTTCACTTTCTTTTTCTTGAAAATATGAATATAGTGTTCGTAAATGCATCGAGGAAACTTCGTCTTACCAGATAACATTGACAAGTTTATATTATTTTATAAGGGGTTTATGAGTAGTACGTAGAAGATCTACAGATTCCAGAACCCTAATAATCTATCATGTAAATCAAACTATTAACTGAATCAAATCATCGTTCAAAGAAAGGAAACATCAGACTTACCTCGACTCAATACGAAACGTTAGAAACCCTATTATTGATCTGATCTCCGGTTGACTCTGCCTTGCGCTCCAAGATTATTAACCGAAGAGAAAGTTAAAGATTGAGAAAGAAGAAGAAAATGGAAAAAAAGGAGGGAGGGTTCTCTTATGATGGAGCCGATCTTTTATAGTAGCGTAAACCATAATAAGCAACCACGTACGTAATAATGGTCTTATTATTTAATTTGATTTTTTTTCATTTAACTGATGTCTTTGTCTCCAGATAAGTCCTTTTCCTCTAATCTCTCTTTTTTTTCTTTCACTTTTCCTCTAATCTCATACTGATACGAAATCTTAAACAAATTACTGGAAAAGTCAGCCCCACGAATACATCATTTTCTTTTATTTGCTTACATCTTTATGTAAACGTCCAATTAACTAATCATTTAACTGTCAAATATATAAGCAATGGTTATAAAACTTTTACGCTATACTTTTGCAAAATGAAAAGGTAATTAATAGATAGTCAAGTTCACATGGCAACTGGAGAGGAAACTGAAGTGCTTCTTTATGTTCAACACAAGTCTAATGCCGCAGATGGCTGTCTTTCGTCACTGATAATTTAAGGAGGCTTATTGGATTAATGATCTCAAAAAATCCTTTTTATTAGATTTAATATGTATAAAAAATTGATATCATATTTCGTAATTACTACTTTTAAAACTATTTAAAATCTTATATTATTATAATTAAATATTTTATCAGTAAAATCTGTCAAAGATGATTTAATTATAGTTAAAGTTTAATAAATACAAATATCATCTGATGATATAAAGTTTTTCTTTTAAATTAAACTCCATTTTTACATTTATATTTTCAATCTTTAAAAAAAAAATCAAAACATTCATTATTTTTTGTCAGCAATAAAAACATTCATTAAAAGTCAAAAATTCCAAGGTGATCTTTTCATATGTATAGAAAATAGAAGCTATATGTCAAAATGGGCCAATTTAAAAATACTAAATGAACTAATACCATAGAAAAGCCCACGACGCTTAAACCCCTGCATGGCCTGAATCTGACGGAGAAAAACCCTAACGTCACTCCGACTCGAATCAACAGAGATGGCGAAATGGTGGCGTGGCCTGAGATCCGTGGCGGAGGTGGCTGATCTTCCGTCATCTTCATTCAATCGATCGATTCGGTGTTTGCATCAGTACGAGACGATCCAGGCGATACCACGAGAAGCTACTGGGCGGAGAGTATCGGCTCGGGATCGGACGATTGGCCGGATTCCCGCCGTGGTTTTTCCCCAGTCGCTTCTAGAAACCGATTCGAGGAAGCATCTTTTGACGGCTGATAGGAAGCAGATTAAGTCGATTCTCGACTCTGTGGGTCTCCCGTTCTTCTGTTCGACCAAATTCAAGCTCCAGATCCGAGCTGGGCAGGGCTCTTCGTCGCTAGTTGAATCGGGCCAAGTACTTCCCCTCAAGGTAATTCGCTGTGATTACGAATATTGTGAACGATGGGATTGAAAAGAGTTTTGGTTATTTCAATTATAGATTCATAGAGATGAAGAAAGTGGAAAGATACTTAATTTAGTATTCGTATGGGCTAATGATGGAGAGCACTTGAAGGTTGATGTTCCTCTTGTTTTCAAAGGATTTGATAATTGTCCCGGTCTCAAGAAAGGTATCATCATCACTCTTCATGAACTGATTGGGAGAGTATTTGTGCTTCAACTATGATTTAGATTCTATTCAGTTTGTTTGTGCCTGAAAGTATATGAGCTCATTGTTACTGTTTGCCTATCTTGATTATTTCAATATTTGAGTGTGTTTGTTGCTGTGAGCAGGGGGAAATCTACTGTCAATGCGAAGCAGTCTGAAACTCGTAGGCCCAGCTGAACACATTCCATCTAAAATCGAAGTAGATGTAAGCAAGCTCGACATCGGAGACAAATTGTTAATGCAAGAAGTTACATTTCATTCATCTTTGAAGCTATTGAGCAAGAATGAAACATTGCCCGTGTGTAAGATTACTGCCACAAGCCCGGTGAAAGAACCTGAAGCTGTTAAAGCATAAAGTAACTCTTTGAAAAGGTAATGATGTCTCATTTGTGAAACTTTATTACAAGGAAAGGAAGCAATTTTTTTAGAATGACTCTTCTTTTTTTGTTCTTCTATAAACCTTTTAAAGTGAAAGCCTCTTGGTGCGTTTGGACTTTTGAACTAAAGCAAATTCAATTCGAATTGCTAATCATGTTTCTGTTTATGCATCTTTTTGTATGTTACTTAACTAGTATCCGAGATGGATTGTTTTTTTAGAAGATTGAAGGAGTCGTTTAACACTGAAATAGTAGGCAGCGACTTGGTCCACATTAGCAGTGGGAACCGGGACCTAAGAGTTACATGTGTCGTGTGTTGTGACCAGAAGATGTAGCCTACGTATTCTTTGGTTTTGTTTGACCGTTAACTTGTTCAGAATCTGATCTCGATCGAAACATTGTATTCGGTTTACTATAGTGTCTCAACTATTGTAGGAGTTTCGTAAAAATACGGTCTTAGTTACAAATGATGACCAAATAATTTCTATTGGTCAATTCCTCGACGAACGTAGTGTACGGTTTTCACATTGGACTCGGCTCTACACCTGTCTATTTGCAGTGAAAGTTGGCAGCGGTACCAGTAGCAGCAACAGTACGGGTCTCCTGAACAGTGAACAGTCTCTCCCCTTCTGGAGGCTATTCGTATCCCGTCTCCTTCCCAAGGACCTAAGCTCTGCATCTCGCCAAAACACGTTTGATTTGCTATAACCAAACGATCGAGGAAATTGTGTAGGTATAATCTAACCCAATGTTTGAAAGAGAGAAGAAGAGGCTTCAGAGAGAGCTGTCTTTTGTACATTTGGTTATGAATCTGTATACATTTTCAGATTTACATCCAATTGTAAAGAATTATAACCTCACTGCCTGATTAAAGCAGTCTCACTCGTGATAGTAGCTGAGATTGAAATATTAATTGAAACTCTTTTAGACTTTGAGTTCACTATTGATGAAATATTTTAAATGTAACCTGAATGCCGTTATAAAAAAAAAGCAAAATAATAATAATAAAAATCTCGATTATGCAAAATATCCACTAGGCGAATTTCAAATAATAAATAAAAAGACTCCCAAGAGCCGTTTGCATTTTTGAATTTGAATCCTTCCTCTGAAAATATCGAATCTCTCCCAAAATGTCAGAGGAGAAGATATTCATCGATCTCTGTAGCTCCGACGAGGAAGAAGACAATTTCGCTGATGAGAATCGCATTCCGGAAGAGCTTGACCAAACGGAAGAAGAAGAAGAGAGGACTTCAAGGTATTTTCCCAACGGCTCCTTCGCTTAAGCTTTCTTATATCTTTGATCGATTGTGCTTTGCTGTCTGTTCAGTGAGGATGATAGCGATCGGAGCCAAGATGATGCTACCGACTCAGATGAAGACTACCACATAGTTAACGAAACCGGCCAAAAAGGCCATGCCGATGATGATGATGATGACAAAGTCACCCGCCTGCTCACAGGTTTATAGATCGGATCTTATCACTGTTTATATGATTGATTGATTTTTTTTTTGAAAATAATAAATAAAAAAAACTCTGTTTGAGATACTAAAGAAACTTGAAAACTCTGCTTGTGTGTTGTGTTGTTGTTAGCGGGGAGTGATTTGATGAAATCTCTAAATGTAAAAGAATGCAAAGCATACCTGAGAAAGCATGGTCTCAGATTATCTGGTACAAAATCAGTTTTTATTGAGAGGATTCTTGAGCATTGGAGGTACTTACTTACTTCTTTCTCTCTGTTCCTTGTGGAAAAATGTATTCTAACAATCCTATTTGATGAATTCCCCAGGATAAAAGATGGGAGTGGAGAATCAAAATATCCAATTTCATCTTTTCCTATCAACTGTAAAGGTAAATCTTGTTTTTCAATTATTTTTCTCTGTTAGTGTTCACAGAATCACTGTCCTAGAAATTTGGTGCAGGTGATGTCTGCAAAGGAGACACTGTTTTGTTTACACAGAAGGTGAAAGGGAGTGGGAAGATTATTGGGAGAAGAACTGTCGCTGGCCAGGTTGTTAAAGAAAGCTACGGTACTGCTAAACAGCAACACACTTTCACTGTAAGTATCATTTTTCATCATCCTCCATTTTTATGCATTTGCCCCTGCTTTATTCTGATAAAACTGACCTAATCTCATTTGTGTCTTTACCAAAGATTGAAGTGCTTTGGAGCGAGGGCATGCAGGAATTGCCTCCCTTGTACCCTTTACTAGTGAAAGGACGGAATCTTTATAGGTTAATGACCAGGAGGCAGGTGCTGTCTCTTGATAACTGTTGTCTTTCTTTTTAGTTCATGAGTCTTGCCAATTGCATATGCTTACGGGTTGGTTGCTCTATATTTTTCTTATTCTAGCGATGGGCTAATGAAAATGAGAGAGTAAAAGTTCTTTCTGAAAAGCATAGCCGTGGTGCCGCAGCAAGAAAGGTTATGAGAGAAAGGAAAATAAAGTTAGGCTATGTACTAAAAGGTAAGATGCGTTGTTTCTTCTCTGTTTTATACATAAGAGGTTTTGTTTTAGTGACCTTTCTGTGTGTTTGTAACCAGATGGAAGACTTCAAAAGCCTGGTCATGTGAAGACAAAAAAAGATGAGAATCAAACTCAGAGGTCTAGACAAGACCTCCTGGCTAATCATTCACTTGTTGCTTCACAGGGTCATAAGAATCCAACCCAGTTGAGAAATTTGAATCCCCCTTTCCATTCCCACAATCCCAATACATATGCTCCTCGACCACACAATGGTCCACCACGTGCTCCTCGTCCATACCCTCCTTTTAGTGTCCCCCATTCACATCTTCCTCGTCCATACGCTCCTTTCAATGTCCCCCATTCACATCTTCATCGTCCACAACAAAACCAATCAATCCAAAGACTACCACCAGCTTTCTTCAACGGAAGACCTACTTCTAATGCTTTGCAGGGACAAGCATCTTTCAACCCACACGCTATGCCTGTCATGCACCAGAGGAGGCCATACCATACCAACCATGGAAGCTCGAACAGTGGCTACAACTACGGGGTGAGGGACTTGGATCACTTCTCGGATATGACGATAAGCCAACACATGAACCATCATATCTACCATTCAAACTCTAATAACAACTACAACCCTGGAGACACACACAGGCAGAGTAGGGACACTTACAGACCAAATCATCGGTAAAGTTTCATGGGATCACAATTCTCTTGATTGATCATCCCTTTCTCAAGCTTCTTTTTTTTTTTAAATACCATCCATAAAATTAACATTTCATATGTATGGCGCATTTCAAGGATATTACTTTTATTATGAGTTTTGTTCACTTTCTTTTTTTTTGCAAGTTCATTTACCAGCAACAATACCAGTGGAGTCTATCATTAGAAGCGTGTATTTCATCATTGCTTATCTAAAAATTGTCGATTACAAATTTGAAATAGAAAAAGCAAAATAAAAGCCAGGGCACACATTCATTCATCATTCAAAGTGTTTTACAGCAAGAACCTTAACGAGCTCAGTATCCAGAGGGACTGAAAAGCACAGTACCACACCACTCAAGTTTGCCCCAACAATCTCCATTGCGTCTTTAAAGAGCTATCTCCGCACAAAATATGGTGTCAATTTTGAAACAAGTGACCACTTAAATTAATATTCCAGAAAACCATCATCTTTGCACCACCATAACCAGGAAGAGGACTAGGCAAATTAGGCAGCCCAGCCAAATCTCTCCACCTTGTCTTGTCGGTGTCATACCACCTCAGAGCTCCGTCTTTAGAAACAGAGTACAAAACATAATCTATCTCGGAGTAAGAATTTGAAACATAAATATCACCCGTCCTTGGATATTGTTCAACCAGGTTTGCGTATCCAATCCATTCCACAGCAAGGGAGATCCCAAGTTTGCGTATCTGTGTTGAATAGCTGGAGCGAGCTCTTCCAGGAGCCATCTTGATGGTAGCGTCCTAATACAACTAAAAAAACTGAACCGTTATGGGATCTTTCGTATTGGGCTTTATCAAGCCCACTACCTCTTTTTTCTTATAGTTAACAGTTGCTGCTTAAGAGATGGATTATTATTAACTTTTTGTTAGTCAGTAGTCGTCTTGGACTGGAGGACGGTGGTGTGTGACTAGCTGATCGTAGAAGAAGAAGTTTGAATTCGTTTGCAGTTTTTAAATCTGAAAACTGTATGGAGGGTTTCTCGAATTTCAATTTCCTCTGATAGATTCACTTTTTTTTTTGTCTCTTTTTTCAAATATTGTCAATCGTATGTCAGTGGACATGAATCTAGTTTTATATACCATGGTGGATAGGACGCAGAGCGTAAAGTATCTCTCTTTTTTTGCTAAAAAATTGTTTACAGTGCGCAATGGAGGATCATTCAGACATTGAGAGCACACAGATTTTGGGCGATTGGGATTCTTCTCCTCCTTCTCCTCAGGATAGAGGAGCTTCCACGTCAACTGTTAGAGGAGGCAGGGTGCTTCCACCCTGGGCTGACCCCTCGTACGAATGGGGTGCTGGGAAATGGAAACTGGACGGAAGAAAGAACCGGAAGAAGAAGAAGAAGAAGAAAGAGAAAGAGAAAGAGAGTGACTTGAGCCTTGAGGATCTCATGAATGAATATTCCTCTCTGCCTCCTCAAATCGCTGAATGGTATTGGTGTATCGAATATGTTGCCAAATTCCACAAGGACCTTCCCTGCCTTCTCGGTAACTCAAATCTCTTTTATTACATTATTTACTTTTGTGTTTGGTAATTAACAGACAAATGCTTTCAGAATTGATGAACATGGGTTATCCCTCCACTAATGACTACGGCAGCAGGATTAATGAAGTCTTGTCTCTTAGAATCTTGGAGTCCTTGTTTGTTCCTACCAACAATGTTCTCCTCGTTGGCCCTAGAATTGAGTTTGATTTCTCTTTGACCAGCACCCATGTTCTCAATGCCCTTCTCAAACATGTATGATACTCTACAACTAATTTAATCAATCATATGATTCCTAAATCTTCTTCTCAAATGTTTGTTTAGATTACACTATCAGAATTACGACCGGGCATGCCGGAGCTCTCAAATTTCAATCTTCTTCCTTTTATTGCTCACAAGAACATGTCTTTGCCACTGTGTGCACTGGAGTTGGTAAAAAAAAAAAACAGATTCCTTTATTTCTCATTCTTCCCTCTGCAAAATTCATTTACCTTTTCGTTTGGATTGTAGCTGAGAGATGTTGGTGCAATGGAGAGTCTTACAAGTGCAGCTCCTCCTCCTCCTACTGTGGAATCAAATGACCATGTTTTTAGAGATGATCAACCAGAGCAGATGGATGTATGCGAGGAGCAGCAAGCGCATACTGGTTTAGGGCAAACCAATATAAACGGTAAGGATAAAGTTGTTGAGGGAGATGAAGTAATTGTGATCGATAGCAATGACACTAGTGCTCAACAACCCATTAACAACAATGTTAGTACTATCTCTTCTCCAAGCTCGGATGTGTGTGTAGAATGTACAAAAGATGGAGCCTGGTTAATCTCTGGAAGCAGCGATGATGAGTCAGATATAGTTAAAGGTCCAGGCTTGGTCAAGAACATTCCACCAAGACCGGATAATGTATGCTGGAAATGTGAAAGACAAGGAGGAGGAGCGCTGTTGTTGATATGTAGCAGAAGCGAGTGTGCAACAAAAGTTCATAAAGAATGCTTGAATTGTCCGGTTAACTTTGACGAAGACCACAACTTTCACTGCCCTGTGTGCTGGTATGGTCGAGTCACTAGGGAGTACATTGAGTCTCAGAAGTTGAAGAGTTGTGCAAAGAGAAGACTAGTGAAGTTTTTACCGCTGCTTTCTAGAGCAAGCAAGAGACTGAGATGATGGAAGGTCTTGTTACAACCCTGACTATTGTGGGTAATTAGATAACAGAGCAAATCTTTTGTATGCTGATGCAAATCTTTGGTATAAAAACGTTCTGGATTTATTAAACTTAAAAAGACATCATTCTTATTTTTCTAAAATAGTTACCACTAAGTTGACATATCTAAACATAGATTTACTTTTTGTTAGTTAAACTTTTTATGCAAACTTCACATTTGGTTGTCAATATTGACATTTTTCCTATATATGTTGGTCATACTTTTGTGATTGTCTACTTCCAATACTGTAATACACGTTATTTGCAATTCAGATTTATTATGTTCTTGTGTTAAGTTTCTTAAAATTTAATATAGGTATCAAATTAATTTTCTTTTAGATTATTTTTCTTTGTTAATTTACTTTATTTTATATTGTTTTTTTTTTCAAAATAAACCAATTCGAAAGTTTTGACATTTTTATGAATAGAAAATTAAAAAGATAATTTATTATTTTTTAATTGGTTGTTTTAAATGATATATGATCGCTTTCAATGGTTTATATCTTTAACTTTTATATAGTGTGTAATACACATTATTTGCAATTCATATTTAATTATGTTTCTATGTTAATTTTCTTAAAAGTTAATATAGGTATCAAAATAATTTCCTTTTAGATGATTTTTCTTTGTTAGTTAACTTTATTTTATATTGGTATATATTATTTTTTAAATAAAATAATTTTGGAAATTTTGATATTTTTATAAACAAAAAATTTAAAAGATGATTTTTCCTTAACTAACATACTTTATTAGATAATAAATTTATCTTGTTTTAAATGAAACATATCTTTGAAAATATGAACATTTTTGAAAATAATATATTAGTAAGATGATTTGTCATATTTTGATTGATTGTTTTAAATCCTATGTGGATATCCTCAACTTTTTATAGTATAGATTGATTTTTTTTTTCATTAGCGGATTTATTTATTTGGAAAAAAGGTAAAATTAGTTTTTTCTGTATCTATTGGATATAAAATAAATAGTAAAGGATGTATATAAACAATAAAACATAATAAAATACGGTTGTTCATAATTTATACAGCAAATACTAGTCTGGTGCCGCAGCTAAACACAAGACCGATTTTACATACACTTGGGCTCATTGAATTCAAATACATGATGGTTGTGCGTTCTTCGCGTTCAGAAACACCCGAACCATCTATCTGTTCTCGGTACGCTCCGGAAAAGAAAACTAATACAACTAAATTGTAGAAGTAATATAACCACACTTGCAATCTTATAAAACATGGTATGAGACCTATGGCTATAGCCTATATATTAAAAGGCTACGAACATATTGATCGACAGCGAGATCAGGCTTTAAGTACTCCAAGATCATTCTTTTAAAACTTTATAGAATAGCCTAGCATCAAGCCACCCTTCAAACTTCGCAAGAGCTACACCTTTTTTATAATTATCAGACATAATACTACCATAAAAGCTTTCTTTTATTATAATAAGATAGATAATAACAGAGTGTCCTTGGCCACTATTCCATATGCCGTAAGGCCAGTATAGCCTGTGACCGCTAATCATTAATCAAGGATGGAAAATAGGGTTAGTTGGCTCTTAATTAGCTTTCAAATCAGCCTCAGCCGTCAGCTTAAAGATCTATAGACCAGCATAATCTTTGGTTAGTCCCACCACCATGATTTAGGAAAAATTATGTTCTCTTACTTTATTTTAATATATTTTCCAAAACTTTTTTTTTTGTTTACCCAAGTGACACGCTATAACACTAATAAAAAAAACTGTGTTGTAAAATTTAGTCGTAGAGTTTACTAGATAAATCCACAATACTGTAACTTCTCACAAGTTAGCAAAAAATGCGAAGATCAGTCAAGCATCATATGTCCACACAGATTCGGAATTTTTAGTTGTGGTTTATTATGTTGTCATAAAAAAAGAGAGCTAATATATATATATATATATATATATATATATATTCTTTTCGAACAAGCTGATGTTTATCTTACATATGATAAATAATATACATGTTTTTGTTTCTTTAATAATAAAAGTAAATGTTACAAAATCCACTTATTTATTAAGGTAGAAAATTTATTCTTCCGATTAACACGGGACTTTTTAAATTCTGTCTTTTTCCTATTATCTAATATCTTTTTTTTATATCAGTGACCTAACACAAACTAGAAAATGTCAGGGTGTAAGTCATTATTTATGTTAGTAAAGACAACTCGTAATGGATCCATCCACCATATCGTCTCGCTTTAACCTTTCCTCGGACGTCCTTGTCAAATGTGATGTGCATGCTTCATTTCATATATTTTTTTACAAATGTAAAGTTTGTTGTTGGTGATAATGACACCGATGTTCGCATGTCCAAAAATACTTCGTTTAGTAAAAATATGACTGATAATTAAGACTGTGTCGATTGGATGTGTGCGCGAGTGCAGTTCGTATCAGTTCATGAAATAGTATATAAGTTTTACGGTGTGGCTAGCTATGGGATTGTGGAACCATTATGTGTAATAAAAACATAGACTGAAAAATAAAAAAACTTTCTGATCTTAATCTCGCACACTTTAGTGTAGACACATGTACAATATATAAGCTCCGTGTTACTGCATGGAAACGGAAGCCGAAAGAAGCACAGACAATCATAATGTGGAAGCCAGAAAATTATATTAGATAAACGAAGGAGAGAAACTCATAAATTAAAGTAGCATAACACAAAGCGATTCAATTAAAGTTCAAGCGTGATGGATCACAACCACGGAAACACAACAAGCAATACATAGAAACCCCAGCGAATACTTGACGCACCCACAACAACACTCACTTTGTGACAAGTAAATGTTTTAAAAAAAAAAGAAAACTAGCATCTTTCTTTGTCACAACAACATATATAGCTAGTGGCCGATTCCAGGACTATTCCCGGGTTTGGTAGGCCGGAACGCATCCAAGGAATGATCTTCTGTCTCTAACTTTCTTGAAATATTCAAACCGCTACCACCAATTTTCTTCGGGATACTAGTCATTCCCAAAGATTTCAAAGGTCGAGCGTCAACGATTTGAGATTCTTGGATGAGAATCAGCACTATTAGTAGTAAAACCATTGTAGTCAAACTGCATTTAGCCATAGGACTAATAATCAGAGATAGTTTATACTTTCTAGATTACAAGAAATGGATTAAAAAAATCTTAGGAAATATATATTTGTAAGATTTGAATATATGTATGAATGGCTTCAACTCTGAGATGGCTATTTATAGACACAAATGACTAGTTGGACCATACCTGTGTACGTCCAACAAACAAAGCCAATAAATTATTCATATAAATAATTAATAAAAATACACATGTAAACTAATTATTTTGTAAATTCCAAACTTCTCGGAAGATTCCTTGAGTGGCGCTCATATGCAAAGTTGCAAGAATGGCGTTGCTATAGAACATTAGCGTTACAGTGTATGAATGACATGCTGTCATGTCTCACCACGAAGCACTAGTGGTCTGGTGGTAGAATAGTACCATGCCATGGTACATTTTTGAAATATTTTTTTTTTAAATGTAGTTCGTGCTGATCTCGTTGTTTTTTTCACCCTCACCAATTGTTTGTCATCTTCCATTGAACAATTGCCCTTGCATATTTAAAATTGTTTTTTTTTTGGTAGTTTTTCAATACACAAAAAAGGATATTAAAAAGTGTATTATTCACCAAAGTTAAGCACTCCAATTGCAACAAAGAAGAATTTGTTAGTTATTTTATTACAATCATTTCTAATCTATATTATACCGTTTCAACTTTAACACAAATTTTAGCAAAAAAAAACTTCAAATAAACAGAGCATGGAGGGACAATATAATATACTCTCTTCTCATTGCTTTCTTAGGGCATCTCCAACTGAACTCCATTTTTTTCTCCAAAATGGAATAAAAGTGAATATAGAGCAACAAATGCTCCAACCCAACTTCATATCTCACTCCATTTTGAAGTTTACTCCATAAATGGAGTAATCTATTTTTTGTTTGTTCATGACTCTATTATAGAGTGAAGAATAGAGTAAGTTTGGAGCATTTTTATTTCATATCTACTTTTACTCTATTTTGGAAGAAAGAATAAAGTTTTACATTGGAGATGCTCTTAATGTCCTATATTAATTGTACTAGCTAATATAGCTCAATTAAGTAATTTTTCTTCTCCCTATTTAAGAAATCTTTAAACCTTTCTTTTGAATCAGCAACTACTTTAAAGCATTTAATAAATCCCAAAGTGTAGTTTAAGATATCGTTAAAAACATACTTAAATCTAAAATATCTCCGGAGCCTTTCTTCGTGTGTATTGAAATTCTTCCTTTTGCACATGGTGGCAACTGGCAAGTAGTAAGAAAAGCTCGCTAGAAGTATCTGCTATACATATTAACATGCAAAACTCATGCAAGAAACTAAACTTTGAAATGAATTAAAACACACATCGTATTTTTAACTTTATTAATGAACGAGAATAACTCTTGATCAAGCAAACTTATAAATGACATATCATAAACTACATACACTAGATTAAAATCACACTTCACGCATAATACATAGTAATTTAGTAAAAGCATCTCAAAAAAGAAAAGAAAAATAGTAAAAGCAACGAAGAAGTACGCTAAACTATTACAATATTTTTCGACGCCTTAAGCTCATTGTTCTTGACAGCATGTCCAACGCGAGGACTATATATGTCCTGGTGTCGTAGGGTTGAAGTCATCTCTAAACCTTTCAACAATTTCATTATTCTCCTTCAATTTATGACCAATACCCGGACTATTACCCGGGTAAGTAGGCCCAAAATCATCAGTGTTACCGGCCGTGAAATGATGATCACGATCTGCAATGTTGGTTTTTAGCAACTGTCTTGCCTCACTGTTTTGTATTTTATAACATAAAATCGAAATGAAGAGAATGGTAAGAAGGGTATAAGTTGAGAGTTTCATGTTAACCTTTTTATGTGTTGGGGGTTAGTTTCTAGGGTTATGACTTATGAGAGAAGAAAGTTGAGATCACACGACTTTGGGTTATGTTTTTAAGTTACTTCGAAAGAGAGATCGTTTTTATAAGCGTAAGTGAGTGGAAGTTGAACAATGAGCACAGTGGTTTAATTTGGACCGTTCGTGTATCAGTTTCCAAAATAATAGGAGAACTATAAAACAAAGGGGTAACAGTATTAAACCTATGCTGTAATACACAGTCGACGGACGGCATATATAGCCAAGCTGATAGAAGGATTTCAAAAAAAAAAGAAGATAGAATGATTTCGAATTGTCCATTGGTACGTCTGTTTCAATCATCATGGAATATAAATCAAATTTACATTCATAATTTTAATATTTGACTATTATTTATTACTAAATAAATCAAATATATTATATACTACACAATCTAAGCGTGTGAATTTTGACAGGTTCTGAATTTCTTATAATGACGAATATACCAAGTCATACTTGTATTTGTACCTTTTGTTAGTTTATTCGGTGGAAATAAAAAAGGCTGGTGACGAATATGGTTAATGCTATTTAAGATTTTGAGCATGAGTAATACATTTTCAGAAGTTGGAAACGAGAGAGCGAAAAAGCAAATTTGTAAGCATAAACGTGATTAGCTTTAAAATGAAATATACTCTTTCTGTATTCAAGTAAATGATGATGTTATATAGTCTTTTTGTTGTACTTTACATTAATACTAAAATTTCCAAAGGCTAATTAAGTTTCACAAAGGCCGCCCTTCCCTTACCCTAGAAAGACACTATTGTTATAAGGACCCTCTCCCATCTGGCCATCTCCGTGTATAGATAATAATAATAATATATACAATAATACAAAAGCTTTTTATATACTTTAGCTATTAAAATAAATCGTACAAATCTTGATTTTAGCTATAAACAAATTAATACTGAAGAAACCAAAGTATATGTGCGCGGTTGTTGGAAACTGGAATGTATCTCTTCCTTAAATTTTATTTGAGTTCACTTTTTTAAGAAACTTGACTAGTTTTATATCTATATTTCTCCAGTAAAACTATGGTCTTAAAAACTTTATTTTAATTTGTATTATTAATAATTTTTTGGCTATATATACCGCAAAATGGCAAGTCTTGAGATTCCTAATTTCAAAAAAAGAAAAGAAAAAAAGTCTTGAGATTCCTAATTGCTATATGATCATATCCTTGACTCCTAAAGAGTACTATAACAGTTGGACCCTCCACTCACAAATAAAAGATCTTCTCCAGTCTCCACTACCAAAAAAAATTGGTTACCATCTAGTCATATTTATTAAAGAATTCTTCGTACGACAAAAATAATGTAATCATTTTTTTATTGTAATCATTATATTTACCTAATATGTTTTCGTAGTTTTTGATCTGCCTTGTAGAACCGTATATAAATATTTTCTCTGACCGTACTAAACACTCCAAGATTTGAATAAAACACAACAGACATTTGCTACTTCCTATAAACTTGTATCTGATTGATTTTCAGTATGTGTAAGTGTATATTTTCTTTGTATTTGTGATGCTCCTATTTGGGGAGAAAATGTGTTTCAGAACCTGTGACGTTCGATAGTCACTTCTTGTTACTGTTGTTTTCTTACAAAGCTCTTGAACCAGTTGTTTCTGAGGCATAAACAAAGTAAGAAAAAAACTGGTGAAGTGAAATTTTAAAGGCAAACAAAATCCCGACAAAGAGAACAAGCAGTTTGAGAAAAAAAAAAAGACATAGGGAACAAGCCGTCGAGTTTCTTAGAATATGCTAACAATTTCACTCTTGTATATAGTTTATTAAATAATGGTTAAGTTATCATTTATGATTTATCATGTATAATTTCAATGTTATACTGAATATATACAGAGCCTCGAAATATATATTTTTTTATAAATAATAACTGGATTAAATAATAGGGAATGGTTTATAATAACTTTTTTCTTACTAATTACGAAATTCATGCATTATTTTGTGGAGAAATGATAAAATATTTCCTCTACACATTTCTAGATACTGTATTTATGAAAAGATATTGTATTTAAATTATTGAAATTATTTCTATATTATCTTGTTAAAGAGATAAACACATTTAGGAGGTGTATTCAACTGAGAGTTTTAGGTGATTTGTATAAAAATGACAAATTCACTGTTATTCAAACATAAATTCAAAAACTTATTTAAAATTCACTCTTATTGAACTTGATATTTCATAAATTACTCTGAAATCCATTGTTATTGAAAATATTTTAACTTGTGGAGTTTTAAAGCTTTAAATGATTTTATAGTGTTTGGGTGAAATTTCTTAGTTAAAAATTTTCAAATTCAAATCTCATTATTTTAGATGATATTTTAGGGTGATTTAACAAAAATTACTTAAAACTCTTCAGTTCCTTGAAATCATCTACAATCTCACTAAAAAGTCATGTGTTTCTTTTTAATAAGATAGATATATCAAATATTAATTTAAATTAAATTTTGTCATTGTAACTATCATGTAAAACCAAATACAAAAGTTTGAATGCTTATATGTATCATAAATAAATTTTGAACAAAATAAAAATAATAATTTGGTATAGGTTAATAGATTTTATGTGTATCTCGTGCTATAAACAATTGGTACTTGAAATGAAGAGTTAGCACATATCAAATAATACCATAATTTTTAGTATTTATGTTTTGCTTTATATTTTACGGATATTTATTTTTTTGATTTACTTTATTTCTTAGCAATATGAATATGTGATTTTTCGGATATCCAAATTTTTTTTGGATATTTACGAATATGTATAGATATTTCATGCACTTTTTTAATACAAGTAAAACTAAAAAACAATACAAATTTATTTTCCAAAACTAACTTTAACATAACATTAAATAAATAAAAATAAAATTAGTGAAATTATATGTTCCATAAATTTTTAAAATTTATTATTTTTTATTAAAATACAAAATTTTAGAAAATTTGCAACTTTATAGGGATGTAATATTTTTTCTTAATTTAATACCTTTATAAGTATTTATAAAAAAATTTGATAAAATGATATGTTAAAATAATAATTATAAAATTATAAATTTAAAACTTTATATTTATTTTATATATACTTCTATTTGTATAAAAGTCAAAGCTCGACTCTAAATAATATTTGTGATTTGTTTCATTTCTAACGAATATTCAATTTTAATATTTGTTTTGCTTGAATATATTACGGATATTAGAATTTTTCAGATCGAATCGAAACTAATAATAAATTTAGCGCATAAAATATCCAACCCTTCATAATATCCCACACTTCTGAATTTTCGTGCTATATATAAAAAGTGCGCCTGCAGCCATATAATGACATGTTGAAAAGAGAAAAGGTTGGGGCTTCTTTTTATTTTTTGCTGGTTCCCACACGCAGGGAAGTTCTGTGAAGGGCCTACCACACAGTCTCCGACCACAAAAAGCTATATTCTGTATTTAAGAAACAATTTGGCTTTAGTTACACGATTGCCGTTACTTTAGCACAATATAATAACAGATACAATCAGAAATTACCACACTTTTTATGGTCTTTTTGCATTTGAGCAGATGATTATTATTCGACCCTTTTTTTGTTATAGGGTCAAGAGCGTATTCAAGTTTTTTTTGGCTGGAAGCACTAAAACAATATGAACGTGTTATTTAAATAAATAGTAGTAATGAAAAGTCATTAACGATGCTAAACATGTTGGAATTTTCCATCATTAGAAGTAATAACAACAGTTTAAACCACCTGAACTATTGAATATATTTAACGAAATTGTCAAAAATATAGAGATGTACAAAAGGCCATAAACACATTCTTCTATTGATTCTACCCAGGGCCGGCCTCTCGACTTGAAAAAAAAAAACTAAACAACTTTATTCCATATATGAATGTCGACGAACCCACTGTATAGGTGCACCTGCATGAAAATAATTAAAAGACCATACTGATTCATACGTTCAAAACATATATACACATGCATATGTGGAAGTGCATGATAGTGATTAGTCCTGGGATAATCTATGGCCAATGCCAGGGCTGTGACCGGGTGTTGTAGGCCTGAAATCTTCCGCCCCTTTGCCTCACGGTGGTGGCGGCGAAAGGAGGGCCGGCTCAGTGCAAACAGAGGCCCTTGGGCAAACTTTTTTTTAAAATAATGGACCCCTTAAGTAAAATAAACTTAAACTACTGTTTTATTTGTTTTATTTATTTTTTTATTTTTTATAATTAATTTAATAATTATTTAATTTTTCTATATTAAAAATAAAATTTTGGGTTGGACCCTGGGGCGGTCGCACTAACCGCCCCATATGTTAGCGAGCACTGGGCGAGAGCTGGAACACCTGTTCGTCAACCGTCAGATCATTGTGCACCGCCATCATCTTCATCTTGCAATCATCATGACCAACATTCATCTGATCAACAACTTTCATGCTTGTTAGGGTTTTTCTATGGACAGAAGCGAACAATGTTTTCTTTTTTTTTTGTTGGAAAGAATATCTCGCATTGATAATATGAAAGGGACATGAATCATATATAAATAATATATAAGGAATTTAAGCCACTCCACTTAATTCTAATTAATTTTAAGTAGAAATCTAGAAAACTTAATATGATATTAGAGCCGGCGCACACGGTATCGACAGTAATCCAATCAATCCGCTAACTGATGATCCATAAAAAGTTCAGTTCCTCCAAAATGAGTCATTGTTTCGAATGAAGTATGATAGATTCTCTCGAGATTAATAATTATATGTACTATTATTTTTTGAGAAGTGTTAGAAAGAAGATCTTACATTAATAATATAAAAAAACATGAGTAATATATAAAAAAATTTAACTATTCCACTTATCGTCAATTGGTTTTATATTAGAAGTTCAAAAATGTAACACTTTTGACTTATAGATGATTCCATCAAGCGGAAAATGAGAGATAAAAGAAAATAGGAAAATTTAACCAGACCTTACAAGACGCTTCCATGCAACGTAGCGTTTGTCTACTATTTATGTTATTTTAAATATTCTCCCTGCAGAAAAATTGTATGATGATATGTAGGCTTGTTACTTTAATTGGGTTTCGAGAAGCCCAATTCTTTATCAGATTGAATTCCGATGGCTCATAGACTTTCTGTGGATATTTTATTTATATATTTTGATTATAGGCCCAACGAGACAAGACTGTTTTATTTTATTTTAAATAAATGTTTAAGGTGAAACTGTATGCCTATGGTTATTATGTACAATATTTTCCTCCTTCCATTCGCAGATGGATTAACAGTCGCTTGTTGTTGTGTCCAATTGTATATCTTTCTTTGTTTTGGCGTTGCTCATCTTCTTCTCAGTTTGTACTTTTGGAGATTTGAAATCTACCAATGGTTAGATTTAGTCCATCACAATTAACAACAAGCACACACATTTGCAAATATTATTTGTATCCAATTATTTGGTCATACCATTATACTATCTATTCTACCGGTTTATTTAAGAAAAAAAACTTTAGACGAAACTATTTTGTTAGGGCTATTTTATGAGATAGTGGTAAATAAAACAAAATTAACTTTCTGTCAGTACCGCCATGCCATAACTGTTGAAACCATGTATTCACACACGCTTCGTTATATGGGAAAACTTAATGAACTATATACACGCTTTGATGCATTAAGCAGCAGATAATGCCTGTCAACGAGAGATGAGTTGGAGTTGAATGGTAATAAATCGACTGAGTGTAGATCAATAAAGACGATGACAAGAGTCATATGCGTTACTTTATTTTTTTTAAACTAGAAACTAAATTTTCTGAACTACTCACACTTGATTTTTTTTTTTTTACTTTTTCTTTTGTACACCCAAATAAAATTACATCCCTTCACAAGATCAATGAAACATAAGTAGTGGGAAAGAGGTAATGAAATAAACCAACCCCTTAAACAACACATAAGTGCCTAAACTTTTTTAAAACAACATTTCAGATCTAAGTTTAACATAAAATGTAAAAAAAAAATTCTGGAGGCAACCATGTTCCTAGCTAAATAAAAACAAACCATAAGCTTGTTTTTAAGCTCTACATACTCTTCTTCATGTCCCTGCAACTTGAGCCTTCTCTTCCACCCACTGCTTCCTGAAACCCCAAAAATTGGAAGGAAGGCAAATTATATATTTTATTACAAAACTCATATGAGAGAAAGTAGTAGTACATACCTGAGACTGTTTGTTATTGATCATATGAACAAATGGTTCTTCATTGTTCTTAGACCCAACATGGGTCCTCTTTAGGCCCAAAAAACCTTTCCACCTACCCTTAGATGAAGAAGATGAGAAGATGGGTGGCTTGAGAGAGAAGATGTTGGTAGCATCATGAGGACTTTCTTCTTCATCTTCAACGAGGAGCTCTTCTCTCAATGTTCTCTGGACTTGGTTAGCCTCCTTGAAAGGCAAAAGCTTCCCCTTAGAGAAAAGTTCATCAGCAGGCATCATTGTGTAGTCGGAGACAGAGAACTCGAAGTTATCAGTAGCTGAGGAAGAACCCTCTGGTTTGGAGAGAGGGCTTGACCTTGGCGCCTTCGCAGTCTCAGGCCTAGTCTCAATGAAATCATTAGAGAAAGAGATTCTAGGACTCATGTCACCACCACCATTGAAGTTGTACATTTCTAAGCATGCCATTAGAGACAGAGCTCGTTTGTGTCGAATTATAAACTCGGTTAAGAGACTCTCTTGGAGAGAGAGAGAGAGAGAGATTTAATTCTGGTAGGGACAGCCAGTTGCACATAGAAGCCCTTGTGCAGTAGTATTATATAGTACCCAATACTCATTTAGTTCTTTTGCACAAAGGATCAATGATAAAGCCATAATAACCAAAATAGTGCAATTGACCAAATAAAAAAAATAGTGTATAATAATGATTTTTTTAAAATGATTATTAAAAACAGATGTTTACTGTTGGGGAGTTATTTATTTATTGGATATAATTTTGTATCCAAGTGTTTCAAACCCAGTTCAATTATTGGTCGATTCTGGTAATTTGTTTTTGATATTGTGACATGAACTGTATAGTGTTGTTTCAACATATTGTATAACTGGTTTTGACGTTGGGTAACACACTTATCAGCACCTCTTATTTTTATTTATTCTATTTTGGCCTTTTATTATCAGGAAAATATAAAGTGACATGCATTGCCAAATCAGATCGTGAACGTATGGTATGATGTTATCTCATAACGAAATAACTGTGTGTTAATGTTTAGAAATTGCCAAGAGTCCCCTACACCTTTGCTTGTTTTGTTTTTTTTTTCGAACAAAAAACAAATACCCATGTACGCGTAGTCGTAGATAACTCTTAAAATTTAATTTAGAATTGCCACTAATTTTGTTTTTTGTGCACCAGAGTTGCAACGTATTAACAAATCATATAGAGTGAAAGCTCTACGGATGATTCATTTTTAAGCGTTATAGGATGATTGCGGGAGGCTTCCTAAGGATATGATAACATAATACACCGAGTGACTTGATGATAACTTGTGCCTTATGTAGGGCGAGATCTTTTATAAAATACTTATTAAATAAATAAGTATTTTAATAATTTTAAATAGTAGCTAAAACTATACACAATACATTTTAATAATTTTATAGAACTAAAATTGTAATATTTAATATTTATCAAATATGATATATATTTTTAAAATTCAAAATCAAAATATTTTTGTATTTTTATATGATATATAATTTAATTTAAATGATATTAAAATAAATATATATTTTTATTCTGAATATCTATTAAAATAAAATTTTCTAATATTACGAACATTTTAATCTTGCTATAACACAAAATTTTACCACTAACCACAAAATTTTAAAGTAGAATTTTAATAGTTTTAATAATCTATAATTGTTTAAAATTAAAAATATAACATATACCAAAGAACTAAACTTTTATTATATGGTTAATGTGATTATTTAATTTATTTTAATGATATAAAATTAAACAACAACGATAAATAATATACAAATTGTGATTATATCTTTATCATCCACAATAGTTAATTTTTATATATATATATATATATATTAATCACATTAATTAATTATGTAGTTTTCATTTAATGAAAAAGGAATATTTTTGTATGTTACTAATTAATTTTATGGTTAGTTTAGTGAAAATAAAATATATGTTTAAATTAACAAAATAATGAATGACATGTATTGTTATTCTAGTAATTTAAACATATTGCTCAAAAGATTATATTCTAATAATGATGACAAAAGGTATATACTACATGTTCGAATACTTCTTAATTATTACCTCTGCTTCATATTTAGTGTAGTTGTAGAAAAAAAATTAATTACAAAATAAGTATTGTTTTAGCATATTAATGCACAAATTATTAACTAATATGCATTTATTAATTAAAATATAGTTATATGTATGGATAGTGATGTTTTATATAAAAAAAGTAAAATTAAATATTTTCTTAATTTGTGTGCACATAAACACTTAAAATGAAACATAGTAAATAAAAATCATATGATATTTACTTAATAGTTAAATAGTTAATACTACATACATATGGTATTTAGTTGATACTATTTTCTAGAGAGAGAATTAACCTAATAAATGCATATTAGTTACGAAAAATGTAAATGGCCAAGATGCATTTAATTTCATTGTTTTCTATTGGTGTTACCTCCTTGGGTAGTTAACTTTTCACTTCTAGGGCTTTGCAAGGTTCACAAAATATCAAAAGCATTGGTAAGTAAGAAATGATTGTGGGTCCAAATCAAAAGATTCGAATTTGAATAATTGATAAAATTAATAAAAATGGAAAGAAATGAGGGAGAAAAAATATAAAAGGAAAGTGTCATAGTAGTCAGATTTGGGGAGATGGCATCTCTTCCACGGAAGTGTCTTTGAAAGCAACGTCACTCCTTTTTCTACAATGTTCTTAATGAGTTTATATAAAAAATAATGTATTTATGAGCCTCTGGGACAGCCAGAGTGTCTTATTTTGTGTGTGCAGAAAGTGAATGAATTTAGCCAGAGTGTCATCTCAGCTCATATGTTTCGTGCAATAAACTCAACTAAATATCTGTAAAAAGTATTGTTTTACACTATTGTCCATTGTCCATCTGCGGGAAGCTAAAGTTTTCAACATTTCTAGCTACTCTTGTATCGTCAGAATATTTGTAACTATGTGATTTCGATGTTATATTCAAAAACTCAGTCCTCCATTTAATGTTATTTATAAGATAATAACCACTTCTAAAACTTATATGAACTTCCTTTTTTATTGGTAACGTTTTATTTAAGTATGTATAAACAATTTATTTATGACAATTTTTAGTAGCAATATCATATTTAAAGGTTCAAAAATGAAAAAAATATGAACCATAATCTCTTGAGAAGTGAGTGTGGTTTGACTCAATAGTGAAAAGAGTGTTATTAGCTGGCGATGCCGACCCTTTCCCTGACCACACGTGGTTCCTCTGTTACACTCACTTATAGCATCTCAAAAATCAATTAAAACTTCATATATAAAGTTTTGTGCTTTTTAAAAACAATTTCAAAACTTTAAAATTTTAGGATTTTATACAGTGAATCCACATATATAAAGTTTCACTGTACAAAACATAAGATTTCAGGTTCTTTACTTTTCTAATATTTATATTTATGTAACTTTCAAATAAAGTTAATAAATTTCTTGTTTAATCATTTAAATCCTTTTAAATACAAAATACTAATTTAGCTAACACTACAACAAATATTATAATAAATGAGAATGTTCGCTTTCAAAAGAATTTCACTTGTAATCTTCAAATAAAAAATAAACAGAAAGATTTATCACATTAAAATATTTTATTAATTGATTATATATATTATCATTATGGAAGTAATTATGATGAATAATTAGGTAAATTAAAATTTAATGATGTGGTTTGTATGTTTTTATTTATATGCAATGTTTTACTATAATATAATATAATTTTGTTTTATAATAAAACTATTGAATATTTTATAGTTATTGTAAAAGATTTTTTGTTAAGTTTTGTCAAACATAAAAACTATTATATAAAATAGAAAAGTTTTAAGGTTAAATATAAATTTGTGTTTTTGGAGACACCTTCAAATCTTTTTTTATATTTTTTTGCCAAACCTTAAAATAAGAAGATTTTTAGAGACGGTAATAGTGATATATGATTACATTTATATATACACAACTACATTAACTTACGTAGGCCAAAGTGAACAATTTTGTTATTGCTTCTAATTTCTATTTCGCTAAATGCTGATTTGAATGTAAGGTACTAATCATCATACATTCGTTTTATTAGTATGAAATCACAATTTAATCATGATGTAAGTCATTACCTTCTCCTTTTTCTAACTGCAATACTAGGTTAACATGACATGGACATGAAAGAAGTTTATATATATATATATTTCTGTTACGAAAAAAGATGTTTATATATGCTCCCCTATTCTTTTATATCTTGAATTTTAGTAGAAACTTCTTTATTCCAAATAATTGAGTTTCAAATCCCAAAAGTGAAATTATACAGATTAATCAAATAAAATATTTGTAATTTTTTTTTAAATATGATACAAAAATATCGTCAAACATAACTTTACATAGCGATTTGAAGTATTACAGTCAAATATTAATTTTAATACATAAAATTCTTAGTTGTTAAATCGTCTATAAATATCTTAATAGTTTTAGTACCATAATTATCCATTGGTTACAAATGTTAAATTCCCATTATCAATGTTTTGGGAGCATTATTTACGCATATTGTAAATTTTGGAGGTCTTGCGCACTTGATTTAATTTTCTGAACCATCGGGTAAAAAGCTTGGGTTATGTTAAAAACTTGAAGCCGAGATTGTATAGGAAAGGACAAAAGTGTCGAAAAATTAGTACTTATTAATAGAATAACCTCTCTTTTTTTTAACAATGATTATAATAAAAAAAATGAAACGTGCAGTCAAAGGACACTGGTTGTCAATCACATGGTAAGTGCGCTTTTCTCAGGTGATGAGTGGGCAGTGGGGTTTATGACACGTGTCCTTTTGCTAATGCCCCAACTACTCTCGTCCCGAATGACTGGTCAAAGTTAGTTCTGTGTTAATTTCCAAAATAACTGATTTGACCTTATTGAAAAAAATTAGTGCACTATATTTTAGTATAAGATTTTGGAATTTCACTTTTGGATTATATCATAAGAATCTAATTAAATTATTGGCTTAGCTAACTACAATACAAAGTGCAAATTGAATCTGTAGTGAATCCGTCCGTCCATTCTGATCACGTGATTTGTGAAGCAAGACAAATTGAATTTGAAAGTGAGTATAACTATTTAATGTCTCTCTAATTCTACCATGCTGGCACTATTTACAAATGATTTTCTTCTACCAACGGGGTTACGTTGTTGACATTTGACCCCGTCAACAAGTGAACATAATATATGTTAGTGTTGCTCTCTCAAGGCCATCTCAATCTCATCGCCGAAGTTAATAGACTCTTAAATTCTATATAAAGAGTAGAAATACATATAGGGTTTACTTTCTTGGAAGCATGTGTAATTCTCTGTGATATATGTGTAAAATTAAAATAAATCCATCATCAGCCATATATATACTCACTCTGTTTCATTATAAATGTCAATTTAGTTTTTTACACACGGATTAAGAAAATAATTAATTTTACATATTTATTATATAAAAATACAATTATCTATACAACTAACCATATTTCAACCAATAAAAAAATAAATTACAGAGTAAATTAATAATTTTTGCATTTAAAATAAAAAATGACATTTAATTATAACAAAAAATTCTCTAAAATAAAGAGGAAATACTTGTTTAATCCACACCTTTATCATATCATATGTATTCAAGTATCACGCACTATTCTGTCACCCGCAAGGAATCTACCACTCCATATGGGCTATTGCCTATTGGTCACAACACACAAGCCTCACTAGTGCCATCGTTACCGCCGTCTTGAAGGAGACGTTCTACTCCATTCACTTACCTAATTATGTCTTTGCTGACTGCATATACAAATATTTAGATTATCACCTACATTATAATATATAAAAATAATAATAACTATATTGCTTCAGAGATTACAATTTTGTTGGTCATTGTGAGGATGTCAAACTTATATATATATGATGATATATAACGACTAGAATGTCAAATATGTATTTGTTGGATCCCCCTATGCATCGGCAGGATAGCCACTACTTTTTTTGTATATATAATGCTTAAAGTAATTAGGTACTAATTAATGCATCGAAAGCCGGTTCACAGGGTACTACGGAGGCGTACGTGCGGGGTTATACTGTTGTATTTTTTAATTATTTTATCAAGCAATGGATAATCAAATCTATTTTGTTCGTAGTATTTTTAATATTATAGCCGACCGATATATAAATTAGTCCGAAATTAATAATTAAAAAAATAAAAGTCATCAATATGGTCGGCATCGGATAGGCTGACAAATGGAAGCAATGAGCTGTAGAGAACTAATTGGAGTATGTGCTACGTATATCTTCCACTGACCAAATACGATTTATATTATTATTTATTATTATAATTCACACTAGATTTCGACGGGTGATCTTTTATCTTAAAATGTAATCTTATATATGATTGACATTTTAATGTTTTAATTTGATTATTCATATTATTTTAAATTTTTATTTTGGTAAAACTATTTTATTTTAAGATTTTATGTCAATTACAATAATCTGTTACATATATTATTTGTCATATGATCATGTTTATTACATGAATCAATTTATTTATTTATTTTTAAATATAATTATTAATTATCTTTGATTAAATTTATACACCTATTTATTTAAAATTAGTTTATAGTTAAAATAATATTGTATTTGTTTCAAAATTATATGAAGAAATTTTTCTATATACCAAAAATAGGATCAAATAGCTATGAAATAATTGGTATATTTATTTTATAAATTATTTGTATAATATTTTAAAAATATAAAAGTAGAATAAATTATTTAAGTTTATATATCACTGTATATATGCCGAATAATTAAGTTTACAAAGTATAAGAGCAACATAAAATATTATTAAAGATATATCAATTTGTAGTGAATGTTTAAAATATAAGAGCATTATAAATTATGTTACTGTATATTTACCTCTTTATTTGATCTATATTTGTAATGTTTTAAATTTTGTTATTATCATATGATCTAAAAACTATATAAATAATATTTATATATTTTTCTTGAAATCTAGATGAAAAGATACCTTATAATGATATTTTTAATTAAAACTATGATTATATTTTAGCTAGAATTATATAAAATAATAATATCACATATTAAAATTAAGAAACATATATTTAGGAATGAAATCAGAAAAGATTTCATTAAAGATACTCTTATTTATTTGTTTAGAGAAAGAAAAAATAAAATAATATTGTTACGTAAATAGTAAAAATTATTAAAGCAATTATCTAGGAAATTGTCTAACTTAAAAAATCACAAATGAAATGAGTTGTGATTTCTATTTTAATAGAATAGATTTCACACTTATAGAGAAGCTTCTTACATCAATATATGAAGAGGCCGGGAATAATTACTGTTTTTTAAAGGTTTTATCAAAGCCCATTTTCATAATCCATAACTTATGACTGTTGTGGTAAACTAATATTATTCTTCAGCAGTGGGTTTACGTAAAGGACCCATTTTCTACGTCCAACAACATTTTTCACAGCACGCGATCTGACTAAAATCTAAAATTTTCAATCCTCTCAAGAATCGTAAAATAACTTATGTAATTTCTAGACTCTAGTCAGCTCGTGCATAAAAAACTACTTTTGTATCAGACATGGACGAACTGACCCCAACTGGATCTGGAGTTTCAAATCATATTATTATCGACCAAACTAAATAGTTTGTAAAAGAAAATGCTAAGAAAGTACTGTGATAGTGTATCAGGAAATGGTTAAAGAGAATTATACCAAGCAAATTAACGGTTTTTTACTCATTTTATTACTGGTGTAAAAAATGTAAAACTGAGAGGACGAGGAACGCTCCTTTGTGTCTTCTCGTAATGATAAACATTATTCCGTGATGATACCTAGAAACAGAAAGCATCAATCCATTCTCCGTCGTCTCATCAATAGACGCGAGCTTTAGGAGGGAAAGTCTCAATCTCATCGTCGAGAGTGTCCATGTGAACAGGCCTATACTCCAACCTCACTTTCTCCTCTTCCCAGTACCCCAATGTATGCTTCATCCATTCTCCATCCTCCCTTTTCTGCACATTCATTTTTATTATATCTGAGAGCTGAGTGGTTATATCATCATCATCATCTTCATTGTTATATGAGGACGAAATATCAAACCGTGAAATCCTCCCGAGCATGTGCTCCTCTGCTTTCCTTTCGTGCTTCCGCTGAATGCATTGTTATGGACGCGTTTATCAAAAGGTTCTCCAGTTCTATTGTCTCTATCAAATCTGAGTTCCTGCACTCCCCACATATAGTCAAGTCAGTCACAAGAGTTTTTACCACATCCTTTATTTACACTAATACTCCCTCTGTTTCAAAATGTTCCATATTATAGAAATTTTCTTTGTTTCAAAATGATTCATTTTTTATATTTTCAATACAACAATTAATGGTGAATTGTAAATTTCAAAGTATTTATTAAAATTATATTGGTTAAAAGTTATAGGGAATAGTTAGTTACAAAAAATAATGTATTGGTAATCAAAATTTCTTAAATTTTCTTAATATATGTGAAAATCTTAAAACATGAAATATTTTGAAACAGAGGGAATAATTAAATAATTTTGATCCCATTATCTTTCTGTTTCTTACCATATCAAACTCCGATCTTTGACCTGGACATCCTCGAAACTTTCCCATGCCTTGTCGATCAGTTGACAACCTGCGATTATTTCAGAATTGGTGGCCTAGGCAGGTGAGAAAAAAGAGATCTGAATAAAATATGCTAAGTTAAGACAATTTCTTCTTCTACTTTACCTTCTTCCAATGTTTCTTGGGTGCGGAAGACAGCTGCATTGTTCTGCATAATTCTCTGCATGTTCAATCTGATACTTGATGTAGGAAGCGACCCGCTTGAGTGTCTTAACTTGTTTAGCCATTCTATCGTCTTCTTACCTGCACCCTCCTCTAGAGGTCTCTGTTTTTCACCTGCACCAGTTGAAATAAGACAATTGAAAACATCAGAAGAGACTCGCCTCTTAGTACAGTCTTGAGAGATCCTCAAAAATATGACTAACCAGGTTTACTTATCTCTGCAACCCTATTCGCACAAGCACGGCCAAACACAACTATGTCGAGGAGAGAATTTGCACCAAGCCTGTTGGCACCATGAACAGATGCACAAGCTGCCTCGCCAGCAGCCATAAGCCCTGGAACCACTGCATCTGGATCATCTCCTTTGATGGTCACTACCTGCACGACAAAATAAAATAAAATAATAATTACTTTTGACTGCGAGGCTTTTGAAGCATTTCATGATTAACTATACACAAATTCCAGCAAAACTTCTTCAAAAGCTTCTCCTATTCTTACCTCGCCGTGGTAATTTGTTGGGATACCACCCATGTTGTAGTGAACAGTGGGCAAAACTGGAATTGGCTCTTTGGTAACATCAACACCAGCAAAGATTGCAGCTGTCTCAGAGATTCCAGGAAGCCTTTCTTTCAGAACTTCTGGTGGAAGATGATTCAGATGGAGATAGATATGATCCTTATGCGGTCCTGCCGATGCAACAAATCCGAGAAATGAGTATTAAAACTAGACATCACAAAATTAAGCATGGATACAGATCAAAGACATGCAATGAGAGTTTGTCCAAAAACTAAAACTAGTTTTAAGGGAAACATACCTACACCACGACCTTCCCTGATTTCCATAGTCATAGATCTAGAGACAACATCTCTTGATGCAAGATCCTTGGCAGTTGGAGCATATCGTTCCATAAAACGTTCACCCTCACTATTTCTAAGGATACCACCTTCACCTCGAGATCCTATAATGTAGACAATGTAAACGTCGCGAAACACATTAAATCTTATCTTGCAAGCAGATTCGTGCATGTGAGGAGAAGACGCTAACCTTCAGTGATGAGACATCCGGCTCCATATATACCAGTTGGGTGGAACTGAACAAACTCCAAGTCCTGCATAAAGTTATTAAACAAAAAAAATTATTAGCACACAAAAGACAATGTTCACCATTTATCTCAAAGGTGGCAAACCTGGAGTGGAAGACCGGCACGTGCAACCATGGCATTACCATCTCCTGTGCATGTATGTGCTGAGGTTGCAGAGAAGTATGCTCTCCCATAACCCTGGAGAAACATGCGCCATCATGATAAGTATATTTGCACTAGTCGAAAAATTCGTATCATATAAAGCTACTGAAAACTAGGTCTCACCCCAGTGGCCAAAATAGTTTGTGCAGAGCGGAAACGATGCAGTGTTCCATCTTCCATGTTTAGTGCAATGACACCCTGGCAAGTGCCTGCGGATAACAATGTTGCATAAATAATAACAGAAGCTACAAGTAAAAGGAAAAAATATCCCATATACTTACCATCACTAGCCATGAGTAAATCCAAAGCGAAGTATTCAACAAAGAACTGTGTGTTGTGCTTCATAGCTTGTCCATATAGAGTATGCAAGAGAGCATGCCCAGTCCGATCCGCAGCACAAGCACAACGATAGGCCTGGCCACCTGATGGTAGAACAAAAAGAAAGCCAATATGAGAAAATCCGCTCCCAAAACAAGGTGAATAAGAGTGTAGATGGACAAAATAAGTAACCTTTGCCAAAGTCAAGACTCTGACCACCAAAGGCACGCTGGTAGATTTTACCCTCTTCAGTACGAGAAAAGGGGAGGCCATAATTCTCAAGTTCAATGACAGCTTTTGGTGCCTCTCTACACATATACTGGATAGCATCTTGATCACCAAGCCAGTCACTTCCTTTGACTGTATCATACATGTGCCATCTCCAGTCATCCTCAGACATGTTTCCCAGTGCAGCATTTATACCACCCTGAGCTGCCACTGTATGTGACCGTGTCGGGAAAAGCTTTGTAATGCATGCGGTGTTAAATCCATGCTCCGATAATCCAATCGCCGCCCTAAGCCCAGCACCACCAGCTCCTACCACCACCGCGTCATAGGTGTGATCCACTATCGTGTAATCACCGGTCTGCCAAATAAGCACAAAAGCAATTACGAAACACCCGATCAACATCCAAAACTATGATTGATTCCTGAATAAAACCAGACGTATTCACTACAGTCGAAACGGAAAACTAAGGAGATCAGGAAGGAGAGATCTTACAGAAGAGGAGGAGGAGTAGAATCTAGAAAAGCGAGATCCAGAGAGTGAGGTCCTTCTTGATGAAGGAACACGAAGGCTACGAGAGACGCAGCGCCACATCTTCTTCCTATGCAAATCCGTAGAATGAAATGAAGGCGAACGGAGTGAGAGCAGACACCGAGGTGCTTCCAATGGTACACCATGACTCAAGTGAATTCCATTAGTACCCTTACTCTCTCACCATAATTACGTTGGAAAAATACAAAATGATAATCAGGCTATTAAAGTTGTTGATAACGTCTTTGGACATCAATTCCGATGTCGTCCAGCGGTTAGGATATCTGGCTTTCACCCAGGAGACCCGGGTTCGATTCCCGGCATCGGAGCATTTTAAATTTTTAAAAATTATTGATTTACACACACATCAATGCACCATCAAGATAACAAGTTCTAACCTTCTCTAAAAGCTTGTAACCGCCAAAATCAAAATAAAAGACCAATCACTCTCATGTTTCCAAGGTTTCCAGTGTTTTCTAAACTTACAAAAACTTCCGACAGGTCCTCTAATGATGAAACCCTTTCAGGCAAAAGTTACCCGGTCATATTCCGGAAAAATAAAAACTACCGTGGGGTTCTAACTGTTAAGGGAAGACAGCATCCCTCCAGCTGAACTAGGCAGGACCACTTCCCAACCTGGACCCTTCACTGGAAAAGCTTCACCACCTTCTGGTTCTCTTTCTCCCGGCGAAGTAATCATCAGGTCACTACGGTCAAGCAACCGGTCAAGATCGTCCTCGCTTATATCGGTTTGTATCATTTTATCTTCAGCAGATTCATCGTCCTTGAGCAACGCCAGTATGTCATCTTCCTGTATGTTTGTTTGGTTCAAGCTTTTACTAAACTATGATGCTTTTGTTAAAGGGGGATAATAAGAACCGATTTGGTTCTGACTTCTGAGAGAAATTAGACCTCTAGTGGTGTTGAAGACTTGGCACGTTCTTGATGGAACTGCCCTTTGCCAATAACCACATGTTCCAGCTTAAGCTTACTGTATGCTCGTTTTAGGACCCGGCCCTGCGCAAATGTCATAAAATAGTGTCAAGGAGGCAACAGTCTCACTGACCTAGAGTACAAGTTGATTAATGAAACAGAATACAACTTTACCTCTATTGACTGAGCCGTCGCAAGCCTGTAAACATGAACAGGTTTTGTCTGACCAATTCTGTGGCATCTGTCCATGGCTTGCAAGTCCATTTGAGGGTTCTGGAGATGAGGTAACCACAGTTAGACAGAAACAAGACCAGGGGAAGAACTTCTTAGGAAATTGACTAATTTTGATTACCCAATCGCTGTCGTAGAGGATGCATGTATCAGCAGCAGTAAGATTAATTCCGAGTCCTCCAGCTCTGGTACTGAGAAGAAATATTCTACAGCTGCTCTTCTCATCATTAAATTCATCGATCTAATTCACAAGAGAGAGAGAGACCTTTTGGTTATGCTATGGTAAGAATATTGTTTAGATGCAAAATCAGTATACGCAAAGGAAAAACCTGTCTTCTCCTTTCCTCAAGTTTCACATTGCCATCGATTCTGCAAACCTCAAACCCCTTCTCACTGAAGTAGTAATCCATAATGTCCAAAATTTTTGTCCATTGGGTGAAGACTAGGACCTGCTCATCAGGAAAAATAAATCAGAGGTCTCATGAGAAATGAGCTACGAGCCAGGGGATTCTGAAACATACTCTGTGATTTTTGGCAAATAACCGAACAAGCAATCTCTCCAATAAGCGGAATTTACCACACTGTCCAACTATATCTTCAATAGGAGGGTAGAAAACTGTCAAGCAAAAAAAAAAAATAAGACAAATCAGTAAAACAGAAAAAAAGTCCATTCGTTTGTAAGACGGAACATTGACATACATGAACCCTCTACTTGTGCCGCAAGAAGGTCAGGATGGTTGCAGTTCTTCCGAAGTTGAATAACCAGATTGTTAAGCTTTCCCTTCCAGCCTTGACCTAAAAGTATAAGGGATGAACAAAGATATGCAGAAGAGGCAAACTGTAAAGCATAAAACACACAGAAAAACAAGCACCTGGGAGAGCATTCTCTCCAAGGTGGGCCTCCAACGTGCGATTCACAAGATGATCCTGGAATTTTTTCTGATGATCCGTCATTGTAGCATAAATAATGATCTCCTTTTTCCGCGGAAGTAAGAGCTCAACATCACATTTCATTCTTCGGAGGATGAAAGGTCGAAGTATATTATGAAGTTTCGCAACAACCTAGACAAAAATTTACTCTCCTAATGATATATACAATAAAAAAATCTACTAAAAGTAATCATAATTGGTCATACTTGAGCTCTTCTTTTCTCTTCTCCTTCTTCCTTACTTGCTTCACTTTTGTTCTTTTCAGAAAAATCGAACCTATAAGGTACTCAAATTATCAGCTGAATACTTAAGGAATATATGTCAACAAAATATCAGCAGTTTTGCTAAAAAGAAAAAAAAAAAACAAAAGACAACATATTAATCACGGAAAACAGTAGAAAAAGGCCATGTTTGTACCAGGATTCAAATTCGTCATGTGATGCAAAGATGTCAGGCAGAATAAAATTCAACAGTGACCAAAGCTCAGACAAATTATTCTGCAGAGGTGTTCCTGTCAGCAGAAGTTTGTTCTCCATCTTCATGTATCTTAATTCCCTCAGCAATTTACATTGGTGGTTCTTCAACCTGTGGCCCTACAGGATGCAAGAACAAACTTACAAGTTAGAAGGACCATCTTGATTATAGAAACAAATGTGCCTATGACACTAGTCAATCTGGAAAATAACCTCATCGATTACAACATATTTCCATGGATAGTGCCGCAGATTTTTTCTAGCATCATTCATAGCAACCTCATAAGAAGTGATGACTATTGGAAACTTCGGACCAACAGTTTTGGGCATGTGCTTCCTCCTGAGCTCATCCCTTTTTTTCTTATCTCCATGGTAGATGATTGCATTGATAGAAGGCGTGAACCTATTCAACAGGGGTAAGAAAAATGAAATCGACCCGAAAGCTTGCCATCTATATAAACACGAATGGTCAAGAGAGTACCTAGCGATCTCATTCATCCAATTCGAAAGAGTAGAAAGTGGAGCAATTACTAGATATGGACCATCCAAACCATTTCCTTTCAGGTGTGATAGGAAACCAATAGTTTGAATAGTCTTTCCAAGTCCCATTTGATCAGCTAAAATTCCATTCAAACCATTTTGCCACAAAGATATTAGCCATTTGACACCTTTGAGCTGATAAGACTTTAACTTTCCACCAGTGAGAAGAGGAACAAGTTTACTCTGCTCTTTCATGATTCTTTCTTCTTCAGTCAGATCTGAGTTGGCAGATTCATGACCTTCTTTAGATCTTGAAATCATAGCAGCAACAGCTTTCTTAGCCTTCATCTGAATAAAAGAACAGAGAATCCAACATCCAAGTAAGTTGAATTTCTGAACAAGTAAAAGATATCCAAGATGAGAGTAGATGAAGTTTATATATTGAACTAACACTGGCGGCCTGAGAAGCAGCCTTTCTTTTGCGACCACGACCACCTTTCTTCTCGGGCTCGGCTTTTTGGGTCTCACCTTGTATCCCATTCTAGCAAAGCAATTAAGATACAATCAGGGTCATTATCCAACAGGGAAAATGCAACAAGAAAAGAGAGAGAATTACTTTGGTGATATCGTCCATTTTCTCAAGGAGAAACTCAGAGTAGAGTTGGGTTTGAGTCAAGAGCTCATCAAGTTTAGTAAACTGGGTATCATTCAGATCAGGAGTATGACCGGACTCAGCACATTTGGCTTTCTCTTCATCTTCCCGAATCTTGAGAAGCTGCTCTTCTTCCAGAGCCATAGCCTCAGATATAAGAGAGGAGACTCCATTTTGGGCTAGAAGAATCTCTTTCTCTAAAAGAGTCTCCTCAGAGTTTCCCTACAAGAGTCAGAAACAGGGCCAAAATCAGGTAGTGAAAAGTATATAGCCATTTATTTACACAACCAAAATCGAATGTGGAACAAACCTCTTCACTGAGAACAGAAGTCGAGGAATCGGCAGAGGCATCTTTCTCCGTTTTCTCGTCGCTGGCCACTACCGGAACCCTAGAACAAGCGGGAAAAAAAGTCAAAGAGCCTTCAAAATAGGAACTAAACACTAACAAGCACAAGCACAAGCAGAGAGGGAAAAGTTTTCCCGGAAAACCCACACCAAACAGCGAGCTATTTCGAGATCAGATAATCGCCGGAAAAGAAGAGTGAAATAATAATGAGAGAGACTTACGGAGTGGTTTTAGTGGAGCGCAGACTGACCATCGCCGGAGAAGAATGGAAATTTCCGTATGGAACAGTCTCCGTCGCTTTTGCAGAGAGATTCCAAACGAAACGAAACGAGTGTTTAATGAATATACATACACACTTTCGCTTATTTTCGATTTTATTTTTGTTTTAATTAATTAGAATTTAGAAGCAGCGCATGCGGAGGCGGGAAACTTGAAATGACACTTTAACCCCTAGGTTTCCCGCCTAATCCGTGAATTTACTTTGGACTTTGACTCAACTCTAGCGGTGATAATTTTTCTAAGCCTTGGTAAATTTATATCAAAACACTGAAATGGTTCTTGTTTAACGATTTAAAATGCACGACAAATTGTCATATGAAAATCAAAAGAAACGAAATAAAGAAACTCCAACAGAAATTTCATCTCACACACACAGACAAAGCTTATTGTTCATCGCTCGCTACGGAAGAAAATAACGTCAAAAGCCATCAGTTTAATAATCGCGCGACTTGGAACGCTCTGACCGCTTATACTCACGATCATCATAACGGTAGTCTTCTTCCTCCACTCGCCCATAACGATCATCGTAGCGGTCTTGGTCACCTCCTTGTTCCTCCTCACGCTCATAATGGCTTGAACGTCTACTACTACGCCCTTCGTAGTAGCCATGACCACCTTCCTCTGACTCTCCTCTCCTCTGCTTCGACCCACCTCTCTCATACTCACCTTCTTCTTCATACTCTCCGCTCTCGTACTCCCGTTCCCTTTTCCTACTCCGCTCACGATCATGATCCCGTGTCCGACGGTCTCTATCTCCTCTGTCACGTCTGCTCTCTCTTTCTCTGTCCCTCTCTCTTCCTCGGTCCCTGTCTCTGTGGTGCTTATCCTCTCTATGACTCTCTCTCGGTCTATCACGAGACCGTTCACGGGACCTCTCATGAGACCTCTCACGAGACCGCTCATGAGACTGCTCCCGTTCCCTTTCTTTGCCCCTATCACGAGATTTCTCACTGCACCCGCAACAAAGTTAGTGTAAGAAAAAAGACAATACATGGGTTTTGTGAAGAAAGAATTATCTTACCGGTCTTCACGGGCCTTAGGCTCCTCGGAGCGGGACATTCTTGTTTGGGATGGCTGCTGTTGTTCCTCCTCGCCAGCAATTTTCTCGCCGGTAACTCTGGTGGTACCAAGTCCACCACCAAGCCTACGGGGACGCCAGTTAGGTACAGTCCTACCTCTCTCCACATCAACCAACACCCTTCTACCATCAATCTTCCTTCCATCACCCTGTTTATATGCCGCTGTAAGAGACCACAAGCTGTATGTCAGCAATGAAAAATATTATCTTGAAACAGAGAACACTAAAAGAAGTTTTCCCGTACCTTTCATGTCACGGGTGTTTAAGTACTCGATGAAGGCATATCCTTTGGGTTTATTGGTTTGCTGATCAGTCACCAAATGAACCTGACGAATTGACAAAACAAAGACATCAAGAAATCACAAACTCTGCGAGAACTTGAACCAGCTTTCAGATATTTTGTGTTACATGTCAAACAAGCACATGCAACCTTTTTTCTTAACAGGCTTCCACATCATCACCACATCAAGAATTGGCAGAAAAAATGGATTCCATGGCAGGTTTAACGACCCCTTACCAGGGTTTTAAAACTTTTATGAAATTTAGATATACACATATGTATAACGTACTAGTTTACCAGATCACCTTCATAGTGCGGATAATACTTTTGCTAGCCTTTCAAGCCAGAACACAAAAGTTTTAGTAGACTTTTTAAAATACGAAAAATAGAGAAGGGTTGGTGTACTCACGACTACTGTTATAAGATCTTACATTCACTGCCCGAACTTCCAGTGTAGGAAGAAACATTTTCTTAGGAACCAAATAGATCGGGAAAGATGGGGACAGAATATTTCTTAGTGGCTTACCAGGAAGGTTACGAGAAAATATACCTCAGAGACTATGAAACCAGAGAGCGTACACACTCGGTATCATGGTAAAAGGAATATATATCGTCTGAAAAGACAGGTCAAAATGTAAAAGTTACCTGATCTATACCTGTTCCTATTGTTGACTTGCCCCGAAACATCTCAACAAATCACCCCGGAGCAGAAAAGTTTGTGAAATTACAACTATTGACCGTGATATCTCTCTTACTACAAACTTATTTTGGCAAGATATGAAAAAAAGGCACAGTGGCTTTAATCAAAGTAAAAGAAGACAAAACATGGCAGTTTAGAAGAAACAGCTCAACTTCTGGTCTCAGAGGAAAAGTATTTTTTTTTGTAAAGAATTAAGAACCTTATAGACTTGTGGACGTAAAAGCAAACATACTGCAAAGAGAAAATGACTTCTTACCGAACCTGTTAGGGAACGCTCAGAGATACATACCTGCTTAATTGGACCATAAGCCTCAAACTCCCTTTTAATCTTACTCTCAGAGGTCTCGTAGTTCTGAAAAAAGACAAGAGAAACATAAAGTCAAGCACCACAAAACACACCTATCCATGAAAGTGATAACAAGAAGAAGAGCAACTTACAAGTCTGGCAACAAAGAGTGTCTTGTAGGGATCTCCAGAAGCATTGGGATCATTATTGGGATCATCTACGAGACAAAAATATCAAATTGTAACTTTTTGTAGATTGCATTTATGTAGAGAATTCATAAGTCACCAAAACAAATAAAGGTGAAAAGATTACATTTCTGTAGATCCTCAGCAGCCTTTTCAACACCTTTCTCCAGTCGTGATTTATGAATTCTCTCTCTTTTTTGAGCCTGGTTGTCAAAATAAAACAAAATATATATAAATGTCACTGGAAAAAGCATATTAGAGTTAGAGAGACAAGATGAGATGAGAGATACAGGTGTTTCAACTTCGGGCTTGGGTGGAGCATACTCTGGATCTCCAGGTTCAGCAAAGTGGCTCACAAATTGAGCCATGCCTAAAAATAAAATAAGCCCAATAAGAGTAAAGTAAAAAAAAAAAGAGTCAGAAGCGAAGTAGTAGAACCTGTATAGGGAGGGCATTTTCTCTTCTCAGGTGGTGGCAGGAACTCCAATGGAGGTCGGGGCTCAAAGAGCTTCAAGAGATTGGGTGTTAAGCCAGTCGGGTGACTTTGACCCATCTGCAAATTAACAACAGATCAGATTAAATCCTCCTTTCAGAGCTTTTAATCTCCATTTGAAACCTAATCGATATTCAGAAGCGATCTACGTTACTATCAAATATAAGTAAATCTCGCAAACAAATTAAGCATTGAAAGAGTTGAATCGATACAGAAAGAGAACAATCAAATTCGCATCAAGCAGGGAAGCAAAGAAGAGGTAAATCGGAGAGAAGAGAGACGAACCAGCTTAAGCTGAAGAACATTGGATCGGTTCTGAACCTTAGGGCGAGCCTGGACGGCTTGGTTACGCATGAAAGGATCGTTCATGTCCCCCATGGCGATGGGCGATCGGAGCTCAGCTAGGGTTTTCCGAGAGGAAGATGGAGATTGGGGGTTCCGCTTGGTAATATTAAGATTAACCAGTAAGGTGATTTTGTTATTTGTTTTGGGAAATTGGGCCGAGCTTAACATAAAAAAGGACATTACCATTGAAGGCCCAATAAAAGCCCGAAAAAGAGTGGAAGAAAACATAACACTAATCCATGGACATATTTGTTTTGTTTTTTTCCTACTATGGAGGGATGATGAGACTGATCTTTCTGGAGTATATGTATGATTAGACCACGCTGGGCTATACTTACCAAAGCTTATTGAGAGTCTTATGCCAATGTTTGATTATGTTTCATATAGTTATGCTCATGACAACTTATGTTTGTAAGGTCTCGTACGTTCAGCAACACACACAAAGTAAAGCAACCAAAACAGAGATCAAACGGTTGACGCACAGTAAAACAAACAAAAACATTAGCTCATCATAAGTAAAATGAAAACTATTTTAGATGATATCCAACGTATTAAAGCATTTTCAGCCCATTTAAATAGTGTGTGTGGGGTAGATGAACATAACTTCCGTGGGGGCTAGAGTCAGCCTTGTCCTTTTCAATATTTGGCCCGACCCATTTATCACACAATCCAAATAAATAACTTGCAAACAATTCGAAGTTTACATATGCATAAACAGAAGCCCCCCTACACCACTGATGAACAATACAAAATCATTCGGCCCAATCAGATGAAGGTTATTGATCTTGGATAAACAACAATCTTTTTTATTAAATATGAAGAGGTGGTTTGGCGGTAGTACGCAGAAAACCAAGCTGGTTGGTGTTTTATTCTTCCACATGTCACCATCAAACGGATGTAATTCAGATAAACAAAACCCACATGGCAGCCTCAGAGCATCTCAAAACGCCTACAAGGCATGAAAACGTTAAAACAAAAAGCTGAACGAGGATAATACCAAAACGTCAAAAGTCAATTTAATCAGACAAACGTTGCATTCGTTGGTGTTATTATAGTTTTCGTTAATCAGGAAAAAAAAACAAGAAAGAACGAAACAAAACGCGATCACACACTTCGCTACACGACAAAATCCACGGTCAAATTGGTTGGAGTGTTTAATTTTAACTCTGCGGAGTTGGTTATTCGTTCAACAACAACAAAAATAAATGGAAATTATTTTTACTGAGGCTGCGTCCGACAACGAGACGGTAATACCTCCTCCTTTGTCTTCGTCCCAAGACAACGAAATTCATTTTTTAATATTATCATAAAATCTTTTTTACTTGCTATATCATAAATCTGTGAAAGTAATCTTTTAGTAATAATAATTATTTATAATTACAATTAGCAAAATGATCGGTTTTCACACAATCACTAAAGAGGAAAATAAAATTAAAATAGTCATCGACAAAACTAAATACATGGCCAGTTGATTACGCAACATAAAATAAATAAATAAACTGATAAATGCATTCATTGGGCACTGCATAAATTCACATGCCATTTTCGTCAGTACACACTCGTTCATGACTTTTCTTTTAAACAAAAAGGTGAAAAGGTATTAAACTTATGTTTTTACTTTTCACTTTTTACACCCATCTCAAGATAAAATAAAATCGAAGAAGAAGAGAAAAGCTGATTGACTGGTAGCTCAAGAAGAAAGAAAGAGAGAGAAGAAGAAGAAGGTCGAAGTTTGTGTGTTTTGGAGATGCCGGTTGAATTAGATGATTCCTCAACGATTTCCGGCGATGCAAGCGCGTCGTCTACCGGAAACCAAAACCCAACTCCACAATCCTTCGTGAAGAAGAAACGGAACCTCCCAGGAATGCCTGGTACCTTTTCAAAACTTCCTTCTTTCTAATTCCAACTCAACTTACTTTTTATTTTGGGGTTTACAATCAGATCCAGACTCGGAGGTTATAGCTTTGTCACCCAAAACTCTTATGGCAACAAACCGATTCGTCTGCGAAATCTGCAGCAAAGGGTTTCAACGAGACCAGAATCTTCAGCTTCACCGTCGTGGTCACAACCTTCCCTGGAAGCTGAGACAGAGATCGAGTCAAGAAGTGAGGAAGAAAGTCTATGTTTGTCCTGTGTCTGGCTGTGTTCATCACGACCCCTCACGTGCTCTTGGTGATCTCACTGGGATCAAGAAACACTTTTGTCGGAAACACGGCGAGAAGAAATATAAGTGCGACAAATGCTCCAAGAGTTATGCTGTTCAATCTGATTGGAAAGCTCATTCCAAGATTTGCGGCACCAAAGAGTATAGATGCGATTGTGGAACTCTCTTTTCTAGGTGCATTTTCTTACAAAACTCCAAACAAAGTTTGTTTGATCATTTTTTTTGTCTGAACTTATGGATTGGGTTTTTGTTTGCAGAAGAGATAGCTTCATAACGCACAGAGCTTTCTGTGATGTGTTGGCTCAGGAGAGTGCCAAGAAGAATCATACTCAAAGCAAGAAACTTTATCCTGAAACACTCACAAGGAACAATCTCTCAGAACCTGAGCTGAAATCTCCAGCAGCCGTTGATTCTCCTTCTCCGACGCCTGTTGCACCGGCTGTTTCTGTTGAGACTGAGCCTGAGCCTGAGCCTGAACCTGAACCTGAACCTGCCAATATCGTATCCTCCCCCGTTTTGCCGATCCGAGATTCTTCAGGTACATAATACAAAACTCTCTGCTTGATGGGGAACAACTTTTGTCGCCAGGAATAAGTGTAATGTTTGGTGATCTTGGAGTTTAGTTGGTTTTGTCTGTAGCGCCGTTATATATTTCTGATCCTTCAACTTTTCTTAGCTCACAAAACTTTATACAAAGTCTCAGACTTTATGTTAATGACACTATCATCACCAACCTTTCTCTGTTGGCAGATGCTCCAGAAAACAACACTCTTGAAGTCATTATGGAGGAAGCGCCGAGAACGATCGGTTTGAATGGGAGCAATGATCACAGTAACAGCAACAAGAGCGTGTACGCAGGCTTGTTTGCATCATCATCGACAGCTTCGCCTAGTTTATATGCGTCCTCAACTCCTTCCCCAAGTCTATACCCACCATCGTCCTCCATGGAACCCATCTCTCTCTGTCTCTCCACGAGTCCTTCTTTGTTCGGAGCAACAATACAAGATCCACCACCACATTTTCTGACCCCTCTTCCTCCTCAACCAGCAATCTCAGCAACCGCATTGCTCCAAAAAGCTGCCCAAATGGGTTCCACGGGTTCAGGTGGTTCGTTACTTCGCGGGTTAGGCATAGTGTCAACAACTACGTCGTCACCTATGGAACTCAGCAGTCACGATGTGGGGTTTGGTCTTGGCCTGGGACTACCTTGTAGTAGCGGATCGGGTCTGAAAGAGCTCATGTTGGGGAACTCTTCCGTGTTTGATCCGAAGCAGACAACACTTGACTTTCTCGGATTGGGAAGAGCTGTTGGTAATAATCCGGGTGGTGCATTGCCTTCTGCTCTGTGGGGAGGTGGCGGTGGAATGGATGTGTTTGGAAGTGGGGAGTTATCAGGCAAAGACATTGGTAGAAGTTCTTAAGAGACAACATGAAAGTAGAAGAGCAGTGTAGTGTTATTAGCTTTTTTAAATATGTATAATGTATCAAATTTTAGCATCTTATTATAGTGAAAGCTTGTTGTAGTGTGTTATATATAAAGCTTCTAGTAGCTAATCATAAACAACAAAAATGAAAATTCTTTTTTTTTACCCTATCAAGTTCGTATTGTTGCCTATAAGAGAGTTCCTACTTTCATCACTTGGACAAACAGTTTCTGAAGATGTTAAGAAACGGAACCATCATGTTCAGCACTTTATTTCTCTTTTTCTTCTTCTTGGTCATCATCTTCAGCCCAGGACAGTCGCAGACCGCATGTTCCTGAACCAGCTTGCTTGTTGAATCCTCGGTAGCTACATTGGCATTGCTCTTAGACGAAGCATCATCATCTGAACATAAACTTCTAAGCAATTTTATGAGTGAAACTGTTATCTCTTTGAACTCTGGACGAGCTTTAGGATCCGCTGCCCAGCATGCTTCAAGGATAGAACAAACTTCTTTCGGAAGATTATCCAGACTTGGTCTCTGGTTCTGAAAAAAATGTAAAAGATTTATAGATAGATCAGTGTCATTGATCAGGTGATTTTGAAGTTAAAAAGATGTGGCTTGCTTACTTTACTAGCAGCATAAGCTACAAAGATGTTGTTCTTTCCTTTGAATGGGGTTTTGTTGGTAAGCAACTCCCAAAAGACAATAGCGAAACTGTAAACATCCACCTTATGATCATAGTCTTTCTTTTCCCCATTTTGAAGCGCCTCGTAGCTGAATAACTGAGAAAAAGAATCATGCATCTTTGTGATACCAAATGGAAAGGTGTGAAAGTACAATTAATAAACAATCACCTCAGGAGCCATCCATCTATAAGTACCAGCTTCAGAGGTCATGAAACCTTTAGTTTCCTCTCTAGCAAGTCCAAAATCGGCCAACTTTACATGTTTCTGATCCCTTGTTAACAGCATATTCCCTGCACCATAAGTACCAAACTTGTTCAATTCCACAATCTTCAGTCCTCTTGTGGTGATATTGAAACTTCAATGAATCAATTTATTACTAGGTTTCAAATCACGGTGAATGATGCCATTTGCATTCAAGAACTCCATTCCCCGAGCAATATCCAAGGCAAAGCTAATGGAGAGCTTCAGATCAAGAGGGTTTGGACGAGTAGTCAACATAAACTTGTGAAGAGTATTGCCTTCCATGAGTTCAGTAATTATCATCAGCTTAGGTTCTATGCAGGCTCCAATAAACTGTCATCAAAAAATGATCTCAGCTGACAGTACATTACAAACAACAGACGGCATAAGGCTAACATACCTGGACAATATTTTCATGTTGAATCTTGGAGAGCAACATAACCTCCCTTAGAAACTTCTTCTTTTGCTCAATGGTAACAGAAGATGCTCTTTCAGGCTGGAGTATCTTCACCGAGACGGGGTTAACTTTCCTGAACCTATAATCAATCATCCATACAGAAACATTCTTCAACCCAATATGTTAATTCAACAACTATGCTGCTCTAATACAAAGAAATGTACTACTTTGATTGCACCCATTGGGGATTATTCGAATGATTGAGGAATTTTATCTAAATGAAACCAGTTCTCTAGTTTCCTTTCTTCAGACACAGTATTCCTAGTCAATAAAACGTTACATAAACGAAACACTTCATGAAGCACTAACTAAGTTGAGATTCATGGTTTCTCTATAACACCCTGAAACTTGGAACACTAAAGCTTAGACTACATAACAATTCCTCCTACCTGAAATAATCTATTTTATCCAATACTAAAGTAACAAACCCCTTATGCCATTCCACATTGCCGCAGGTTTATACAAATCACACAAGAAACACTAAGCAGTATCTAAAGATCCCACGTTTCAAGGTTGCAACCAAAGTAAACCCTGAAACGTCCTATACTCTCTTAGAAAGGATCGAAATTTTGAAAGTATATAACAATATCAAAACCAAGAACGATGATAAAGCAAGGATAACAAAATCGGATTTTTACAAACTTTAAAAGTTTGGAACCCACAATCCTTTGTAGACTTTTGAAGAAGAACCTACGCCGATCAGTTCCCCAATATGTACGTCTTTGGCATCGACAAGCAACTCTGTGTTGACGCTGAGAGTGAATTGATGGTCGGAATCGAGGTCTGTGACTGAGTCGTCGTCGTGCGAATCAAAGGACTTGAGACCATGTGAGGACATGAGAAATGGGTAGTTCGGATGAAGCGTTTCCTCCATTGACGGAGCTATTTGGAACCCGCGACGTCTCATTCTCAATCTCAAGTGAGCGACCAAGACGAGGTGTGAGTAAGCGTGACGCTGCTTTTTTATATATTTGAAATGTTTCGAGACATTTCTATAAATTCTGTCAAATGTGGGACCTTTTCTGAAAACTTGTTTATTTCAAAATGGGAACGGGAGGGAAAAGAGGATACTTTTTATTTAAGTCTTAACTAAATAACAGATTCAACACATACAATTAATTATATTTGTAATATCCGTCTTATAATTTCTAAACTAAGATCGTTGACTAAATTTAAATCGTGTTAATTGGCAAATGAACATAGTGGATTTTCTTTTGTTCATTGTCTCGTTATGGTTTTTTTTTTTGGAAAAAAAAAATTATCGGAATCCATGAAATATATATCTATCTATACAAGATTTGGAATATATAAATGGAAAACGTATAAGTGATGAAATTAAGATTTTTTCTTTTAGTAGGATATCAAACCAATTGGGTAACTATATAGTCAATTGTATATCTAGTATTTATAACAAAAGATAGTTTCTGTACATAATTCGTATGGAATCATCTCTTAATGATGTGTATTAGGCATAGATTTTTATTTTATTTTATATCAGATTTTTATATATGAAACTAGAGGAAAAGAATGAAAAGTGAAAAACCAAGTTATTAAATATTGAAGTAAATACTTAAACAACACTACATTTACAACAGCTTTGCCGACGTCTATTTATACATAAAATAAGAACATGCGTTTCATACATAAGACACCAAATATTAATATTTAGTTATAAAATTACACATACAAGGCATCCCAATACTCCAAGTTTTGTAGAAAATTATTATCAATCATGTAAAATGGGATGTTGTAGTTTGTATCAGGGGCAAACTCGAACTCAGTGGGTGCGTAGTTGGCTTCAACAGAAAGAGATGAAGTTGAACTGTTTGTTGACGTCTCTTGGACAAGTCTTTCCGAGAGTTTTCGAATTTCGTTTTGAGCTTCACTCAGCTGTTCTGTCAGTTTTAATACCTGCAAAATAAAACACACAATATATAAATTAGTACCAATGGATAGCCATTAAGTGAAGAAGTAAACATATAAAAATTTGTTTTCATTAAATTTCACATATGCCTAAATATTGAACAAATTAATTAACTAACTACATATAATAATATATAGCTATGAACACTAACTATATCATACGTAATTCAAGAATATCCAGATTAATGGGTAAAATAAGTCATGTTAATAAGAAGTTTCTGTGTCTTATAATGATGAAGATAAAACTTATACCTGAGACTCGAGGTGACATTGGCCGAGGAGGACGGTGTCGTGTTGGCTCTTGAGTTTGGCGTACTCTTCTTCGAGTTTCTTGTTCTTCCACCGTGCACGGCGGTTCTGGAACCAAACAGCCACCTGTCTCGGATCAAGACCTAACTCTCTTGCGATCTTCTCTTTCCTCCCTGACTCAAGCTTGTGCTCGTTCTCGAAGCTATATTCCAGCATATTCATTTGCTCATCTGTCAACTTCCTCTTCCTCAGCATCCCCCCGATTGTCGCCACGTCCTCTTCGTTGCTGGCTGACGACCCTTTGATCCTCCTCTTCCTCCTCCGCTTCACCAGCTTTGATCCGTCGCCTTGTGATGATGATCCATCGACCTGGTTAACGATGATGCACTGGTGGCTATGGGTTTGGGTCGTGTAAGGGTACACTTGGGAATCTAGCACCGTATGATCCATTCTTTTCTTTTTCTCTCTCTCTCTTTGTTTTTTTTAAGACAAGAGTTGCTCTTTTTCTCTGACTATATGTTTGAAGGAGAGTCTACAAGAGGATATGACTTTGGTGAGGTTGGTGAGGTCCTAATGTCCTACGCCATGCTTTTTATAAGCTGGAAGATTGTGACCTTATTCTTGGGTTCTCTTTCCCTTTATTTACACTTATGCCATCTGTTATTTTATTTTGGTAGGACAATACATTGAATTTGAAATTATTGTGTGAGTATGATATACACCTTCATATATAGATATTTTATGGGATCTTAGAGGAGTACTATACATTTATATATTTTCAGTTACAGAGATATTCTTAGTTCGATATACTAAATTTAAAAGCAGTTTATTGTAGCTTATTTAATTGGTAGGATAACTTGATTATCAAATTATATACATATATGTATGTTGCCAACATTTCAAAAGTGTCTTTACTCGTGTTTAACATTTAATTATCACTTTGATTTTCATTAAAAATGTATTATGGTTACAATAAGAAAATAAGAGCGACATGTAATGAGATATAAAAAAGGATTGCCTCATTCCATCATAAAACACATTTGATTGATAGTAGTAAAACATATGAATGAAGGGGCTGACTATTGTGGACAAGAGACGTGGTGTGGATCCCGAAGGAGACTAAATTCAAGAGTAGGTAAACAAGTGATCCGATCATGTGGATAACTATTGGATATAAATGTTTTGTTTAATCTAATTTGTTTTGCCAACAAGTTGTATATGCAAACTGTCTCTGTCCTTTGTTATTTAAGTTTATTAGTCAATTTTATAGGGCTCTTTTATTTGTTTCCGGAGCTCGAGAGCACTCATTTCCATTTGGAAAGCAATGTGCTACTCCTTTTCTGTTTTCTCTATTGAGTTATTATTGTACACTAGGGTAGTGACTAAACACACGAATATTCCCGACTTCTCCTTTATTTATTTGAAACATTTTTCTCTATTTTTCTTCACCAATAGTGATACAAATTCCACTCTGCGATCAACTGAATTTGGCCTGCTTTGCGTTGAACATATGCGAATCAATAAAATCTCTTCATTTTATCAGGATAACAGAATTTATTTCTTTGGTTGTGATTTTACTTTCTTTGTTAATATAAAAAAAAAAAAATAGTCATACACTATCATGTAATGCAGTAAAAGGTAATATGTATACATGAGAATGAAATGAATTAAATAATCATGTTACCTCGACGATAGAAATCCATTAATATGTTTCACGAAAACAAGATGACGTACATACGTACATGGTGGTATAATTAAGGCCTCCAATTTTTTTGAAAATCTTACTTAAAAAAATCCCTAAATTTTTATGGTTCCACAATCTCATGATCGCCCATGCAGATGTATCATCGACGCTGAAGGTGTCTGAGACCTACGATTATGTTTTGTAGATTAATTTCAAAGTATGCTCTACGAAAAAGACATCTTAAGGAAAATACGACACTAGTCTAATCCAATTTACTTTGTGAATTGAGCCTTTACCATGCCTTGCGCCTGCTTTGTACTAAAGGTTTCAACCTCAGTATAAAATGTGATAAAAAAATATATGGTGGAGAACTATACACACACATATATATAATTGACATAGTTGAATTAAATAGTGTATGTTTAAAAAAGAAAAATAAATAGTAGTCTCACTTTTATAGTAGTCTCACTTTTATCATAGAAAAATGGACACCTGTAAAAAAATAGAATAGGTGTTATATATAAAGAGTGCTTCTTTAAGGTGTATAATGCGGTAAGGACTAGGAAACGAGTAGGAATCATAGGAAGGTATATAATTAGAAAGAAATAAATAGCTCATGTAGAAAGAAAAGAAAAATGTATTCCGACATTGAGTGACGGCTATGTACGTGAGGTTCACATGTCCTTCAAAATGGGGACGAGAATAAACTCAACTTATCCTTGCAGGTTTTAAAACAAAAGAAGAGATGAACAATAATTAGGGATCAATGTGTCAAAATGTTTTACGTAACTCTGCATTTTTTTCTGTCTAGAAAGACTTGAATGAAAGAGATTAAACATGTGAGTTATCATGTACAAATATTGTCTCGATTTCTTTATAACCATTTCATCTTCAATATTCTGAATATATCAACATCTTTATATAACCATCTCATCTTTAATATTTTGAATACAGTTTTATCAGATTTTGGGGTAAAATAAGTTTAATTTTATTTCATCCAATCAGAACATGAAACCAGTAAAAGTTATTTCAGTTGTATGTCCCCCCCCCCCTAGCTTTTCTCACAATTGGAGGAAGACACATCATACTGTCATACAACTCACATATATTAAAAAGATTTTATTGGTTCAAGCACAATACATTTATACATATGATTACACAATGTCGGGTCATCATTTTGTCTCTCATAAGTTATCGTGTCACATTCTCAACTTTAACGCACTTAGTGTAGATTTATACCCCGACTTGAACGTGTACATGTTTTGTAGATAAAACTTTAGTTTTGTGAAAGAGCCGTGTGTGTTATATGTGGAAGCAGTGTTACATAATAATACGGTATGTGATGCAGGGATGAACACACTGGAAATTAAAAAAGAGGTATAGTTAACAGAATACTTAAATCTCGTTGTGTGAAAATTGATATGTGGTAGGGTTTTCCATTTACACGAAAAAAGTAAATAAGATATGTATATGACGAAGGAAGGAAAGTGAGTGACAAAGACAAGTTGCACGCAAGTGAATGAGTGATGTAAAGTTAAAGAGATCACATGGCCATGCTTACGTGTCGTCTCCCTCATTTTCCCTTTTTCTTTGGACCACGCCTCTCCTTCTGCCACGTGTTCTCTCATCTTCCCTCCTTCTCCGGGCCTCTCTCCTTCCCTCATTTTCCACCATCTTTTGACTTACCCTTAATTTGTATTTTTTTCTTTCTTTAATTTGTTTCTCAACATAATTGAATTGGTTAATGATCACTACAAAAAAAAAATATTTATTATATTTTATACTCTTTATATTACAACAACTGAAAATTACACAATCATATGTAATTTGTATTTATTCATATAGTAATTTTTATTTATTTGGAAAAGAACATATATGGTTGGTGAAAATTGCTCTCTTGCTTTTCCATCGTTAAAGTATAGCTAGTAGCACAATTATTATTTAAAAAACTCAGATACGGAATCCAAAAAACGGTATGAAAATACGTTTAAAAATGGAACCCATTGTACGGTATCGTTAAAAATTTAAATAGGTATGGATAAGATCTGGAGTTTGCGTAGGTTTGGGATTCAAGACAAAATGTGTAGTAAATGTGAGGGATTCAAACCCAAGGACCAATGTGAAACTCTAGTTTGACAGTAACGATAAAATCACACGGTCGTTAATTAGGGTTTATTTCTTATATTCATAGAGGTTTATAAACATATAAAGGGGGAAAAATAGAGAGAAAAAAAATGCTTGTTAAATGTGAAAGAAGATGCTCATATGGTACAGGATAGATTCCTTTTCTCATATGCTTTTGAGTTGGGACTTACGATTCAATTGTCCTTTTAATAGTAATATACAAAGACTGTTCTTTTCGATAAACACGAATACTACGAGTTAATTATCACTAAAGCAAAAATGATTAAAAGAATTAATTGTCATGTTTATCCCAACATTTGTCTTCCTTGTTTCCCGTACTGCCAACTCTCTCTCTTTCCCAGTGTTTTGCGTAACAGATAGATAAAGAGGGTAGAAAGATTCCATACGTTTTTGCTTCCTTTAATTAATCAAAACTTCATCTACCAACTAATCAACGTATTCTGACTCTGCTGGCGACTGTTTATTAATTATCACTAATACTAATAAACTTGTTCAGCAAGAGTATCTTGAGATCACAACTGCTGCATGGATCGACAACTTATCTATCATACATATCCAATCCAGGATATAATAGAATCGATCTCTAGTTTTGGATCCAGCAACTATTTTTTAGATAGTAAAATACTATATGCAAATGCAGCTTGAAAAAACCGGAATGTGTGAAGTAGTAACCCCTACGTTACGCCACAATCAAGGGCATTAACTGTTTAGTAATTAATTAGTCCTTATTGGATACCCATGGAATACTTTCTTGGACTGATTTGGCTACAAAGAAAACTATCGAATAAATAATAACCGAGTCTCAGTTTATAAACGTCAAAGTTAGCCAACCCCACTGCTACAAAAATACGGGTAAAAAAGTCAGATTTCCCGCCTATATTATATATTTACAATAACTAATTACAAATGATAGTCGTTGTCACTCATTTTAAAACACTACTATAGAATTTTGTGTATTAATAATTCAATATACAGTATATCTGTGTGAACAACCGCAAAATCGGTTGTTAGTATTTGCGGTATGGTATCTATACTTGATAAAACTCGTAATTGTATAGTAGCATCATTTTGATTTACTAGCAATTTTCTTAATTTTTTTGTCAACTTTTTTCCTTTGTGAAACCGTTGTCGAGTACTGTAAAGTTTAATAATCAATGATACTATAAGCATCAACAAGAAAAATAAAGTGGTATATACTTTTGTGATGATTAAGATACTAAGTCAAGATTATAATGTTGATATAAAGAGGAAACCGTACTAAAATTGATAAATTCACGTGGATCCCTATAGTCCACTTGTATAAACATTATTATTCCGAGCTGTAATCCCGTACAAAATTACAAACGCGAAGCAACTTTAAGCACATGTCATGTTAACAACTAGTGTTAATCCAATATAACCAGAATAGTATTTTAATAACGCTTATAAATTGTTTACTTAACGATAATTGTGAAAATAAGTGTCGTGCTCCGGCGGCAACAGTGTGTCTCTAGCGCAAAAAAAAATGTTGTCAGCTGTCTTAGATCCAACAACACTGGAGTGGCCCATATTTGAATTCGATTGGGGGGGTTAGTCTGTTTACTAATGTTGGTGCGATGGCTGATAGAATTTATAGTTAGCACATGCAAAACAATTTGTATATCGCGTTAAACATACTTACAATATAGATGTAATGGTGCCTGCTTTTTGTAACTCGGAAATGTTATTGATGGACGTTTAGTGTGATCTGTTTAAATATTCCTATAAAATACTAGTACTAATATAATTTCTAAGGTGACACCGGCAACAACAAAAAAGTTTTACTCTGATCTGGTAAACTATGCTTTTTAGATTCATAATTTTTTTTGTTTATTTGAAAAAGAAACTTGATTTACAAGGCAACTGCAAATTAATAGATAAAAAAAAAGTGACCAGATGTAAGGCCAACGTATTGCATGGCCCGTAGTCTTTCACTTTTCAGCAGTATGATGACAACACTAAAGATGGGCCTTTGTAAGAGTATGGAGTCCAATTCCAGCTGACATCGGCTGAGCTTCTTACTTGCTACGTTACCATGCACAAACAGTCAGATTGTTTCTTCATTCTGTGTATAGTGCTTGAAGGTTTGTCAACCAAAATTGCTACAAACATTTGATGTCTCTGCAGCTAACCAGTAGATATAAAAGTGCATGCCAAGGAGAAACTTTTTTTTTTCTTTTTGAAAAAACTGTTTTTGCATCCATAACATTTGCTTTCTTTAAATCACGTATCTCACACGTCTCTAGAAAGAAATTTGAACATTCTGTCAATCTTATAACCATTATTGATTAAGTTAAGTGTTAGTACTTAATTAGTATCGTCGTTGTCTCACCCGCTTATCTAGACTCACCGTATAATGCATGACAATATAATAATAATCCAATTTTCATTTTTGATCTAAAACTCATGTATATGGCTCAGTGAATAATAAAAACGTTAGGCCAAAATCTTTGAGATTTTTTTAAGGAATTTCTTTTGAGTAAAGTTTTTGAAAAGAGAAGAGTAAGAGTGTTGGAAATGAATGAAAAACTCTTGCAAAGCCATACAAATTATTTAGCAAGATAAAAAGCCATACAAACTATAATGTTATATATCTATTATTTAATAATTTAGTTTTTTCTTATAAATTATATATATATGATAAAATATTTTTGATCTGAATAAATTTAATTTTCATTCAAAAAAAAAATCAAGTTGGTAGGGTTGCACTAAGTTCTTTTTATTTATGAATTGTTTGGAATTAATATGTCATCATGATAAATTAATTATCCCCTTCAATTGACTTTGTCCCAAAGTAACAGAAGAATTGAAGAAATGTCACATCCAGGCGACGTAATTCCTCTGGTTTTGTGGTCCATAATAAGGAATTAATGAATTGTAATAAGACAACCACCTTTTTCCTTTATAACAACTTTGTTAATATATTTTCTTTATTGCATCTAGAAGGTCAACCAGATGTGACTTAAGCGAAGAGAACTGATTAGAAGATTGTTATTGAGGTAAATGATAAATTATGAAAAAGAATGGATCTTAACGTCGTTATTACCCTATCAGCTTGAATATTTCCGGACGGCTAAAACAATTACCCTATTATCTATGGACACAGATACGAAACTTTTGGTAGGGTGTAAATAGCTGTGTTTCTAAAAGAATAAAGCAAACTACATTAAAAACTAATTAAGCTGAAATTTTGTGCAACATCTTGAATAGCTTGCTCAACTATGAACAATCTGTTTTGAAGACTACACTATATATGACTGACAAGGCTCTAATCATAGCTTCCAACTCCAGTGAATAACCAATGAAGCAAATGATTTGTTTATAATCTTCACACTTGGCCATCTACTTCGTCCGAGTAAAACTAATAAACTAGTGGATACAGAAATAAAACTTTGTACGTGACAACGTAAGAAAAAAAACTTGGAAAATTAGTGGACAATTATTAGTCCAAAACAACACCCATTATTCAATATTACAATGGAACATTAGTTGATAAAAATACGATTACTAAAAGGTCTTATAAAACACTAGTATAATGACAAAAACACCGATTATTATTCTATTACAATGGAATGCAAGTTGAGAAAAACACCGAGCAAATAGAAATACAAATGACAGAGAGTAGAGTTTAAAAACCCTAAGCACCACTTGCCAAGTCCATGTCACGTTCCAAGAAACGTTGACACTCATCCGTGACCCTGCAAAGCGACTCGTGCGCCGAACCACTACCACCGCTGCTCAACGACATCATCGCATTGTCTCTCAGCTCCTTCACTTTCCTTCTCATCTCCTCACCTTCCTCTTCCGCCATAACCTTCCTCACAATCACCTCAATCTCTGACCTAGTAACTTCCTCCTTCAACCCATCCGCTCGGACGGCGACTCCTAGTTCGTCGCTGAGAAGCGCAGCGTTCATACTCTGCTCAGCGAAAAGCGGCCATGCGATCATTGGCACGCCACTAACCACGCCTTCTAGCGTCGAGTTCCAACCACAGTGCGTCAAAAACCCACCAACGGCCCTGTGAGCCAAAACTTCAGCTTGTGGGGCCCATGACGGGACCACGAGACCTCGGTCGCAAGTACGTGTCACGAACCCTTCCGGTAGATATTCCGGCGTGCTGTCTTTGGTTCCATCGCCGCTGGACGATAAATACACGCTGCAAGATGAGCCGTCAATCGGCGGTCGAACCACCCAGACGAACCGTTGCTGGCTCTGCTCGAGTCCCCAGGCCAGTTCGGTCAACAGTTTAGCCGTTAGAGAACCGCCACTCCCGAAGGAGATGTAGAGGACCGACTCATCTGGTTGTTGGTTCAGCCAATCCAAAACCGGGTGAACGGTTTTCGATGATTCTACCGGTCTGTATAACGGACCGATCGGGTAAACGGGTACACGAGCGAACCGACCCAAAAGTTTGGGGTCTTGGAGGGATTTCAATGATTTAGGCTCCATCTCATCCCATGTATTAACCAAAATGCCATCTGCTGTTGGGTAGGCCAGACAGTGACGCACAAAATCCCGGTACAACGGTTCGTCCGGAACAAGGTATGCGTCTAGAGTATCTTCAAACCGAACCGGTTCACATCCGGGTATCTCAAGCGGTTTTCTTAGTACGGTGTGCTCTTCTTGAACATCTCTCTCCAAAGTTGGATAATATATAGTAACCCCAAGAAAACGTGCGTTGGTAGTTATGAACACATACGTCAACATTCTGAACTCCTCCGCGAGACATAAAGCATCTGTGCCGAACAAGTCGACGATCAGAGCCGTTGGCTTTTGTGTCATCGCAGCGATATTGGATCGGAGGGCTGGAAGGGCTTCACGCATCATGATTCCTATCTTGGTCACCACGTGGTCTGCAGGGTCCACTAGATCAGAAATGTCCGGCGAAGGAATACTGACAACGTCCACGTCGGTGGAGTTTAAGTATTTGGACTGCGCGGAGCCTGCGTCGGTTTCGAGGACGAAGACAGTGACCTGGAAGCCATGCTCACCGGAGAGACGTTTAGCGAGCTCAATCACCGGGATGATGTGGCCCATTCCCGGACTTGAAAGCAAAGCGGCGTGTGGTTTTGTGATTTTCATTGATACTTACTTCTTATTTTCTGGTTTGCACGTCTTTTTTGTTGTTGATGATGGGTTTCTATGGTGCCTACATTGGGTTCATTTATAGCCAATATTATTACTACTGAATATCATTAATAATTTTATGTACCCAGTCAGTCTTAGTTATAAATAAATGGTAGTAATATTTAACTAAAATATGTAATAACTTATGATTAGTTTGAATTAGTTAAACACTTATTATTATAGGATTTTCGACCCCGGTTTTGTGTGTGTGAGGTGTATATTTTTGTTTCTATTAGAGCACCCTTATCGTCAACTATCTTGTTTAGAGTATCTGATAAATAAATTACATAATTAAAACTATAGCACTGAACCAGTAATAAAGAACATGTGGCAATGGGGTATCTAGAGGGGTTATGAAAGTTTGTTATATACTGCCATTGGTGCTGCTGCTCTTACACTACCATCTTAAGGGTGCACATGATGGTCTTACACTCACCAAGGCACTAAATGACGATTAGTAAACTATATTATTAATGCTGAGATGCGGTTAAGATGTTTGAGCAAAATTTTAGAGATTAGTGTTTTCCAAGAAACGTCTAGGACTGTGTGGAATCAAATATCAAAAATGTTCGAAGAAGTTGATAAGTATATTATTATCTCTATGATTTATTCGAAACTAGACTAGTATGCTACATTATTGATCACATGTTGAATTTTTTTATGTGCACTGATGACATTGAATTAAAATGATAAAGTATGAAAAAAATCGTTTTAACTTTGTTTTTAACAGACTGAGCAGAGTGCATTGCACGATGGTCACTGGTTGACCATATTGAGATCTGGAAACAGATGGACTCTTTGTTCTTTTTTTAACAGTTATTCACTATTCCATTCAATAACAATTTAATCATAATATAGACGGATAACCTAATAGTATAATTTATAAATCTTTTCTGTTCATCAGGAAACGATCTAAAACCATGCAACTCGAACTTTTTTGTCTATAAAAAATGTACATATGATAATACAAGAACCACATCAATTGGGTTATGAAATATGAGTTTTAGGTTAATTTACAGATTTTATTGATAAGTAAACATACACGTACGGTATCACAAAAAATAACTAGTACAAATTCTTTTTTTTTTGTACAATTAGTACAAATTGAATTTCAAATCATAAAGAAAACTTCCTATTAAATAATATTGTATAGAAATAATATAGTTATAGAGATATAAAATTAAATTTTGTTGACAAAAATGGAATTGAACACCTTGTTTGTATATATAATCAAGAACATACAAATGAAGCAAGAGTTTTTAGAACTTAAATAAAACAGTATCGTTAACGCATATACGAATTCACCTTAAACAAACCAATTGAAATATACTACTAACAAAAAATGATTTGAATACCCGGAGAGAGACTATCCGTGGGCTGCACCTCCCCTTGGGGATTAGTCTGGGCCTTTCCATGGGCCTGGGATACTCCCAGGTTAATCAAAAAAAAAAAAAAATGATACTGTGTATATAACGATATGTGACAAAAAACCAACTGAGATATGATTGTAATTTCTGCATAAGTCAAGAAAATACTCTATATTATTGGTTCCTCCCACGTTCTAGCTACCACCACAATTGTCCTACATAACAGATATTTATATTAATTATGATCATGTGTTTGAGCAATTACTACTTAAGATATCTATAGAAAATACCAACTACTGCCTAAAACTATATTATATATATATATATATATATATATATATATTAGTGATTAATACTGAGCAATAGTATGCATACATATTGCAACTCATAAAGAAGAAACATATATATATATATATATATATATATATATATATATATATATATATATATATATATATAATCTTAACATGATTACCAGGAAAAAAACATATGTAGGAAACGTAGACGAAAATAAAAGATTAAGAAAAATATATGATTTCATGATGAAATTGTTGAGATTCCTCATAAAAAAATAAGAAACGAACATTAATATACTTTAAAATAAAAATGTAGAAATTAAAATTTAACATAATATCAAAATATTTATTTATTGATTCAAGTAGGATGATCCAAAAAAAAATATCAGTTATAAAATGAGATTCTATTAGAAACAAACCGATAAAAACCACCATTTCAAAGGATTTATTAAGATTTCACATTAACATTTTTAAATGAACTAGTACTAAAATATGAGAAATATTCTAAGATAGAATTAAAAAAAAAATTGTTACAAAAATAACTTCAAAAGAGAAAAATGATTAAAATAAACTTTATTAAACGGTGTAAATATACATTTATACTCTTCGGGTTAACTAATATAGACTTCAGGTTTAGAGTTATAGGGTGGAGTTTTGGAGATAAGTTTAAAATAATAAAAAAAAATTAAAAAAAGGCTTATTTCGACATTTTTTTTTACTATTTTGGTGACAAAAACTTTTTAAATGGCTGTTTAAGAGAATTGTCCTATTAATATATATAAGATTTTCAAAAAATGACATCCCAATAACATAACATAAAATACCTATCGCAAAGAACAATTTTTAAAGCCATGCTTATCCATTTCGACTTCTTAGCAAACTAACCTACTTATATAATTATAGTTTGAATATATTTTAGGTTTATTATAACTTTTTAGTTTTGAATATAATTTTAAAAACATAAATTTATATACTTTTAGGTGTGAATATAATTTTTTTTAATTAAAAAGTATATATTTTTGACTTGCTATTTCAATTGAGAATCGTTAATGTTTATTTAAATTTTAGATTGACAAACAAACATGAATAACAAAAAAAAATCAGCCACTTTTAACTTAAAAGAAAACAATCAAACTAATTTCATCCATAAGAACATATCATGTGACAGTTTTAAAATATTCAAGATCACTCCATAAAAATGTCAAAATGATCCGGTGGCGGGTGACATGCCACAGCATATGTGTTGAAATTTATATACTTTAATCGAAAATTACCAATTAATCGAAAATTACCAGCATATGTGGTGAAATTTTTCGCTTATTATATAGTTCTATACTTCTATGACCAACTTCTTCATTTGTTTTCTACTACTATCTCGGTCAGTACGTAATATATTCCCGTGACATCACAAAACGAATATTTAACTTATGAGATGCTAATTCAAGAAATTAAAACAAATATTAGTTGAATGACTAAGGAAGATGGCTAAAAAAATAGATATTGAGATCATCAACAAAAGATAATATAAATATTTACAAAGTCAACTATCACGAATATCAAAGTTTAAACTTTTCAAACATGATTATCGAAAATTTAGATATTTGAATCCCGACGTCGGCAGCAAAGATCAAGTATGATCTTCTTTCTGTTTGCCTTTCTTTGACACTGCCTTCATAGTTTTATATTTACTATTTACCGTTGATGTTCGGGAGCTAAGTCTCACAAGTTCTTGTTGGTGCGGTCAAAAGCTTCTGCAATATCTCTTCTTTGGGGCTCATGGAAAGCCAAGGTGTGTGTTACTTTAGCTCGTTGATACCACCATTATGTCATTTATCCTGCTGCGCATCTTAAATCCATAAACTTCTGCTCCATAAATCGACATATGTAAATGAAACATTTGCCTATGATCCTTAAAACATTTCAAAATTTTTATATAGGAAAAAAGCTTCAAAATTATAAATTTTACTAAATTATCTAAAGTTTCTTTAATCTCAGGACCACCCCTGATGATAAACATTAACTATCTAGTCAAGAGGTTCATGTGTGCGACCTAGTCTCCATAAACGTTATCTCTATCTTTGTTTTGTTTGCTATTGTGTTTTATGTTTCATTTCAGCAAAGAGATGGTTTGTAGTGGTCATAAAGTTTGAATTTCTTAACGAATGAAAGTTGTTTTTTTTTAAAAAAAGGGAGAAAGGAGATCATCAAATCTCATCAAATTAATCATAAACAAATCTTACCGCTTGTTATATAATGTGTTTGATTTGTAAACAAACGTATATTGCTTTTTCTTTCTTATGTTATTCCTTGTGACTCTTAACGAAAATATATATAATTTACAAAACGGTAAGTCAAGGCTTGCATTGCATTGAGGAGAAGCCTATATCCTGACTTATGTAAATATTAGAGATTCGTTGTTTAGAATAATGGTCCGACTCCAGATTTGATAATACGGTCATTTTAGTTTTCTCTATTAAAATATTCTTATCTGTCTTTTGTCGCGAGTTGAATAATTGATCTTAAGTATTTAGAATTATATGGCGCGACCGTTGTTAGCAAGCATTACGCAAACGCAAGTTTAAATAAAATTGCAACCAGGCGGTCCCGTTGATCTAATACATGTCACAATGATAGCTTACGGTTTTCCCCCGCAGTTATGCGTATTTTGAAGTTTGACCAAAACAGATGTGGATTGAAGTTTGGATCATATTAGACAACAGACACCCTTTTTCTTTTTAAACTATCACACTAAACTACAAACTTATGCATTGTTTTACTTTCATTAGGGAGTTTGTTTTTAATATGTTTTCCAAATATAAAACAAAAATGAAATAGAACTTTTACTTTGTAAAATTATTGACAAAAAAATCTTAGTAGTTTGATAATAAATAACCCAAAGAAGCGTCTGAAAGCCCGTTCCACCTTAGTACTGGTCATACTGACCCAATTAGAATATCATACAGGCCCATTTAGTGTTACGACTTCTTATAGGATTCCTATTGGCCCAGTTTAAACGACGTCGTTTAGGACTACATGATTGTCAACGCCTGGTGCTAGTTGGCGTTGGCTCTGCGTCTTCTTCTCTCTCAAGTGGTGACTCACTCTGTACCCGTGAAAGAACCCTAGAAGGCAAACATGATGAGCCTGTCGAGATCCGCCGCCCTGATCTTCTTATTCCTTCTTCCGTTGCTTAGCTTCTCGTTCTCCGTCGATAATCCGACGGATCGGCGGGTTCTGGTTCTTCTCGACGATTTATCCCTTAAATCCTCTCATTCTATCTTCTTCAGCACTCTCAAATCCCGTGGATTCGATCTCGATTTCAAGTTAGCTGAAGATTCGAAGCTCGCGCTTCAACGATACGGCCAGTACTTGTACGATGGGCTCATCATCTTCGCCCCGTCCACAGAGCGTAAGATCTTTTAATATCTGAGCTACCTGATCGCTAGTTTTTTATATGTTTGGGAATCGATCTGGACATTTGATCTCATTTGCTTGTGTATAGGATTTGGAGGTTCCCTGGATTCGAAATCCATAGCTGATTTCGTTGATTCGGGTCGTGACTTGATCTTATCGGCGGATACTTCTGCTTCTGATCTGATTCGTGGAATTGCCTTAGAGTGTGGGGTTGATTTCGATGAGGTTCGTCTCTCATTACTTGTAATTATCTTCTTTATTGGGAAAAAAATGCAAAATAGGATGTTGATGTATTAGCTGTTTGTCTCCTTAGGATTCTTCGGCTATGGTTATTGACCATTCCAGCTTCTCCGTCACTGACGGCGACCACACCTTAATTGCTGCCGACGATTTAGTTAAGTCTGATGTCATTTTAGGAAAAACCAAGATTGAGGTAACCTCCCTGCTCCCTAGGAGTTATGTTTGTGTCTTGCCTCCTCTTTCAACACTTTAAGTTCAATGTGTGTTTGGTTTCTCGATTACAGGCTCCCGTGCTCTTCAGAGGTGTTGCACATTCATTGAATCCTACCAACAATCTGGTGAGGGTGAAGACCTTGCCTGTTTCTTGCATTGAGTTTATGTCGATAAGTATAACATTAATGTGTCTTTATCTAAAGTACTATGCTTTGATGTTAGTATTGACTTTTTCCTGTTCATGCCTCGTACTCCATTTCTAGGTTTTGAAAGTTCTTTCATCTTCTCCTTCAGCTTATTCTGCTAACCCGAGCTCGAGGTTGTCGAGTCCTCCCCAGCTCACTGGGTCTGCAATTTCGCTAGTGTCGGTCATGCAGGTTTGTCTCTTTCTCCTGTAACTGGATACTGTATATGCACCACTTCCTGTGATGTCTGAACTATCATGTTCTTGGCTGTATTCAGCTCTACACTGTCGAATTTTTTTTTTATTCAGTGCCTTGAGCTCACAGATTTTGATGTATATTTTAAAACTGCAGGCCAGGAACAACGCTAGGGTTGTGATTTCTGGCTCTTTGCAGTTGTTTAGCGATAGGTGAGTAGATTTTTGATGGTATCTCTTCAGCTGATCATGCATATGGATGTTTCTTATTCTGAGATTTTGTTTGCATGCGGCAGGTTATTAAGATCTGGTGTCCAGAAAGCTGGGAGTCCGACCAAGTAAGTAGAAACATGTTTCATCTAGTGAAATTTTAGTTTCACATAATCTGTAGCTATAAAGATCTGAGGATTTTTGTTTTGTCAATGCTGATGTCGCATTTCGTTTTAAAAGAAGATTAACTGATCGTATGTAAAACTTTCCCAGATATGAAAAATCTGGCAACGAACAGTTTGTGACCGAACTAAGCAAATGGGTCTTCCACGAAAGAGGCCACCTGAAGGTATATGCAGATACTTTTCACTTTTTTGCTTTATCCTCTAAACCTTTGTAGCGAGAAATTGGTTGTTTCAGTAGTCACCGCTTTAACCTGCAAGGGTGCGTTCTCACCTATCTTCTGTGTCCAGGCTGGTAGTATTGTACACCATAGGGTTGGAGAAACAGATGAGCCAGCAATATATAGGATAAAGGATGACCTGGTATGGTTTCTGCATCTTCTGCATCTTCTGACTCACCAAAAGTTTCCTGTCCTTAAGTGATAATCGCCAGGTAATTTAGTGGAAATCTGCGGCAAGCTTATAATGTGGCATTTCATGGCAGGAATTTTCTGTGGAGATACTCGAGTGGTCAGGGAAGAGCTGGGAACCGTATGTAGCTGATGATGTGCAGGTTCAGTTTTACATGATGAGCCCATATGTGTTGAAAACCTTGTCAACAGACAAGAAGGTGACTTACTTCGGAGCTCCAAAACATATCTTTTCTATTTATTTATTTTTAGGATATAAGTTTCTTTCAGCTTTAGAAGTTAGAACTCAGTCTGCTTGGTGTTGCCTACTTTGCAGGGTATGTTTCATACATCATTCAAGGTTCCTGATGTGTATGGTGTATTCCAGTTTAAGGTTGAATATGAAAAGCTCGGCTACACTACACTATCTCTTTCAAAGCAGGTGAGTAATAATCTTCTTAAGAGTTTTTGCAAACTTTCTAGACAAAAGAGATATAACAGAGGGGAACATATGCAGATTCCTGTGAGGCCTTACAGACATAATGAGTATGAGAGATTTATACCAACGGCGTATCCTTATTATGGAGCCTGCTTTACCACTGTAAACCACCAATACTCTTCACTCTCCTCTTTTTTTTTCTACACACACACATAAATAATAAAGGTGCTAATACATTGTCTTTTTGGTTCTTCATTGTAGATGGCTGGTTTCTTTGTCTTCAGCTTCGTCTACCTCTACCATAAATAGAAAACTCCCTTAAATCGGTTCTCGACTCGCATAAAGTAAGCCAGACCTTCATATTAGACGCGAGAAGAATACATTTCAATCTTGATACCATTAGTTTCTTCTTCTTTTTTTTTGCCAACAAAACTTTAAACACTGGCAACCTTTTTCTTGTTACTCAGAAATTTTATGTGAACGTAAGCTTACACCACCTTAGTCAAAATATACAAGTACTGCATGTTCGAGGCAGGTCACTAGTCGCCATTTAAAACCCATGATTGGGACGTGTCTGGTTGATAAGAAAAGTTTAGGGAATAAATAATATCCTCCTAATATCGGGTATACGTGTGAATTACATTAAGTTATGTGATTAATACCAAAATATCTGGTAGGTGTGTGAATAAGAAAAATCAACCATACTTGTGTAGTAGTCAAAAAGTAGTAGCTACAATTGGAAATAACCACTAAATATGTAGCGATTGCATGAACAATAAAAAGTGCTAGAAGGTTCTGGCACCAAAATAAGTGAAAGACAAGGATATAAATGTAAATAAGCAGTCATCATATGTGCTTGAGTAAATATGGAAACTATTGGGTAGATATGTGAAAAAAGTAGAAGGTACATTCTGTATATACGAAAAAGTGTTGGGGTGTTAATCTAATAAGAGACTAGTAGTTTAGTAGTGAGAGGGGCATGATTAAAATAGAATAAATTGTTGGACTTGTAATAATAGAAAGGGTGGAACCAGTCAAACTCGCGACCAATGGGAAAAAAGAAAAGAATATATCAAAAGAGAAGAAGACAAAGTCAAAGAAGAGAGACAGAAGAAGCAACTCAGTTGTTTCTCTCCTCTCTTCTTCCATCGCTCTCCTTCACCACACACTCTAACTCAGAGAGCACGTAAAGAGTTGTGTTCAATCTTTTATCTCTTCCCGGATCCACAGGCAGTGTTAAGGTACTTACTCGCTTTTCTTTGAATTCCATTATACTCGTCTTGTCTTCTCTCTCTCTCTGCTTCCTAAAGGTAAAGGATCAAGTGCACGATTATTAGATTCCAGCATTCTTTTGGGGTTCTAGATCCATATTAAAAGTCAAACCCATTAGAAGCTTCTGTCTTCCCCTCACTGTCCATGTTTCTTGGACTATTCTCCAAACCCATGGAAGAAGACAAATCAAACTCCAGCAGGAACAGAACACCACAGATCCGAACCGACATGGGTTCCTTATACTCAGCCGATCTCTCTTCTTACAAGTCAGCCTGCAAAGAAGACCCAGATTTACAATCCTTCGACTCCTCCCTTCATCAACGCACCAACAGAGTCATCAACTCCCTCGCCTCCGGTGCTGAATCTCGTTCTTTATCCTTTGACGCCCTCATTGAAGTCTCTGGTTGTCTTCTCGAAATGAACCAAGAAGTCGTCAAGTTCATCATCGAAAGCAGAGAAGATGTGTGGGACAACAAAGACTTGACTTGTTTGGTCAACGCTTACTTCGACAGTAGCATCAAGACCTTAGACTTCTGCAATGCTGTCGACAACTGCGTCAAACGAGCTAGGATAGGTCAAATGATCATTCAGTTTGCGGTTAAGCAGTTCGAGATGGAGTCTTCAGTGAATAAACCCGTGGTGGAGCCTGGTCTTAATAAGTACGCCAAAACTTTGGAAGAGCTTAACAAGTTCAAGGCTTCTGGTGATCCCTTTGATGGAGACTTCTTCATGCTCTTTGAGTCTGTTTACGAGCAGCAGGTTATGCTTCTTGAGATACTCCACAAGCAAAAGAGGAAGCTTGACAAGAAGCTCAAGAACATTAAGCATTGGAAGAAAATATCAAACGTCGTCTTCGTGACTGCCTTTGTCTCTGTTTTGATCTTCTCTGTGGTCGCAGCCGCTATAGCCGCGCCACCAGTTGTGACTGCCGTTGCAGCTGCGTTGGCGGTTCCAATTGGCTCTGTAGGGAAATGGTGTAGTCATCTTTGGAAGAAGTATGAAACCGCTGTGAGAGGACAGAAAGATATCGTTTTGTCAATGAGGGTTGGTACTTATATTACAATGAAAGACATGGAGAACATTAGACTCCATGTAGATAAGTTGAAGATTGAGATGGAATCGATGATGCAAAGAGTTGATTTTGCAATCAAGGAGGAAGAAGAAGAGGTGGCTGTGAGGCTTGCGATGCAAGAGATCAGCAAGAGGTTTGATGTTTTCACAGAGAGAATAGAGGAAGTGGGTGAAAACGCAGCTAAGTGTAGTAAAGATATCACATTGGCGAGAACCATTGTTTTAAGACATATTCTAAGTTTCCAAACTAGTTCAGAGCAAGGAAACTTGTAAGTCTCCCCCCCCTATACTTTTCTTTATAATTTTGTGTGTGTGTGAAGTTTGGATCTTTTTTGGCTCACTTATGTGCGTTTCTTTTGCTCAGGATTGAGGCTATCACATTGTGAGAGATAGGATGTATAAATAAACCGATGGTTTTGGGAAGAGGCTATATGGGTATATCACATATATATAGCCTATAGTATGTTGTATGTAGCAGTGTGTCACCTCTTGTATACATTTGTATCAGTTAAGCAGGTGGCTTCACATTATAATGTAAACACACAATTGGAAATAATTTTCAAAGTCGATATTTGATGATCACCAGAGTTGTGGAAATAATGTATACTTGAAGGGAGACAAATTAAAAACTTAACGTTCTTATAGATCAATAAGATTCACGCTGTCCGTAAAAATTGTTTTAGTTTAGACCGTAAATTGTACGCTAGGCCTGGCGAGTTGCTTATGAAGATTAGCTCACTGCGTGTATAATAATCATCAGCATGAGCTGACCGATGATGCTATCCCGTGACACGACGATCTAATCTCAATTTTGTTATCATTCTCCCATGCAAGAAACAGCTAAATTAAATTACTCATACTCCCCAATAGCGTGGATTATTTTCCATATAAATAATTTGGAGTTGATATGCAATATAATCATATCTTATAATTAGCAGTGTACATGTTTTAAAAATGTGAATGAAATTCTTCATTAGTTAATGGCTTATATAGTTTTATTCAGTGTATCCGCATTAATAATGAGTAAACAAAATGCATGATTGTACTAAATATATTTGATACTATTCGATTTATTTTGTCAACTATCCACATGTTTATTAGCCTCGTTTTAATTATATAAATACAGGAAATAGTTAGCTGTATCATAACAAACGTTTGAAATAGGTTATAAATAAGATGAGAAATAGAATAGATAAGCAACTGCCTAAGTGTAATTGTGATGTAAAAATATATATATGGTGATAAGATGCTCTTTCTTGGGAGCTTCTTCGTTTGCTTGCGTCCTACGCCAATACTATAAAAGGAAGCTCAAGTCTTCAGTTTTAATCTCAGACCAAAACTTTCTATGTTCTGTCTCTCCCTAAAATCAAACGTTTTTTTTTCTTTTACTCTTAGAGATCGACGATGGCGTCGAAGAAAACTCTAGTTAGAAACTTCTTCAACATTTCCAAAACCTATTCCCGGGTTACCCGAATGCGTCCTCCTTCCAAATCCGGCACTGCTCCGGTCTCCGGAGATTCTGGAATCCGTCGGAGGTTTATCCACAAGAGGGCACTTTTCTGGCCGGAGATATCTCCAAAAGGAGGTACTCTGATGGAGAAACTCAAGGAGCTGAGTTTGTCGAATGATAGGATTCGCCTTGACGAGATGTTACCGCCACCGGAGAATACGTCTCCGGGAATTGCCCAGGCGGTGACGATGGAAGACGTGAAGAAGCTCATGAGGGCAGCGGAAATGGAGATGGTGAAAACAAGGCTGAGAGAGATGGGGAAAAACTGGGTTTCCTATTCGGAGTTTGTTCGGGTATGCGGAGAAAACAATTCGGATCCTGAACAGGGTAACCGGGTCGCGAATATGCTCGAGGAAGGCGGAGACGTTATCGTTTTGGGAAATTTCGTCTGCCTTAAACCGGAAGAGGTATATAATTTGTTTTTTGAACCATGCATGGCATGCATTATTATAATGCAAACCTAACGTGTTTTTTTCTTCTTATTATTAATATGTATGATTACAGCTAACAAACGCCGTGGCTGGTCTGATTCCGACACACGAACCCACTGGGGACGACGCCGCTACAAAACAAGAGTTTGAGAAACTTGAGGTTATAAAATCAGATATCGACAAAAGAGCCGAGAACATGGCAAGGAGAGAATTATATGTGGGATTAGGGATTGTGATAGCTCCAACGATTGGGTGTTTTAGATTGACGTTTTGGGAACTGTCGTGGGACGTGATGGAGCCCATATGCTATTACGTAAGTACGGCTTATTTCATGGCTGGTTACGCCTTCTTCCTCCGGACCTCAAAGGAACCTACCTTCGGTGGATTTTTCAAAACCCGGTTCGAGAAGAAGCAGAAACTTTTGATTAAATCGCTTCATTTCGATATTGATCGGTTTACTAAGCTGCAGAAGATACATCGTCCCGAGTTGACTAACTCAGCTGCTCCTTCTTGATCTTATTTCTTATTCGGATACTAAACAAAATGGTTTTATTGAGATTAAAACGAACTTTGTTATAAGGATCTTTTACCTAATGAAAACTTTCCTTACTTAACTCCCCTAATTAATCTCTAGAACTGCGTCAAATCAAGAATTCAGTGTAACGAAAAAACATTTGTATAACACGCAAAGTTTCAGACTCTTATTACGGAAACCAAAGAAGATAAACTGTTAAAAAACAGAAATAAAGAGCAATACTACAAAAGTAGAAAGCAGTACGTACGATACATGCATGTACGTATACGTGTTTATATATTTTTTATTTTGGTATACGTACGTATAACATATGTGCTGGTTGGCTGGCTCAAAACTTTGGACCTGGTAGAGTACTCTTGGAAGCGATAACGATGTCTTTGAGAGTTTCCTTAAGGCTGTAGTGATTTGAGACCAAAATGTCGTAAACCTGTTTGAATCCTCGACCGTAGACCGGTGTATCATCTTCTTTTATCTGATGAATGCAAAACTCGACGAGCTTCTTCTCGAATTCAGACCAGTCGTCAACTTTCTTTGAAGTGCTTGCAGCTGGAGGGGTGTTGGAAGAAGAAGAAGAAGAAGAGGGAAATGTATGAGACTCCAACCACATGAGGCCTACCACTTGACAGAATCCTTCTTCAAGCTCTAACTTAAGATCTTTATAACCTGTGAATTATCAAAACCAAAAAGGTACTTTAATCTGTGAGGTCTCTCCATGTTTCTTGGTGATGATGAATATCAGTGGTTAATTATAAACTGGATTTTACCGTTGAGTCTAAGCCAAGCATGCATCATCTCGTGAGCCGCGATATATCCTGTGAGTAACCTAGGAAGTCCGTGTATGATGAGAATTGCAGTGACCTCAATGCCACTCACCATTTGAGTCTCAGTAACCATGTTGATTAGCGTGTTGTTTGGTCCCCTCTTTGTTTCTTTGACCTATTAAGATGTAGAAGCAGAGTGAATCTCAACAACTCCATATTTTGGAATTAATGAAAGAGAATCTCTATAGTACTATAAAGTTATGCAAAACGACTTGAAATGTCTTACACTTGTGACATATTGTTCTTCGGACAAGCAAATACCTCTTGTTACCGCCTCATGATGATAGTTCTGTTTATTAGTGAAACAGATGAGATAAGACAGTGATGGAAAAAGTTTTTATTTTTGTTCTAAAAGGGGGATGGTGTTGTCTACTCACAATCTTCTCTTCCTGCTCAGCTTTATTCAGAGCTTGTTTCTGAACAAGAAGAAGAGGAAACTCTTTATCAACTTTGAAGAACAAGCCTTCTAAGAAGTCACGTATTTCCATGTGCAAATCATGGCATTCATAAGTGTCCATGACTGAAGATCCAATGCACTGTAGGCATAGCCACCGATCATCATCACCAAGCATCACAAAGTTTGTTCCTCTAGGCTACAAAACAACATAAAAGAAAATGCAAAACTCACCAAGACTATAACCTTCTTTGTTAATAACAAACCTCAGTTATAAATAGTACCTCTAATCTTTCACAGCTACAACACTTGGCAGTTCCATCATTATCATGACAAGGACAGTATTTTTCCTTCCAGAACGGATGCTCGTTGTACTTTATACCTTCTTCTGTTGGAGGAATCTGAAAGAATAATAATAGGTGTACAGTTATATCCCATAAAAGTCATAAACAGACCAATTATTTTTCACTTGACTAAAAACTAATGTACTTTCATTGCATAAGACAAGAGAGCTAGTGAGAAAGTTATATACCTTGTTTTGGCAGACACAGCAGGTGGGATGACGGTGCTCCTTATAGCAAGATCTGTGAAATTTTCCTTTTCTTGCAATCTAAGGAGTGTAGTTACACACACAAAAATGTCAGTTAATATTAAAGCAGCAATCAAGAGATCTCTAAAAAATGGTATTTATTGTGATCTTTGAAACCTCGTCCAGGGCAATTGGTTTGTGACAATGAAGGCAACATAGACAATGAGGATGCCAAAGATCACCAAAGGCATTGACAGATACTCCATCTTTGATCTCAGATTTGCAACCATTGCATATGCTACAAGTAATAAGTAAAAAAAAAAAACATATTTCAAGATTTGAGAGATAGAAAATGCAAGAAACAAAAAAGAAAATCCCCTTAGAGTAGATAAAAGATGCATGCACATAAGGATTTTACCAAGGACTGGAAGGAGCAACTTGTTTGTCTTTGGAATGCTTAAATTGTCCTTTATCATCCTCCACTTGCTCTCTTTTGCCTTCCTCCTTTGACTTTTCTAATCTTCTCTTTTCCTCCTCTTTCTGAAACAGCTTCAAGTTTTCTTCCATTGCCCTTTTCATCTCAATCTGTTCAGTATCCACTTTCTGTCTTTGGACTTCCTCCTTTGACTCTTGTAATCTTCTCTCTGCCTCCTCCTTCTCATATTGCTTCAAGCTTTCTTCTGTTGCTCTCTCTATCGCAGCCTCTTCATCTTTTTCTCTTTTCTGACGTACGATGCCATCTTCCTTTTCATGCATTGATATTTTGATGGCCGTTTTATATTGATTCTGCAGGTTTCAGATCGCCAAAAGATATAAAGAAGGCAAAAGCATCTCAAAACTTATTAATATACGTAAACAAAGAAAGAAAAAAATAACCTCAGATGGATCATCATCTTGTTTAGTAGATGAACTGAAGCAAGAGAACCACCCCATATACTCTGTAACTCCCTACTTCACAAGCCGTCTAGAGGGAAAAGAAAGAAAACACACGAACAAAACCCCCACAACTCTTTGCTTTCATTTAATTGGAAAGTGAGTTTTTAGAAATTTCCAAAAACATTAGAGAGAAAACTTCTTTTGCATTCATGTTTTGAATTTATCGCGAGAGGGAGAGAGATGGTGAGAGACAGACAGATATTAGGGAAGCCGAAGAGGGAGACTAAAACACTAGTGGTCTAGCTTTTTTGTTTAATAAGTATTAAAAAGGGGAAGATTAAACTACTACTATCTTATTGAAATATTAATTAAAGGAAAGCTGCATGCATATGTTTTAGATTGTCTGGTGCTCCTAGTAAAATAGATTGCTCTCCCTTATATATTTAAACATATTAAAATTATGTATATATTGATCTGCAAAACTTGATTTTGAGGGTTTTATTTATTAAACATTTATGCAATTTCCTTTTTTTTCCCTTCTAAATGCGTATAAACGCATCATAATGAAAATGGTATTTCTACATTATATATTAATAGCCAATGACAGCGACGACCGTCAACTATTTTACAGACAAATAATTAATACTGTAAGAAAGATATATTTTTATTGTAATTATCAATGAAGAAAAGTTAAGAGAGAATGAAAAAGGTCATCATTTTGTTTTGGGTAATACGTAGATTGATTCATCTCATTTTACTTTAGATGAGTCTAGTCATAATGCTTTTAGTTGACCTAACCTAATTTCCAACTTTAAAACTATTTTGGTAATGTACCATGTTTAATCATCTTTGCTAAATTGATAATGTAATGTTTTAGTCACTTTTTTTTTTTTTTTGTCAACAAATAAAATAATGTTCTTTGTCAATTTGGTTTTCTCATTGATTTAAAGGCTATTTCTATTTGAAATTACTGGTCTCTTTACATAAGCATTTAGGTTTGGTATTACATGATTTGATGATTAGGAGATTATTTATATCCTAAATTCCTAATACTCTCTCTCTCTCTCTCTAGGTACATAAATGGCTTTCTATCTGCAAATGGGGAATCAATTATTGTTTTAGTAGTTTAATATGATGTGGTAAGTCCGTATTTCTTTTATACATATAAAGATGATACCCCATCACGTGGTTTTCTTATTCATAATCCTAATACTGACGAACAAGTTACTATCAAGGATTTAATAAATGAGCAGTGCTTGAGAGGCACGTCGTACTCTTATTTTGACTAAAATTTGAATGGCGTGCGTGACCATAAAAAAGCCCATTAATACAAGATCTGAGATATTTAGCAACAGAACCAATGAGCCTTTAAACGATCATACTAGAATTAACTCTTCCAACTTTTTTGTTTTCTTTTTGAAAAAAACTAACACTTCCCAACTGCCAGAAAAACATCCGAGCTTATAAACAAACTTCCTTATCTCTACTAGTCTATACTTACAATCGGAAATGTTCATATACCAAAAACATCAGAGTAACGTTATAAGTTTCTAAACAGCCCTTCCCTTCTTCTCGTGCGGGAGAGTGTGATTATTTGCATTTGCAGATCAACTGTTGGTTCTAATGTCTCTCTGTTCCCATTTCAAGTCAAGTCATAAGAATAATATTAACTAGATGATTACCCGCGCGCATGCGCGGGGTGAAATTAACATACTAATCATCGTTGAATATTAATTTTGATTGTTCAACCATGATGTCATAAGTCTCCAAACGTATAATTATGGATCGTCAATATAATGTTGATGAGTAGAGTGGTGTTTGTTGATATTTTTTTAAAAGCTTATTTAATTTACATTGGGTTTCAATGATATCCTTCGAATGTTATAGTTCACCATCTCATTTCGATATAAAGAATCATATTTTTGAAATGATATGATCAAGTAACATTTGAGATCCATGCTTGGCAAAATTAAAATTAATTATGTATACAAATTATTTGTAGAAAATATTATTTATTTTGTATTAATTTACATATTATGCAATAATAATTATATTGAATAATTGAGGAGCGAATAGCTATTACGTATACAATTAAATTCGAGTAAGAACATAAATAAAAACAACATTTCTCTTTATTTACAAAACTTTTTGTTGATAAAAAACAAAATAAACCATTTATTTATTTACTATAATATATAATTAAAATCAAATGATATTGATGTAGATATATGATATATAGCTCCATGATTAATATATATAGCTCGTACATATTATAAAATAATATATATGTATATATATTAAATAATATAGAAACCAATAAATTACCTAGAATTAAAAACTTATTTTTTAAGGATTTTAATATTCCATGATTAAAATATATAGCTCGTATATTAATATGTTATAATGACATATGTTTACCAAAATATGTTGTAATGATTCATGTAAGTATATAATTAACATATATGTATTTTATATGATATAGAGTTTAATTTAAACAATATTAAAGTATATATATATATATTTAATCTGAATATATATTAAATGATACTTAATATTCATATGATATTATGATCATTTGTATCTTTTTATAACAAAAAAAAATAAAAACATTGTTCACAAAATTTTGATTGTAATGCTTTTACTGTTTTAGTAATTTATAGTTGTTTTCAAAAATTCATAATATAACATGTAAGAAAAATATTTTAAATTTTTTATTATATGGTTAATGTGATTGTTTAATTTTCTAATAATATAAATTGAAAAATGATGAAGAATACAAAATATCTTATCAAATCTTTATTATTCAAAACATTAATTGTCACATATATGCTAATCATATTAGGTAATTCCGTAGCTTTTATTTAAGGAAAGAATGTAAAATATCATTTTATGCACTACTAATCAATATGAGTGTTAATTTAATAAAAGTATAATCTATAATTAGATGGACCAACTTTTTTCTAAGGATTCTGAGAATCATCCTGGTGATGACACGTGGATACACTTAAAAGTTGTAATGCTCTAGGATTAATATATAGGAGATAAGATGTTAGAGTCAAGTACGATAAAGAAAAGATAAAAACACTAGTGGTCTAGCTTTCTTTTTCTCTAAGTTTTATTATATAAAAGGAAAGATAAAAACTATCCTATAAATTGTTATTAAAAGAAAGTTGCACATTGTTTGCAGATAGTGCATATACTTTAACTGTCTGATGCGATTAGATATGATGATGAATAAAGTGGGGGTGTTGTTATGATATAATCTTATTGGCTTAGTGTTCAGCTATTGATTGATCTCAACTTTGAGCTGCATATCTTGTAAAAACGTTTGTTTTTTATTTTTACATTCATTCCAAAAAAAAAAAGATGATGAATAAAGTGTGAACATCATTATATATAAACATATTAAAATTCAATATGTAAAGATCGATTTGCATAACTCTATTTTGAAGTTTTAATGTATTCTTCAGTTAAAGCAATTATATATATAGATATAGATATATATTCACGTTTTCGTTTTTTCCTTGTAAATACGTATATAGGCAATGATAATGAAAATGGTATAACACTATATATTTTATATAGCCTATGGGAGCGACCGTCATATCTTTACAGAAAAAAATAATTAGTGCGGTAATAAGATATATATTTTTCAGTACACGTAGACTCATCTCATATCACTATCTTTAGCTATCCATCGTCAATTGATAATGCTTTTAGTTGGCCAACTCCAAAACTATTTTGGTAATGTATGATGATGATTGAAGATGAATTGATGATGGTGCCCCGTATCTTTTATATGCTATATCTATAACTTATGTCTCTATTAGGATAATGTTCTTTCCAAACAATAAAAATATGTTTTCTTGATCATTCATTTCAGACTTTTTTTTTTTTGTTTGAGTTCACTGGTGTTTTACATAGGCATTTAGGATTGGTATTACATGATTTGATTAAAAGATTATTTAAATCCTAATAGGCTCTTTCTGTTTCTTGTTATGCAGGTGGTATAATTTATGTATAGATGAGTTTATATCTGTCGATATCTGTATATATATATATGGTATGTGTAGCTGATTCAAAACATTGAATCTGAGATGGTCTTCTTCTTCAACCCCGGCGGCGAAGAATCTCTTTGAGGGTTTCATGGAGGTTGGAATTGGTCACCATATTGTTAACCCGAGAAGAAGAGGAGGACGGCACTTGAGCTGCCACTAGTGTAGTGTAGTGTAGTGTAGATAGACTAATAGAGACAGAAAATTTCACATGGGTTTTTCTAAAACGACGGAGAATCTCTTTTATTAACGACTCGGATGAATGTAATATATAGATCCATCAACTTGGCTTCTAATCATTTACAAAAGACAAGTCAAACCAAATGCCATTTTCTTTTACCTTTCCCTGACAGATTCAATCAGGGGGTTTCCCTCCCTCCTTCAACGCTGTCGTTTCGTCAAAACTTTGTTCATTATTAATTTATTATTATTATTGATGATTTAATCAAAATGGTCATCGGCCCATATGCCACATCAAAATACAACGACTTGGTTCATGTTGTTATAAGACCCAAAAGGCCCATTAAACGAGAATTAAAAAGACTCACTAAGGTCCATACTTGCCAATTCATGGGCCCACTACACTAATTACGGGTGCCGGAGTCTTCTCCTTGACACCATAAACTTGTTGACTCCCAAGTCTTTTTTTTTTTTTTTTTTTTGTATTAGGACCAATCCAAAGGAGAAAGAAACCTCTCTTTTTTCTTTTTTTTTTTATTTCTCTTGTGTGAGTGTGATTCTTTGACAAAAACAATGTATTACTGACTACTAGCTTAGCTAGTGACTTTGGGTTTCCACTTTTCAGAAACAATACAAGGTTTTTTTATTGCACATCAGCTGCTCGTTGAATTGTCTCACTGTACCCATCTATCTCCTACGTTATGGCCATCTGGTAACTTTTTCTTGGACTCATCTCATATTAACTTCAATATCGTTTCTGTTTCCATTTGAAACTTTCTTCACACAAGTCACTCAAAACTATATGAATAGAATATATTTTTCGTGCCAATGAACTGTGGAGGAGTTAGAGGGACGGTCAACAACTCCAACTTGTTTTCACTAAAAATCTATTTAAACCCACAAAATTATTCCTCTCCCTTTTTGTCCTTATTGTTAATCATCCATTCCATCTTCTGTGGTTAAAACTTAAAAACTCATGGATATGATGAATAGGAGGACCCTCAGCTAATCTATAAACATGTACATAGTATAATACTATTTAAGCTTAGCTTTACAGGTTTATTAATAATGTTTATTTACTTTGATTACCTTCAGTAACTACATCTTTTTTAAGACAAAACACTTTTGTCACTTTGTCTATTTTTTTTACTATCGATGTAGATGTCTAGCCCCCTCTTTTTTATTCCGTTTGGTTGGAGACTCGTGGGGTCTTGTACACACTGGTGACTGTTTTTTGTTTCTTTTTTTGACACGAGTCGACTCTCTTCTTCTCACCACCATTTCCGTAAAACATTAGCCATTAGCCTACTTCTCTTCTTCTCCTAATTTATTGCTAGAAGATTCACTTGTCTTTTAGCTTTTCAGGCTATCTGTGCTTAAATATTCATGGGTTTTGTTAAGCCATGTCGTTTCTGCTTCGATCACTTAGATCACTTCCTGTAACTTCTTTGTTTCTTATTAGTTGGTCTTTTTATGCACAGTGACAGCTATCCAGAGAAGAACAAAGCTGAGGGAGATAAACATTCATATACTTCTTGTGAAGCCTCACAACGCATCAAACTGGTGAGTACGATCACTTTGATTTGCCTTTTTTTTTTAACATGTAAAAAAGTTGTGAAAAAGTGTATTGGTATTTGTTAAAGAACAGCCTAAGAAGCTGAGACATGATTCTTGCCTTCTTGGATTTATCTTTATGTTTCTTTGACTAATAAGTATCTTTTTCTCTCTCTCTCTTCCTTCCCCAAGCTGCTTTTGCATTTTTGTGAAAGCCTGTCTTTACACAAATGCTTCGCTATTCTTCTTTGTATCCTTCTTACTTGTCTTTTGGAGGAATTTCCTTTCTGGTATTAACTTTATAGAAACTAAATCTCTCTCATAAATAAGTTCTTTTATCCTTTTTATAAAAGGTTATTGTTTATGCATTTTCTCTGAGTTGGTTTAGGACATGGATCGCCCAAATGAATCGACCAGAGCCAAGGATATTCAATATCATTCATTGAAGGAAGAGGTAATGTGTACGGTCTCTTTTACGTGGATTAGTCTCAGTTATCTTATTCCTGTGATTGGAATCACAGATTGATCAGCTCGAGACAAGACTACAAGATCAGTTTAAGGTTCGTTGTGCATTAGAAAAGGCGTTAGGTTATCGAACAGCTTCTTCGTTCATGCTGACTGAAACAAACGACATTCCCATGCCCAAGGTTTGTCACTTAGCATTTCCCAAAACTGTATTATCTCTTTGCAGATACAATGCTCTGTGCATCTAAATATACGCTCTTGTTTTCTCCTTTCTTCTTCAGCCAGCTATTGATTTGATCAAAGACATTGCGGTTCTGGAGATGGAAGTTATTCATTTGGAACAGTATCTTCTTTCTTTATATCGAAACGCCTTTGACCAGCACATCTCTTCTTCCGTGTCCCCAAATTCAGAAAAGAGGAAGCCAAAGTCTCCTCCTGTAACAGCCCCTACAAGGCGTCTGGACTTTTCTGCAGATCCTCTGCTTGATGATGATGATGATCAAAACCAACCAAGGGAAACCGAAACTCCTGCAGGTGGTAGAAACCAACTGGAATCCAGTTTTCACCGTAGCCACTCCCAGCGTTCAGCATTTGAGTGTAAAAAAGCTTCTCCAGAAGATTCATGGAGTAGAGCCATACGCTCATGCCACTCCCAACCGCTGTATGTGGAGAATGCAGAAAATGTAATAAGTCTAGCTGAACATCTTGGCACCCGAATCTCGGATCATGTTCCAGAGACACCCAACAAGCTGTCTGAAAGAATGGTCAAATGTATGTCACAAATATACTGCAAGCTTGCAGAGCCTCCTTCTGTACTACATCAGCGACTTTCATCGTCAGACTCGTCTTTATCATCGCCCTCTGACCAATACAATGATGCATCGAGCCCTGGATTAGGAAATAGCTCCTCCTTCGATGTACGTTTAGATGATTCTTTCCGTGTAGAAGACGAGAAGGTCTTCAGTGGACAATACAGCACCATGGTTGAAGTGCTTTGCATTTACAGAGACGCCAAAAAGGCCAGTGAGGTCGAAGATCTTCTGCAAAACTTCAAGTGGGTCGCTTTGATATTTTGATGAGGGTAGAATATGATTGTATGTGGATCTTGAAAATGTTTATGCTCTCGCAGGTCGCTTATCAGTAGGTTAGAGGAAGTTGATCCAAGTAAGTTGAAACATGAGGAGAAGCTGGCCTTCTGGATAAATGTGCATAATGCACTTGTGATGCATGTAAAAATCTTTTTCTTCGGAGAACCAATCTCGTTTTTTTTTCTGGCGCTTTAGACTCTTATTGCAATTTATATCAATCTCTTTTAGGCCTTCTTAGCTTATGGGATTCCACAGAACAATTCGAAGAGAGTCCTACTGCTACTCAAGGTAACATGTCTCTTGCACAGAGAAAGATGCATGAACCATCCCTTTCCTATGTCTTGAAATTTTGTTGTATTTCTCCAGGCGTCATATAACGTTGGTGGACACACGGTTAGCGCCGAAGCAATACAAAGCTCAATTCTTGGATGCAAAAGGTCTCAACCTGGACAGGTAACTTAGATGAGTAATCATGAACGTTTCTCTTCAAATCACAAACGAAAATGTAAACTTTTCTTTTCATTTTTTTCTCCTATAGTGGCTTAGACTGCTATTTGCTTCAAAGAAGTTCAAAGCAGGAGATGAAAGAATAGCTTACGCAACCGATCATCCCGAACCTCTCCTACATTTTGCACTTACTTCAGGCAGCCACTCCGATCCAGCGGTATTGAGAGAATCTATGAAACCCTTTTAGTTAATGACAATTAAAAGCTCAAGTCTCTGCTTCTTGGATTGTTGTTGTTTTGTTTCGAACAGGTTCGTGTATATACACCAAAGAGAATCCAGCAAGAGCTAGAAACATCGAAAGAAGACTACATAAGAATGAACTTAAGCATACGCAATCAAAAACTCCAACTGCCAAAGCTGGTGGAAACGTTTGCAAAAGAGTCCGGTTTATGTCCAGCGGGTTTGACGGAGATGGTTAACCAGAGTATACCGGAATCTTCAAGAAAATGTTTTAAGAGATGTAGTAAATCACGCAAGCCCATTGATTGGATCCCACACAGCTTTACATTCAGATATCTTATTCTTAGAGAAGCTGTCAAATAATATTTATTCATTCAGAAGATTCCCTAACGTGTGTGTACATAAAAAATTGTTGTCTATGTCCCCATTTTCTAATTGTAACAATGTTGTCTGTTTTGTCTGTATGATTGGATCTTGTCTCTTTGACAGTTACTTGCCATTAAAAAAAAGTAATATCATTTGTAAATAGTCATTATTTTTCTGGCCCATTAATAGATACTCTAGTAAGGAATACATTTTTTCTAGTATGGCTTTTGGCCAATTATATTCCCCGGGGGATTATAGAAACAAATGGTTAAAACCGTTGACTCTTTAGTACACATGGCTTGAGCACAGCCAAGCTCCTTTGAGTCTCTCCACACGACTTGTTTATAGACACCACATGGATGGTTCGGGGCGCACTTGTCCGACTTGTAGTCGTAGAACGGTTTCTCCTTAACCCATGTCTCCACTGCAAGAGCCGGCGTTACGGCTAAACCCTTGGCCCAAAGCTGGTTCGCACCGTATTTCCCAGGGTTTAGACTCGCAAACTCGCATTTCTTCTGGTTCCTCTGGTAACGAGCCAGCCGGTTCGCCGCCGCCTCTAGCGGTTGGCTCCAAACAAGCGGCGAGACACCTACCATGGCTCTGGCCTTGTTGTGCGCGTCAGTGAAAGCTTTGGCCGCTGCAGAGATTGTGGGAGGTGGAGGAGAAGCAGGGACGGTTTGCTTGGGTTTTAACTTCCCCGGGGGAGTGAGGGCATTGACGGAGATGACAAGAAGTGCCACGAGGATAGCATAATGAACTATACACATTTTTTCGGTGGATTTTAGCAACCTGAAAGATCACTAATCGTTTGTATATATAGAGAGGGCCATTAAAACTAGTAAAAAAAATTATTAAACAGGAAGTATAAAAGATGAATAATGGAGAAAGATGTGGGATTCATTGGTGGAAGGTTATAAGGGAAGGAGACAAAATAATATGCTCCCAAAGGAAGGAGAGGATCATGGCATGTGACTTAGTGATTGATCCCCTTAAACTGTCTGTGTTTGCATGTGACTGACAGATACCTCCAACTGCCTATTTAATTTCTTTTGTTTTGTTTTCAAGGCCCATTAATGCTTATAAGGCCAATGGGTCCAGCCCTCTTCGCCTCACGTCTTCCAATTTTGCCTAAAATATATCAACTCTAATTATTGTGTTTTTTTTTTCTCTTTCGAACTTTAATTATTGTTGTTAGTTCCACATCTAATCGGAAAAGAAATCAAATCGTGGTGGTTGTGCTTTCTCCACGATCGTTCCTCTTGTATTATTGAATTCTTATACGGTGCAAATGCAATCCTCCTACCCCAGCAAAAATGAGGAAAAAAAATCACTTACTGGCAACAAAGAATTTGAAATGTACTTCCGCTTTTATTGTCAGTCATAGGAAATGAGAAATATTTGTAACAAAATTTGCAGAAGGGAAGTAGAAATGGACCACAACTTCCATCAAAACATATCATAAAAGTTAATCCTTATCTTATTTCTTTCAACAACACAAACAAACAAAAAAGAATTATGTGAAAGATTTCATCTTCCATCTATCTATGTCTGATCTGTATGGAAAACATAAATCTTTTAATTCTAGCTTCTTTCACTAATAAGTCCATTCGACCATACTTAGAGCATCTTTATCCGGATTTCTTAAATGGGGTTCTTGCACTGTTCGCGGACCTCACTGACGCGTGGGGTCCCGTGAACAGTGCAAGAACCATCTCCTAAAATCCCTAATTAAGAACCTGTTTTTGAGGGTTTTTAACACTATTCGCGGGCCCTACTGACATGTGGCGGCCCGCGATTGGTTCATTTTAAATTTAATTTTTCTTCTTTTTTTTAATCAGAAAAAAAAAAATTAAGAACCCCGAATGGGGTTCTTGGGTTAAAGATGCCCATAGCCGGTTGTATAGATGAATCAAAACTTGTCATATGAGCATTTAGTTACGTGTGAGAGAATCAATTAAACCTAGGGAAAGTTGCATTGTATCATCACCAATTCATCAATATCCTCGTTATCACTTCTCAAAATTGGATCAACGAAAATCCCAATCTAATTGATAATTTTGGTTTTTCTCCATTAATAAAAAAAGTCAAACATCTCTAATTACAATTTTTTACGTCTGAGATTTTTTTTTTGTTTCTCAAAATGACAAACACTAGTTGAACCTACTCGGCGATGGTGCTCAGATTCCTTGTAAATCTCCTCTTCCCTTTGCCACAACATCTTCCGCCACCGGCGTTTGTTTTCACTCCGGCAATGTTTTTCGGTTGGTAAACTTTACCGGAAACGGAGTCATCATCGCTGTTGACGGAAACCCATCCGACTCCGCCGCTCTTGGCCAACGCCGAGCTCGCTTTAACAGCCAACGCTGCCATTTCCTCCGCCCTTAGAGGATGATTGAGCCACGTCAAAGGCAAAACGAAGTAAAGCTGCCCCGACCGGAGATCCTCGTTGCCGGAGACAGCTGAAACGGCGTCGTCGAAGTCCATTTCGTCGGAGTTACAGACAAAACTTGTCGGATATTTCTGCAAGATCTGCCAAACTTTGACCGGAGATGAGAACTCTTGTAAAGTCCCGTCGAACAATATAACCTTCGCTGAATCTCCTCTCATAGATTCACGTGAAACACAAGCTCCCATTTTTATAAGATATGATTTTTTTGGAAAGGAAAGTAAACTCTTTGATCTTGATGTTGTAGTGTTGTATTGTGGTTGTGAATTGAAAGAGACGACCTTGAAAGGAGTTTATATATATGAATATAGAGGAAGAAGAAGACAAGTAGCCTCGAGAATCTACAACTCCACGTCGGACTTGTCGTGTAGTGCTAACAAAGAAACATGACAGCTCATGGCTTGGGTTATTGTTTGCAGAATGGCCCTATCGCAAAGTGGGGGTAAATCGGGAAAGAAGGAGAGATTAACGTGGCGAAGAATGCGAGAGGAAGGAGCTTAGGTGGTGAAGGAGGAGCGGGCCACGTGACCAACATTAGGCATCACCGGCAAGCAGACAAGATCGTTATGGCCGGGAGGTTTCGCAACTCCGGTGGGTAAGATTTCACGTGAAGACAATATGGACTGACTTGCATGTGAAAGTGGGGCCCATCAATGTCCTTGGTCCTATTAGATTCTTTTGGGCCCTTTTGGTAGATACAAGAGTCACCTACCGTAATATTCTATTTAATTATTTATTACTCTCTCTTTTTCTATTAGTACTTTTTATTTTGCATGAACGTGGCATTAATGAGAACCTTGAAATTATTGAGAGTCAAGTGCTATTTTCGTATGTTGGACGGTATGCAAAAGTTGTATTAGAATTATTTACAAATTTTGTATTGTATTTGCGATATTGTATGTATGCTTTACTGATTTTGTTCAGATTGGTTTGGTGAAGAGTATCGTCTTTCTTTCTATGTGAAAGTTGACACATACTGCTTTTTTTGTTTAGATATTTATTAAATGGATTATTTATCAAAAGTAATCAATTCATTGGCTTATACCAATATACTAATAATGGTTCAACAATAACAACACATCAAGTATCTAATTGCCCTACGTACCACTCTATTACTTTATATATATAAAATAGCTCAAACTTGCTATTTACATGCACATAAAACTAATTTTCGCAATGCTTTTGTGGGAGTGGAATCATCCACGTCTTCACGGAAATCAAATCAGCGGATTGCAGTTTTTGTATAATAATTTGTATCTTTTCGCTGATGTATGTTTCTTCATACGTAGAACTTGTCACTTTTGTTTGAATAATATAAACTAATCAATGGTTTACAGATCTAGTGGATACTGATCTCCCAGCAGGGTGGGTGACCTTCATATGTAAGGCCAACAATAGTTATTACATGAGGTGAAATTGGACTATAATACAATTTTGCTTACGTAGTTCCATTTTCCAGCACGATGCATCATGCAGACTTTTGTCGCGGTTTTAAATTGTCTTTATTACAGTCCTTTAGGTTTTATTTTTAGTGTATTGGTTGATTATCCATAACATGGAACTTAACATGATTCAGAACAAGATGATCTTGGATACAGAACATGTGATTAGGTGATACTAACACACACACACACGCTTGTAGAATCTACTGTCGTAAGAGTATCTTGGAAATTTTTTTGGCTAGTGAATGCAAGACTTGTACTATACTTTGCTATGAATCCGACCTCTCTACCTAAGATTTAAAATACATTTCTGTCCCCCCTCACCCTAAAAAACCAATCTTATTAATTGTATACTAATTCCAGAGGTTTAAAACTTAAGAGAGAATCTGTCTGCTTGCGATTTGCATTGTTAATTTGTTATGTGCTGTCCCACGCTAATGCAATTGTCTGTGTTCTTTCATGTCACGAGATCTAAGACCAAGCACAGACACAATATGTTTTAATTTATAAGTTAACACAGTGTTTTGTTTAATATTCACAACTCATGCACATTAAATATACAGGGTAAGGTCCATAAGGAGCAAGCTGATTAGACTATATTACTTACGAGATTTATGAAAATATTACTTCCACTTGCTGGTACTCTCGCCAGTCTATTTTAAGCTAATTCCATTTTAAATATACCACAAGACTACCATACAAACCAGCTATGCCAGTCATTTGTATATTCATTAATCATCAGCGTGATTTTATTACTATTAACTTTTAATTTTAACTATATTGGAAACCGAATATTAAATTACCAGTTTATTTACAAAACGACGCTTCGCAAACATCTCGGTTCATTGTAGGCGCCGGTTAATGAGAGGCTAAACATGTACTCATGTACATAACTCATAAGCTGCACAAGATTTTTTTTTTTTATCAATAGACCATTAGATCAAAGTTGGTACCATACATTTTTTATAATATAGATAATTATTTTTGCATAAAAGACTTGAGTATAAGAAAATCAAGTTCTAGGGGAAATGTGCATTTTTATAAGAGAGATAAAGGAAGAAAGCATCAAAAGATGTTCTCATTATCACCGAATACAATTAACAGAAGAAGATGTTTTGATATAGATAATAACATGATCACTCAAGTTGACCATACCACACACCTTGGATCTTCACATCTTTTGGTACCTTGGCACCCAAGTCAGTATCCGACGGCTGAAGACTCTCAAACACTCCGATCACTTCTCCTGTCTCCGGTTTGCTCTTTGTCACTTTCAGAGTGATCTCTCCCACCGATGCTGCCGTGTTCTTCACGTTTTCCTTTGAAAGCTCCTCTTCGTCTCCTCTGCCTCCAGCTGGCAATGCAACGGCATTGTCATATCCTGTGGATCCACCACGACCCTTTGGGTCCAAGAAGGACGAGCCACGGTATGAGGGGACCAAGAATTTGCCAGTGAAGCTGTCTGGTTTGCCTGAGGCGTCAAGCTGCTTGACTGTAAAGAGGAATGGCACACGCTCGCCTCCTGGAAGCTGGACTGTGACTGCAGCGTAGTCGATTCCGTCTTCTTCCTTGAAGTTCACGCTTCCGTCTGAAGAAACCTGCTCGAAAACACAATAAAACGACTCAAATCAATCACAAACCCTAGCCCTAACCAAAAGCAGTTTGTTTCTTGGGGTGGAAGCAAATAAAAAAACCTCGAAGGGGCCTTCGATTTCGTCAAGGGTGTAGGTGAGACGGGTCATGAGCTTGGTGTTCTGGAAGTCAGGAGGAGCGTTCTTGCTAACACTCTCAGCCTTGACGGTGAAGGAAGTAGGCTCGAAGCAGAACTTCTTGCCAGCGTACTTTCCTGGTTTGAAGGAGAAAGTCTCAGAGCCACCGTCAATAGTTGGGCACTGGTTGGCTGTTCCAGTTCCCTTAACTTCCATGTATGTCTTGCTCTGAATCTCATCGTAAGTCAGTCTCTTTGGAGCTCCTTCTGCACTTGCTCCCTTCCATTCCACCACCAAAATAAAACAAACACAAACTTCAAATTGTTCCGAATAAGAATTCAAATTCATATATAGTATTAACACCAGGTTCGCTATGCATGCGAGCATTTACAAGTTTTTGATACTAATGGTTGTATCTAATACCAATCGGATAATACAAGATCATGAATATATAGGCTAACCCATTCTATTAGTTTGGGGTTGTTCTCTTATATGTTTTTAGTTTAATTTTTACTATACATTGTAATGAAGTCGGAACCATTTTATTCTGTTCTGTTTCTTCTCTGTTATCTATTTTATTCTGTTGTTAAAAGAAAGAAATGGTGATACCGAGACGACGAGGGCAGAGGTGGCGAGAGCAAAGCCGGCGATCTTGACAGCGTCGGAGCATTTACCGGCAAAGTCCTTGAAGTCAGATTGGAAGGAACAAGTGAGGCGAGCAGAGGAAGTTTCTAGCCCGAATGATTTGCCGACGGTCTGAGTCGACCGAAGGTTAGCACTGCCACGAGAAGGAGCGGTGGAGATTTTCGCGGACTGGAGGAATGTGGCGGCGGAGTGGAGAGAGGCTGCCATGGCCACAGATGGTTATGGTATTTTTTGTGATCAGAAGCAGAGGAGAAAGTAAAGAGTAGTAATGGTTAGAAAGAGAAGAGAGATAAGATTTAGGATAAGGCGAGTATTTTGATTGGTTTCTATTGCTGAAATCGTAGTCACTGGTTCCTTCTGCTGCCACGTGTTCAAATTTTAAATGAAGATATGATACTGTCGGATGCTGACATGTATATGGCCAAAAATTATTTTAATAAAATCTCAAAATGAGTGTGGCCCATGCAGGTTTCGAACCTGCGACCTTCGCGTTATTAGCACGACGCTCTAACCAACTGAGCTAATGGGCCTTTAATACTAATGTTAAACGGATTATCACACTTAACCAAGTATTGATTTTTAAGAGTTACTTTGAACCAGAATGGTCACAAGTGTCCTTACTTCCTCTACTGCAGGATGTTATTTGGTTAGGTACGTTTAGAGCTTGAAGTTCTCTATGCATTACTGTAAAGTTTCCACGTCGTGTATTGTGTATTTTGATGCATGCTAGTAAGTGATATTTTCATTCACAATTTCTCTTGATCAAACATAGTTCAGCTTCCATGCCTAATTATTTAAATTAAAGAGAACATATAGGATTTTTCTTATGAAGTTAGGATTCCCCTACGATGCTGAATTTTTTAGAAGTGCAAATAGACGTGTTGTAGTTCATTTGTCATTAGGATAGCTCGCAATCACTATTCTACATCTCCAAAATTTACACATGTAATTAAGATTCAATGAATTGGCTTTAGTTATAACTTTGTTTAATAAGTTGACTAGTCTTACTAAGTGCTTGTCTTGTTGCAACATTCAAGTGTCCATATGTTAATTTATCTCTGTATGTTATGGGTTATGAACTGGGCTTCGGTAAAGCGAGAAAAAAGAGCCCACTAGGACTTGCCTAAAAGACTGGTTGTATGGCAGAGCGAGCTATTGGATTGTTATAAACCGAGAGATGCATGAAACCATTTGTCTAGAATAGGCACTCAGAATGAGTAGGAGGTTTTGAATCATCATATAATGAATCAGATGACAATAAACAATCCTCATCATGCCTTTCTTCTTCTTCTTATAAACAAATCTTTAGCAAAAAAAAAAAAAAGAACTAGATAAAAGAGGATTCCTCTCAGACAAATGCCTCGATTGTCCCCACGATTTAAAAGAATGGATTGATCGGACTCGTCATCTATTGTGTTGTTCATCACCGAGAAACCGCCTCTTTTAAAAAAAAAAAGTGAAACACAATACTAGAGTATATAAAAAGGAAAAGAAAAGTGGAATCCTCTCAGACAAATGCCTCGATTGTCCACATGATTTTTATGAATGGATTCATCGGACTCGTCATCTATTTTTCTTCATCACTGAGAATTTTCTTTACTTCACCTCTAAATAAAATATGAACAATAATTTACCAAAAGACAGATTTGCCTACCTAAAAAGATTTACTGAACAAGCTCAAAATACGAACTACATAAAAAGGAAGAGAGGACTAGACAGAGCTGAGTTCAAGATGGGAGACTAAAAGGTTATGATGATTCGTAACCCAGATTGTACTTATATTTTATTATCCGATGGTAGCTGTCTAATTTATAGGAGAAGGGTTTTAGGGTTATAGGTCGTCGTGAAGTCCTAAACAGGCTTCATAGTTTACAAAAAAAAACATGGCCCATGTTTAAGACTTGTAATAAATGGGCCTTTTTAATACGTAACTACTTTAGTTTAGTTAAGTCACAGTGGGGTTTGATAATAATAGTCCAAACATTGAGTCTTGTTTGTGGACAGAGCAGGAGAAGGGGATGGCGATGAAGAGAGGATTCAAGGTATTTCTCTTTTTCTCTCTGCTTTTCGTGTAGATATATAATAGATTCTTGTTGATTCTATTGATGATGCAAAAGAAAAAGAAAGAAGAAGATAAGAAAGAATTGTTATGAAAATGAAGCAGATGATTCTGGGATCTCAATCGATGGCGAGAAAAAGGATACTGGATGAAATGGGATATGAATTCACTGTCGTGGTACTACTTGCTTCCTCTCTCTCTCTCGATGATTATGAAGTTTAAAAAAAAATAGGAAGTAGGGTTTGGTTGAGTGTTGAAATGGAGACTGAAGTGTATATGGAAAATGTATATGAAGACAGCAGACATTGATGAGAAAGCAATAAGGAGAGAGAAGCCTGAAGATTTGGTTGTGGCTATCGCTGAAGCCAAGGCTGATGAGATCATATCCAAACTGGGAGGTCTAACCCAGTTTGCTCAACATCCTCTACCTACCCTTTTGATTACTTCTGACACTGTATTTGCTTCTTTCCTTCTTTTCATCTGCATCTCTCTCTCTCTTGTGATTACTTGATATCGTGTGCTCATTTATCTGTAGGTTGTTGTCTACAAAGGTGTCATCCGAGAAAAACCAACCACCAAGGATGAAGCTCGCCTTTTTATCAAAGGTCCCCCCTTTTTTTAATTCCACATCTGTAGCAGACTATGCCATTAAGTTAAGGCACTTGAAAGGCTGCGATTTTTCTTTGAATCCTGTACAGGCTATTCCGGCTCACACGGAGGCGTTGTGGGCTCTGTTTTAGTTACCAACTTGAAAACTGGTGTTCGAAGAGTCGGCTGGGACAAAGCTGAGGTACGCTACTCTTAACATCTACATTTGCTCCTCTGATTAAGGCCGTCCATGACAAGAAAACTAAAAACGTCTCCTTCCAATTTGCTTCTTTTCTTTTTTGGTTCTTCAAAAAACTATTTCTTGTGGGTTTAACGGTTTGTTGTGACGCAGGTTTATTTCCATGAGATTCCAGCAAAAGTCATAGACGATCTTGTAAATCTTCTTAAACCCCACTCATTCTTCTTCTTTACTATAAACCAGTCTCGTGAACTCAGCTTGTTTTACATCTAAGTTTGTGTTTTCAATCTTTAGATTGATGATGCGGTAACATTCAAAGTTGCTGGAGGTTTAATGCTGGAGCATCCCCTCATTGCACCCTTTATCGATACCGTGGTTAGCCCTCCTGCTATATTTCGATATAATAAGCTTGCGTATGTTTTCTTCTGTTTCCAGTATATTGCTTAGATATTAGACACCTCTAAAAGCCTTTTACGTTGTAGGTGGGAGGAGTTGATACAGTCATGGGACTTCCTAAAGAACTCACTGAAAAATTTATCACCGACGTGTTGTAGTAGCTCAAGCTCTCCCCCATTTGAAGATTCCACTGATAATACTCTCAGATTCTTATTGTCAACAACAACATTAAAATATTGTGATGTTTTAATCCACTTATGGTATAAAAAGATTGAAATTCCTTCAACACAAGTATACAAGTAGATTATTTTTACTGAAGCTTCATACTTAGCCATATTCATCTATAGGAAACAAGTACACACTGTAAATGATGTGTTTTGAAGCTATCAGTAGTTAGCAAAAAGGTAAAAAAGTAGAGACTTTGTTGTTGTCGAGAAATGGCCCAATCAAAATGCCTAAGGCCCAAAAACTGGCCCAAAGAATAAGGCAGAGTCTCTGGCTGAGTGAGAGGTTAATTATCAGGGTTTTAGAGATATACCACTGACATTGGCCATAAACCTAACCGCCGTTGATTTCATTCTATCTGTGGTTTCGAGAGCACTCTTGACGCATATACCTTCAGAATCAGAGGAAGCAACGATTTGCTAAGCTTGGCTGCTTCATCTATGGCTGCTGTAAAGGATTCGGGCTTTGAAGCCCTTGAGAAGCTGAAGTCGACGGAACCACCAGTTTTTCTAGCGCCAAGCTCGATATCTTCGGTGGCTCGTGTTGCATCTCAGTATCTCTTCACCAAGTTGAAGCCTCACAACCCTAAATCTCCTTTTGACGAGCTCTTGGTTGATGGGTTCGATTCGGAGCAGATTTGGCAGCAGATTGATATGCAGTCTCAACCTTTGCTGTCAAGCTTGCGACATGAAGTTAAGCGATTTTCTAAAAACCCTCAAGAGATTCGCAAGCTCGGAGGTTTGGCCCTCGAGGCTTCTCATGAGGGTGATGTCGATGAGATGGATATGGATGGGTTTGACTCGGAAGAGGATGACGATGATGAGCTAGAAGCTGAGGAAAGCCAAGGAGAAGAGGAAGAGGACGCTGGAGGAGATGAAGAAGCTGAAGAGGAAGAGGAGAATGATGAAGAGAATAAAGGAATAGAAGACAAGTTCTTCAAGATCAAAGATTTGGAAGATTTTTTGGAGGAGGGTGAAGCTCAAGAGTATGGCATCGACTACAATAACAAGAAAGGAGTGTCAAAGGGGAAGAAACACAATCTGAGTGATGATGATGATGATGATGAAGATGAGGAGGAAGACGAAGAAGATGAAGAGGTAGGCACATAAACATTGCTCAGGAATATACAGTGGATTGCTTGTTTACAAATTTCTTAGCCTTATCTATCGAATGATCTTTGGTTTGTTCTTGTCCTCTAGTTTGGTGCTTTTGCTGCTGATGACAACGAAGACGCAGACAAACTGGGAAAGGCGAGGTATACTTCTTCTGCTCTCTGTTATTCATTGAATGAGCTAACTGGAGAATGAACAAACGAGTTAGTTAGGCAATGCTTCTTCCTGGATTCTTTCTAAGATATGTTTCCTTATCAATTGTAATTAGGTATGAAGATTTCTTTGGTGGTAAGAAGAAGGAGACAAAGATGACTATGAAAGATGTCATTGAAGATGAGGAAGCTGGAGATGGAAACCAAGTACTATATCGGCTTTACTTATTCTTAAAAGCATTGTGATATGCGGTGACTTCGTTGCTCATTTGTGACATTGTACATGAGATCTGACTAACTCTTCTTCCTTTAGGGCAATGAAACTCTCTCTACCCATGAGAAAGAACTGCTAAAGCTTCAATCCAAGATTGAACAGATGGAGAAAGCAAACTTAGATCCTAAACACTGGACTATGCAGGGAGAGGTACCCACCCATGTTTCACTCCACTATTAACACTGTGAAAAAAAATGTAATGTTGCTTTCTATAGCTAAATTTATGTATGATTTCTCTTGTTGAAAGGTAACTGCTACAAAAAGGCCAAAAAATAGTGCTTTAGAAGTTGATTTAGATTTTGAGCACAATGCCAGGCCACCTCCTGTTATCACTGAAGAGGTCACAGCCTCACTTGAGGATATGATCAAGAGTAGAATCATTGAGGTAATTTTACCTTTGGCTCTAGTTTGTATTAAAAGTCTCCTTTGTTTCTTCTCCTTGACTTTGCATAACTGATCTTGTGACTTCTTAGGCTCGTTTTGATGATGTTCAACGAGCGCCTAGTCTGTCCACTAAATCCAAAAGAGAAGCCAAGGAATTGGTGAGTTTTTTGAAGAGCTATTAACCTTGTTTTCATGTTTTTTCTCTGGTTAACAGTTGATGAATATCAGTATAATCTGTTTGGTTACTTTTGGAAATATGCAGGACGATAGTAAAAGCAAGAAAGGTCTTGCCGAAGTTTACGAGGTTTGTATGATGTACAAGTGTGTATTTACGTTTTTGAGAGAGAACGAAACTTACATATGTATTTCGTCCATTCGGCTAATTGCAGGAAGAATACGTTCAGAAATCAAATCCAGCTTTTGCTCCAGCAACTTTCTCTGATGAACTAAAGAAAGAGGTTCCCATTTGAAGTTCTTCTGGTTTTCTTTTTCATGTTTTACGTGTCAATCTTCTCCCTTCCATTGTTCAGTCTATTTATCACACTTGTTTTTGTTTTTATAAATGTTAAATCAGGCAAGCATGCTATTCAAGAAACTATGCCTGAAGTTGGATGCTCTCTCCCACTTCCACTTTACACCTAAGCCAGTATGTTTTTTGTTCAGATCCCAAATGATGATGTTTACATATAGTTACCGGAGGCTAATTTTTTTTTAAAACTCAAAAACTTTCAGGTAATAGAAGAAATGTCTATACAGACAAACGTCCCAGCCATAGCAATGGAAGAGGTAATTCTATTATTGTTTCCTTTCATCTGTTTTTGTTTGTTTGGTTGCGATGAGAGCACCATTGTACTAAGCAACTTCTTCTATGTGTATACTATGTATAGGTTGCGCCAGTGGCAGTGTCAGATGCAGCAATGCTTGCTCCAGAGGAAATATTTTCGGGGACAGGGAAGATTAAGGATGAGTCAGAGCTTACACAGGAAGAGAGAAAGAGAAGGAGAGCGAAGAAGAAGAGAAAGTTTAAAGGTAAGGAAGTGAATATAACAAAGGGGAATATACGGGCAGCATCATGTTGGTTATAAGACGGCCTACATTGTCAAAGTTATGGTTTCTAATGTGTTGTTACATGTTCACTTGTGGAACAGCTGAATCTGCAAAACAACCGGCGAAGAAGGCGCGGGATACTACTACAGAGATCCCGAGCACCGGTAATTTCTTTTCGTGCTCGAACACTAGATTATATCTTTGAGGATATGAAAAAGCATATGTTGAACGTTTGGTACTCTTTCGAAGTTGCAGGCAATGAATAAAGGTGAAAGAGAGGAAGAGTTCAGTCAAGAGCATTACCACACAAGATTGGATAGAAAAAAGAGTTTTGCATGTCAGAAGTATTTTTAATTTTTTTCGGAAAGGTTTAAGGTCGAGAATATTTGTTGTGATGATTTAGGCATGTAGCCGACCATGATGAAACATGCCCTTTCACCAAAACTTACATAGTGAGACAAAATGTTTGACTTTCATATTTAAGCAATTCTCAAAGGTAATGTGTTAAATTTATAATGTGATTGTAAGAGACTAGTAGTAAACATTTGAAGAAAATAATCTAATACCATAATTAAATGACGAATAGTTGTGGAAAGTCTTTCTATTCTAACCAAGACAAACCGGCTAATAACCGGAATATGAGCACAAAACAAACAATGTGAAACTCTCCACTAGTAAACTCCCTTCTCAGAAGAAGAAGATGAGAGAGCGATGTACAGCGTAGGATTCTGGATCCGGGAAACCGGTCAAGCATGATTAAATGTTGGGAAAAATCATTTCCGAAGAGCTTTAGATTAAATGTAAGGCTTTGTCAGTTGTTAACTTCGATGTTATTTTTCCAGAACAACGAAATCAGTTTCTTCTATGTTTCAACAATAGAGATTCTCTTTCAACCTAAGCTAGTATTCTTCAGCTTAAAGGTCCATTGATTGACCAGCGCTTAGGAAAGTTTTCTGCTTTTAAGACATTCAATCTCTCTGTAAATATGATTCTGAGGAGTTTTTGTTCTCTTGTAACATTTTCTCAAAAATGTATGGTTGAAGCAGATATTTCTCGTATTAAGCTTGACCTTTTGCTCTCACATGCTTGCTATTAGGGCTCTGCTTGATTCTATTGTTTCGTCTGTGTTACGGCGGGTAATGTCATACACCGACTATGTTTTTACACGAGGAGATGCCACGTCAACTGGTTATCTGACGTCACTGTTTTTATAAAAAAATTCCACAAGGCTATGTTAAAGGCAAAAAAAAGCCTTGGAGAAGAGGTTTAGGTATTGGTTGCGGTAAAAGCCTTGGAGAAGAGGTTTGTTGTTTCCCTCCTCTGTATATGTCTTGTCTGTTTCTGCTTATTGCTTGCTCTGTTAGCTTCTTTTGATTTGATGGTTTAGGTCTTGGTGTAGGTTTCTTCACTTAGTCCGCGATTGGATTCAATTTTGGTTACTTAGTCCGCGTTTTCTCGTTGTTGTATGTAACTAATGGTGAGGATTATGATTTCTAACTGGGAATCTTGAATGATGCAGAACCATATGCCTACGTTTTGTGCTGCCGCTTTGGATAAAACACTGAAAGAAAAGAAGGGTGTTAGTCAGCAACCGAAAGCAAAGACATTCACTTCTCTCTATGCCACTCCTAAGGAGATCCCACTTCCTTATTCACCCTATTCCTCCCCTCCATCTCCCTATATCGTCAACCACAAAGCACGCAGACCAGCTCTTCCAAAGAAGAGCTCCTCAGAGCTGCATGTGACTTCTCACCCGGAAATCCTTAGTGATGATGTGGAGGGCTCCTCTTTGAGGAAGTCCACATCTTTATCAGTTTCTAGCAGCGAGGCTACTTCAGAGGATGACACCAATGGCGTTCCTGTTTGGGATACTACTCCCCCTCAGGGGAACTTTTGGGACGACAAGTCTGCAATTCATATCAGTAATGGTAGGATCGGAAGCAATTATGATGCCAATTGTTTACCATTGGAAAGTTACCTTTTGGAGTCAGTCAGAATAAAAGCTAACAAGGAGCGTGAACCTGAATATTTCTATAAAAGAGGCCAATCAGTAAGATTCACAAGCATTTCAGATGTAGAAGATGATGTAGGAGCTGAAAATTCACACAATCTCTCTTCATCTTGTGGGGAGTTTTATGATGCTCGTGATGGTAACTGTCTGGATCTTTTCTTCCTACTAACTGTTTCTTCAATATGAGACGACTGGAAGTACTTTTACTTTCTCTTTTATTTTTCTAGCGTATCAGTACTATTATTTTCGCTGTGAAACAGCCTTTTTGTCTTACTATGCTTAAGATACATGCGTAAGTCCATGTTATGATCGAGAACTAGTTGATTAATCATTCGACAATACAAGCTTCGTTTTCGTGATTTCCAGAACTATCAACCGAGAGCGGAACGCCGAGTTCAGTTAACAACGTTGAAGCTGAACTGAGGTTGAGTTTGCTGATGGAAAGCGAGAAGAGAAGGCAAGCAGAGGAGACTCTGGAGCAAATGCAAGTTCATTGGCGGAGGCTCCGAGAGCAGTTGGCGCATGTGGGTGTGTTCGTTCCCCTAGACCCTAGCCGCACCGAATACAGCATGAACATAGCAGATGAACTACGTTGTCAACTCGAGTTCACCAGGATTGTCTCTGACTCACTAGACATTGAGTTGGCCAAGGCAGAGGTGGAGATGGAGATGGAAGCTAAGAAGTTTGAAATCACTCAGTTATCTAACCGCCTTCACTATTACGAGACTGTAAACCAGGAAATGTCCCAGCGCAACCAAGAGGCCATAGGTAAGAGAATAGTCATATTTGGCAGAATATGTTGTATATGTTCTCTTGATATCTGAAATGCTTAAACTTTGTCGATACCAGAGGGTGCAAGGCGAGACGGGGAGAAGAGAAAGAGGAGGCAGAGATGGATTTGGGGATCAATTGCAGCAACCATGGCGCTTGGTAGTGCAGTCTTGGCTTGGCCATGCCTCCCTACGGGAAATTCATTGACAAATGTAGCTCAACCTCAGCCATCACCAATCAATGAGGCTCCCTATTAAGAAGAAGCAAAGGTTTAGGCCTTGTGAATATGGTTTTGCTTTTTTTTTGGTACTAGAAAATGTGAATATGATGAGGAAATCACTCAGCAGCTTGATGCTGCGACCGTGTGTAAAGGATAAGTGGTCAAATACCAATTTGGTTAGTTCGTATCTTGCATTGCTAGCCAACGTTAAGTGCTTGCCTGATTCTTCTTGACGGTTTATGTTTCTTGTTTGTGATCAACAAATATAGTGAAGTGATAAATATGTTAGTTTATCATAATAAGGGGGTGCAAATAAAAATATGAAAATATGAAAAGGTAAAAACGACATCGTATGAAGATGATATTTTGTTGTTTGGGTAATCACAAACCAGCAGTGAGTGAAAGAGCTCTATCAATTCGAAAAACAATGGCGGCCTCTCCGAATGTTTCGGCCAATCTTTCCCGCTACAAATTCTTGTCGACTTGCGTCGTTGAGAACCCTAATTTGTTCCCATATCATAATATCGATAGTCGTCGGCGGAGATTGATCAAATCGCATCTTCAAGCGCAGAACAATGGTACCATTATTAGCTATGGTCGTCGGACGGAACTCATCTCCTCGAAGAAAGTATGGATGAGGCAAGGAAGGTTCAGCGAAATGGAGGTTGAGGAAGGAAAAGTAGTAGAAGAGGAGAGTGACGAGGAGAGTCTGCTCTCACTGAGCATGAAACCGGACAGAAACATGGCGTTGCTCGACGATTACGAGATGGAGGAGCTTGGCCACTCTCCTCCTGATACCAATCATCGCAGCGGTTTGTTTTCTCCGTCTTATTATTTATTACTGGGAAGATCGATTTCGTAGCTGATTAGGATGATGCTAGGGTACGTGGCGGTGGTTGGGATGCCGAACGTGGGGAAAAGCACGCTTTCGAATCAAATGATTGGTCAGAAAATCTCCATTGTTACTGATAAACCTCAAACCACGAGGCATCGTATTCTGGGTATCTGCTCTGCCCCTGATTATCAGGTTTGTTATCCTACATGACCTGGTAATGATGATTTCCTGGGATTTTCATAATAAATAAGATGCAATCTTGTGTGTTGCAGATGATACTCTATGATACGCCTGGTGTAATCGAGAAGAAGATGCACAGGCTAGATACTATGATGATGAAGAATGTCCGTGATGCTGCCATCAATGCTGACTGCGTTGTTATTCTCGTTGATGCTTGTAAAACTCCCTCTAATGTATGCTTCTCTTTTATCTTCCTGGATTTTGTAAGTTTACCATTCCTCTCATAATTCTGGAGTGTGTTTATGTGCTAGATAGACGAAGTCTTGAAAGAGGGCTTGGGAGACCTCCAAAAGAGGCCACCCATGCTGCTTGTTATGAACAAGAAAGATCTCATCAAACCTGGTGAGATTGCCAAGAAACTTGAGGTGAGTTTCTTGTTTTTAGCTTGCTGTCCTTGAACATTGGTAATGGTTATTCAAATCCCACCATTCTAGGATGAACTTTCAGTGGTGGAAATTGTTTCACTGTAAAACTTGAGATCGATACTTGGTTGAGTCATGGTTATGTTCTTTGCTTAATAGATGCTGCAACTCTCCTTGCAGTGGTATGAAAAATTCACAGATGTTGATGAAGTTATACCTGTAAGTGCAAAGTACGGACATGGAGTAGAGGATGTCAAAGAATGGATCTTATCCAAACTTCCTTTTGGTCCACCTTATTATCCAAAGGTATTATTGAAAATAACTCTTCCCTTTGCTGTATAGCCGAGCTTATTGGCTAATTTGCTTAATATTGTGAGTTGTATTTACACATGCAACAATTTGCTTCCTTAATGTCGTATTGAGAACTGGACTTTGTAGGATATTGTGAGTGAGCACCCAGAGAGATTCTTTGTTGCTGAGATCGTTAGAGAGAAGATATTTATGCAGTACCGAAATGAAGTTCCTTACTCATGCCAGGTAAATTGGCAAGTTTACAAACCTAGTTTATTCTCTCTCGAGTCATGTTTTCAAACCTGGTTTCTTCTCTCTTCGATATGGCAGGTGAATGTGTTGAGCTACAAAACTAGACCAGCTGCAAAAGATTTTATTCAAGTGGAAGTAGTAGTGGATAAAAATTCACAGAAAATCATCCTCATAGGAAAAGTAACTATACAACCCCTTAACATCCAAACGGGAAATTGCTGATTTGCATTGAGCAAACCTTATTTTTGGGCCTCTCAGTATAAATGCTGTGTTTTGTGGACATTCATAACAAAGTGCATACTACCATGTAAATAATTGATGAAACTGCAAATTGGGTTTATAAGCTGTTGTGCTCAGAGATCAATAAGATCTCTCATCTGAAGACAAGTTTAGTGGTTACTAATTTAGCTGAAATGTGTTTCAATGTGGTACTATAGGAAGGGAAGGCTTTGAAGACGCTAGCAACGGCTGCTCGACTTGACATTGAAGATTTCCTTCAGAAAAAAGTCTTCCTTGAGGTGCTTATAAATGTTTATAGAGTATTATGATTAATTACATGTATAAATTTCCAATGAGTATGATTGATTACATATAAAATGGGGAATGAAGGTGGAAGTGAAAGTGAAAGAGAATTGGAGACAAGATGAGGGACTTCTCAAGTACTATGGATATGGTGGACAGATCAGAGCTATGTAAGTAAGTAAGTAGTGTGTCGTGATCTGTTGTTTTCAAATGGGCTATTATGAAAAAAGATTAGAAAGTGCAAATGGCAGGGTTCAGGTCAGCTTTTTCCCCATTTTGTTTTGTTTGTATTTAACCGATACGGCTCAGCCTCAGGTTAGCTTTTGTTTTCAATCTCAATCTAGCGAAAATTAAGTCCTTTTGCTTCTTTTGTTTTACTAAACTAACCACCAGAATATTCATTTCATAATCACATATAGTAGAGTCTCAACCTACTATATAAACAATTGGTAGGTAAATTTTACTTTTCTTAAAGTTGTTTTATGGTCATGGGCTAAAGCTCATAATACATTAGCTTTAAACGCCAAAATTTATATTAAATAGTGTACAAGTGCATGAACAATTTTTTTTAAAAGGTTGTCTAAACCAACTACAAAGGACCGCACATACGTGATTTGTGGCCGGTAGAGTGAATTAGTTGGGTTAGATCCGCATATTGCGGCTATCTATGCCTCTTCTGGATGCTAAAAGTGTGAGGGTGAGACTAAAAAAACATTTTTTACTGATAGACAATAAATTGATGTATTTTTCGGTTTGTCGTCAACCCAACTGAAAAATCTAGAGGGCAACGGCACATGAGCTTCTTTATTATTTCCTTTTGTCTGTGCCTTATTAAATAAAGAGTTGCCGACCCATAATAAATAAACAAAGAAAGTAAAGTTTAGAGGGCTCTGTATGAATACTATCCAATATCCAGGACGCGTGGGTTGCTGCCATAATAGCCTACAAAATGCTGCCATGTGTAACGTGATCCGATACTGAAGCAGTGATGCATGAATACAGTTACGCTTTTGCGTGTTAAGTGGGTCTCACTCTAATTTTCTTTGCCTTGATTGGGACCAGAATTAGCGGAATCACCTGCTTTGCTTCCTACTTAAACCACCTTTTCAATATTTAAGTGTTACACTAACTCATGTACTATGATATTATCAACCCACTCATAAAGTTGCATGAAAACGCGTGTATTTACACCTCTTAAAAGAGATTACTGCTTTAAAACGGTTATAGTTTGTGTCCATAAATACCCACTTTAAGACAAAGGCAGAAGAAGAGCAGACAACTACAAAGAAGAACAAAATAAGAGAAAATGAAGCCTTTGTGTCTGATTTTATTCCTATCGATCCTCATCCAACAAAGCTACTTGAAGCTAGGAGCTGATGCGTTTTCGAAGGATGGGTTCGTGAGAACGAAAGGTGTTCAGTTTAGTCTCAATGGCTATCCTTATTACGCTAATGGCTTCAATGCCTATTGGCTCATGTACGTTGCCTCCGATCCACTCCAAAGGCCTAAGATCTCCGCCGCCTTCCAAGAGGCCTCTCGCCATGGACTGACCGTTGCTCGAACCTGGGCTTTCAGTGACGGCGGTTACAGGCCTCTCCAGTATGCCCCTGGCTCTTATAATGAGCAGATGTTTCAGGTAACCACTAAGAACATATATGTGTTTAGATTAGAGATTAAATTCACTCACACAACTAATTATTAAGATCAGACCAGTTTAATTTTCACTCTTTTATGCTTTGAGCAAATTTGAGGTCTCATTTAGGTTTTCTTTAGTCTGATGATCTTGTGTCCATGTTTTGAGATTCTCTGTCGATGTTTGATATTATTATTATTTTTCTGGTGAAAAGGGTTTGGATTTTGCGATAGCAGAAGCAAGAAGGCATGGAATAAAGATCATACTGAGCTTTGCCAATAACTATGCGAGCTTTGGAGGGAAGAAGCAATATGTGGAGTGGGCTAGAAGCCAAGGCCGTCCTGTATCTTCTGATGATGACTTCTTCACAGACTCTCTTGTTAAAGATTTCTACAAGAACCATATCAAGGTTTCATTCTCTCACTTTTATAATTATTAATACATCCCTACGGAAAAAAAGTGATGAATTTCTCACCTAAACGCTTTGAAATCTCCTTGCAGGCTGTGCTGAACAGATTCAATACTTTTACTAAACTTCATTACAGAGATGACACGACTATTATGGCTTGGGAGCTCATGAATGAGCCTCGTTGCCCCTCAGATCCTAGCGGACAAACCATTCAGGCTTGGATCACTGAAATGGCGGCTCATGTGAAATCACTAGACAGGAACCATCTGCTTGAAGCTGGACTGGAAGGTTTCTACGGTCAGTCCTCACCACAAAGCAAGACACTGAACCCACCAGGCCAGTTTGGAACAGATTTCATCGCCAATAACCGCATACCTGGCATTGATTTCGTCACGGCTCACGCTTACCCCGACGAATGGTAATAATATGTGTCTTTATTTAGATCCAAACAGTTTGAAAGAAAAACTACTTATTTAACTATGATATTCGTTTTTAAAGTCCCAACCAATCTTTCATTTTTGTTTGTGTGTAGGTTTGTAGACGCAAGCGAGCAATCTCAAATGGAGTTCTTAAACAAATGGCTGGACGCACACATCCAAGACGCTCAGAACGTTCTTCACAAACCCATAATCGTAGCAGAGTTTGGTAAATCAATGAAGAAAGCAGGCTATTCTCCTGCGCAGAGAGACGTTGTATACAACACCGTGTATGGCAAGATATACGAGTCTGCGAAACGAGGAGGCGCTGCAGCGGGAGGACTGTTCTGGCAGCTTCTAGGCAACGAAATGGATAACTTTCAAGATGGGTATGGGATCATACTCAGCCAAAGCTCCCCAACGGTTAACATCATTGCTCAGCAATCGCGCAAGCTGACTTTGATTCGCAAAATCTTTGCTAGAATGATCAATGTTGAGAAATGGAAGAGAGCCAGAGGCCATTAGACATGGAGCTCACAAATTGACCATTCCATGTCATAGTTTACTCTGTTTTCACTATCCAAGATAAAAGTTTTTAGTGTTAGAATAGCGATGCTCTTTTATCTATTAATAATAATAATTAAAAAAAAACTTTGAATCCCCTCAAACCGACAGCTTCTTTTGGTAATGGTTCTTGTGAATTAGTACGACGTGTCGTTTCGTAAAATAGATTGAAACTGTGTGGCGGGTCACCTCCCATCGTCTAGTCAAATGTTTTTACACCAGGAGTAAGAAAACTAAAACACTCACATATATATGACTGTTATGAGAAATGGTGGCAGATTCCGACAGTTTTGCACAGCTTCAGTTTCTTTGCTTGAGAAACCTGTCCACAAGTTTGTGCTCCAATCCCGTATACCAAACCAGGTGGTTACTTTCGATTCGAACTATCAACTCCGTAGTCTCATCGATTCGGGGAATCTGCGAGATGCTCGCCAAGTGTTCGATAAAATGCCACACAGAGATGTCTTTTCATGGACAGCCATCATTCAGGGATACATAGCTACAACAAACTATGAAGAAGCACTGATTCTCTTCTCTGCAATGCATCTTGATCCTCGTGTCTCAGCTGATACCCACGTTCTAAGTGTTGCACTCAAGGCTTGTGGTCAAAGTTCCAACGTTTCATTTGGACAATCTTTACATGCTTTTTCCCTCAAAACTTCTCTGCTTACCGATGTCTTCGTTGGAAGTGCTTTATTGGATTTGTACAAAAGAACTGGAATGATCGACAAGAGCTGCAGAGTTTTCAGTGAAATGCCTTTTAAAAATACAGTAACGTGGACAACAATCATAACCGGCCTTGTTCACGCTGGTCGTCACAAGGAAGGGCTTATGTACTTCTCCGAGATGTCGAGGTTCAGAGAACTACCTGATACTTATACATTTGCCATTGCCCTGAAGGCTTGTGCTGGTTTGCGTCAGCTCAAATACGGACAGGGGATTCATACTCACGTGATAGTGAAAGGCTTCGGTGCCATTCTATGTGTGGCTAACTCGCTCTTCACAATGTACACTGAGTGTGGGGAAATGGAAGACGGGCTGCGTTTGTTTGAAAATATGAGTGAGAGGGATGTGGTTTCGTGGACAAGCCTTATCACTGCTTATAGCCGTATAGGTCAAGAGGAAAACGCTGTGAACACATTCTTACAGATGAGAAACTCTCAAGTACCTCCCAATGAACAAACGTTTGCGTCCATGTTTGCTGCTTGCGCGAGTCTTTCTAGACTTGTTTGGGGTGAGCAGCTCCACGGTAATGTTTTCTCTCTAGGGGTAGTTGATTCTTTGTCAGTGAGTAACTCTATGATGAAGATGTATTCAACATGTGGTAAGTTAGACTCTGCTTCTGTTCTGTTTCGAGGAATGAGATGCAGAGATATTATTTCATGGAGCACGATTATAGGAGGGTACTCTCAAGCCGGTATTGTAGAAGAAGGTTTTAAGTATTTTTCATGGATGAGACAATCAGGGACAAAACCTACAGATTTTGCTCTTGCTAGTTTGCTGAGTGTTTCAGGAAACATGGCGGTTCTTGAGCAAGGCAGGCAAGTTCATGCGCTTGGATTTTATCTCGGTTTAGAACAGAACCCGACGATCCGTAGTGCGCTGATTACTATGTACTCGAAATGTGGAAGTATCACAGAAGCTTCCAAGGTATTTGAAGAAACAGAAAGAGCTGATATTGTTGCTTTGACAGCTATGACCAATGGATATGCAGAACATGGAAAGAGCAAAGAGGCTATTGATCTGTTTGAGAAGAGTCTAAAGGTTGGTTTCAGACCCGACACTGTAACTTTCATCAGCGTTCTCAATGCCTGCGCTCATTCTGGACAGCTTGACCTTGGTTTTCACTATTTCAACTTGATGCAAGAGAGGTATAACATGAGTCCAGCTAAGGAACACTATGGTTGTATGGTTGATCTGTTATGTCGAGCAGGACGGTTAAGTGATGCAGAGAAGATGATCGATGAGATGCCATGTAAGAAGGATGACGTAGTCTGGACCACACTTCTAAGAGCGTGTACGGCCAAAAGAGACATTGAAGGTGGAAGAAGAGCGGCAGAGAGGATTTTAGAGCTGGATCCTACTTCTTCTACAGCACTTGTAACACTAGCCAATATATATTCAAGCACAGGGAAGTGGAAAGAGGCTGCAATTGTAAGGAAGAGTATGAAATCAAAAGGCGTGATCAAAGAACCAGGATGGTCATCAATTTTGATCAAGGATAAGGTTTCAGCTTTTGCATCTGGAGGTCAGTCCCATCCACAAAGTGAAGATATATACCGTGTCTTGGAATTACTAGTATCTGGTTCAGTACTTCATAGATATGATTTTGGGATAAAGAAAGCTTTTGAGTCTATTCAAATTTGTGATCCTTAGTGTCTGATTGCTATGTAGCTCAAACAATATGAACTGAAATGGCAGGCAAAAGGAGTACTTTTAAACTCTTTACAATAGTCATTCTTATGGGCCTCTTTTGCTAAAAATAGGCCCACTAAGAACTCGTGAATTATCTGCGACACTCAGATTCTACTTTGCTTGTCATTATGTGCAAGGAATCTGTGCTTTAGATCAAGCCAATGGGTATGAGGAAAAAGGAAAAAAGGAAAAAAGTTTTTTAAAAATGCAGAATGAACATGTGTGTTAGCAAGTTGAATCGCTGAAACTCGAATATGACTAAAATAATGCATCAACAGTGTGATGGTCGTGTACACGTCGTTTATGCTTCAGAATATTATTAATGTCTCATCGTTTCAGAACATTGTTGCTTATTTTCGTATTTTCTAGACACTACATTTGATAAATAAAAATTATTTTGATATCCTAATATGAAAAACTTATCTATATTGGAAGTCGAATATGCTTAACAAGCTTTGGAAAGGAAAAAAACAAAAAAAAAAACAGAACAAAAACATTTTGACCAATTAAATTAATATACGTATAAAAATTTATATAGGTATACTTAGAAATATATTCTTGGTTATCTTTTATAGTTTTTATATATTCAGGCTGATGTGTAAATAGATTCTCGCACGTAAAAGTTTTTTAGTTGAACTCAAATTACTATATATTTATACTATTTATTTTATTTAAAAATAATAATCAACTTTCGCATATATCTTTTGGTTGTGGATTATAAGAAAATGATATAGTCCTAACAGCACCGAATATTTTAGACAACAACAAAAACTCCATATGTTTCCTGGCTTAAAGGACATGGTTAATTTACTCTATACAAGAATGTTCTACTCTCTTCATAATATCACTTTTTCTTATGAGAATTTCTCTTTATCTACAAATATAAGATGGAAAATCAAATTAAATGAAATAATCAAAAGTAATCATACTTAACTAAAACCTGGAAAGTGGAAACAATGGGAGTTCTATATACGGGAGTTATTATAACTCATTATGTTTAAAATGAATATTCATATATGTGCATAAGTTTTGAATATATTATTGATTTCTATGCTAACTTAAATTTATCTCTAGAACATTATTTGATAAATTAGTTTCAATTTTGTCATGTTCCTGTTAATTTTTACCACAACTAATTACATAAATACTTTTAATAAATTAAACTATTACAACTTATTGTAATTATTATAACGAGAATATAAATTATTATGAGATTATATTTAATTTCATTTCTTCTAGGAATTTTGATATTTTATTTTTAGTTTTGGGTTACTAAATACTTAGACGAACCATATTCAACATATTCAAAATCAAGGTATTGGATTGGTACCAAAAATAAAAACCAATATAAGTTAGTACATAAACGAATCAAAGTGGGACTTTATTGGTTACTAAATGAATACAAAATCTCACTATCCGAAAGATCCATAACGTCAGTTCCTACATATACTAATATGGATATTGAATGCTTAGAGCTATCTAAGACGAAGAACATAAATGAATGAAATTAGTAAAATTAGTCCGATTTTACTTTAGTTAAAACTAAAATAATGGTGGTGCAATTCAAAAAGAAAAAACAAATCCAATTGAATAACCGATCAGATTTTTATATATGAAATCACATGTGGGATTAACACAACAACGTAATCTCTTTGAAATAATGTTATATTCACTTTCATTCATATAAATTAGAAAAAAACACATAAAAAATAAAAAAATGTTAACTAATTATCATATTTATGTCATTTGTATATTTATTCGTGTATGAAATATTATCACTTAGTAACTAATGTATATTAGGTGTTCTTTTCATACTCATGCATATAATAAATAATTACAAAATAACTAAATTATATGTATAATTTTAAAAAAAAATTATGTTTTGACAATTGCATTAAGTCCAAAATAAATTACACGAGGTTACAAACTGTAGTTAGGTTGGGTTGGAGTGTGGGTTTCCACACGCCAGATCGTGTTGTGGTTGGAGATGAAAACTGGGTGTATTCAAAGATGTCATGATGCATCTTTCTTCTGACAAAATCAATCAAAAAGTAAAGTTTTAGAAAATGCTGTGCCAGAAAATGAAGAGGACTTTGAGTCAAATATGGGAAGAAGACTTTTAAGTTTGAAAGTGAAACTGAAAAGGGATTAAATAGGGAGGGTATCGTGTCGTACCAAATAGTCCCTCAAATTCATGATGATTGTTGTCACTGACCACATAGGCTTACAGTGGGTCAAAGCTTTGAATCAAGGTCTCAACAATGAAACAATCTTCTTTCTTCTGCCCTACTTCCTACTCCTGTCCTCCTATGAATTGTACTAGCTTTTTTTACCAAGTTTAATACGACAACTCTATCTAATTATAAACTTTATACTGACACAAATCTTCGCGTGCGTGCAAGTTTGTGCCTGTGGATATTAGAATGATGCTTGGAATGGTATTACGTGCCAATTTAAAAGTGAACTAATTAAAGTAAGCATATGTAATATATATCGTAGTCGAACCAAGCTGTATATCCATTAGCTATATGGTCTATTAGTATGAGTTTTTCCCCAATTATCCACTAATTAGGACCATTGTTTAGAAGATTTATAGTGATCTAGTTATATATTATGAAAATTATGGCAATAAATATTGTTAAACTATGTATTTCAGCTGGTCCAGTAGATAGATAAGGTTTTGCGCAGTAGGATCTCATCGCCTGACTATTCAGTAACTTAGTTCGCGACAACATTTCACTTGCACTCTTTAAACATTTGTTCACAATAGGATCTCATCGTGTGTCTATCTTTTTTTCTTTCTTGAGTTATCATTCATAACACACAATATTGTCAACACATGGAAAAATACATATTGTAAACGTTTTTAGCTAATCAATCAAGATCACAAATTAAACATGTAGGTAATTATACTAGTGTCCAAAATTAGTTGTCTGCTTAATAACGCATTTGATTGTCAATTCTGCATTCCTTTTTAAATAAAAAAAAAAACTTCTTCTTTCTTCAATTAGAAGGACATGCTATGTTTTAAATAATCCTGCCGAGATATCGTTCCTGAACTGTTGAGGGAGTCAGTCGATGAGAGTCAATAATCAGTCTCACTCACTTGACATTAAATTCAACAATCATATATATAAGAATTCGTAATATTATCTTTTTTTCAACGACTATCGTAATATGTTCACGTTACAACAATCAGAAAAAAAAATAATCTTAATCTCCAGTCTTTGTCAGTTTATCAGGTAAGTTAAATAATTAGTTGTAACGTCGCATTGAACACTAATTCTTGTGTTTTTCTCCGAGCCAGTCAACCCTCCGGCCCCCACCATCTTTGTCTAGTCACCGACATATATTACTTCTCAATTTAATGCTACATTTTATACAGTAAACAAGCTAATATTTTTTTTTTTGTTATAGCAATCAAATTAAAAAATTATGTCCCTGCTCATTTTTCCTTGTTATCATGAAACATAAAACAGTCAACTATTGTCAGGATCATACTTGCAAAACATAATAAGTGAGAGGGATCAGCATATAGAGTTTGCATTTATTTAGTAAGAGCAAGTAATTTTATAAGGTAAGCGATAGATACGGTGAAATGCACGAGAAAGAGAGAGTAATTAAGCATATAAATATAAAACTGAAGAATAAAACGGTGGAATGCACGAGATAGCTAACAAAGAGAAAGAGGGTTATGCAAATACGAAGTGGTACACTCTAACAGCGGTGGGTTTATACGGATGCCATACGCATCATGTGAAACCCCCCCCCCCCAAAAAGAAAAATCCACTGATTCTTTTAGTTGTTTTTAAATCACCTTTTACATTTTTGCTCGGTTCAATTTTCTTTTGGATGTTTTTACATTTTATGTATATATTATCAGTAGTTGAAACTCGTATTTTTTATTTTTTGAAAATGAGAAGTTAATTACCATTCAAACCTAAAACGTTTTTTCAATATTTAGATGCTTCTATATATATTTTGAGAGATCTTAGAGTTTAGATCAAGACGGAATCAATGTGTTCTAAAGTGATGTCTATGTGTTTTTCGTCTAAAAAACAATATTCGATTCTTTTGATATAAAGTAGTTTCAGTGGTTATATAGGAACTAAAAATATACTTATAACTTTACAAAACTAAACTACTTTTATGTTTTTGAATATTACTTAAAACACAATTTACATTAAACTCGCAAAATAATTTGTTCTAGAAACCTAGAAGAACTCTGAAATGAATCAGATGCAGTGCTAGTCTCTCTCTCTCTATATATATATGTATATAAGACAGTTTTATTTTTGTGAAGGGTGCGATGCATTTACACAGAAATGAGTATGTAAAATTATGAATGAAGGAGTTACCATTGTTTTGGTTCGATTAACGATAATAACTTTTACTAAAAAGACTCCGACACAAAATTGTCATGATTAATGGAAGATGTATAATGTAGTTTTATCCATCAAAAATAGAGAGAAAATGACCTTTTTTCAAAAGTATTGTTGATTTTTTTTTGGTATTTAAATAATATTTTATAATAGGGATAAGTGGTGTTTACATAGGGAATAATAATTGGAATATATATATATATATAAGTTAGATATATGTTGTTATATTAAAAAAAAAGAAGAGGGAAAGTGACAATTATTAGAAGAATTTTCTTTAAGAAAATGGGGGAGAGAAAGAGAGAGTAAGGAAAGGAAAGGAAGATGAGTCTATAAAAGAGAGAGGTATGTGGGAAGTAACACGCTCCACCTTTCTTTCTTTCTATTACACTGAGTGTGTGAATAACTAGCTTTCTCTCTCAAAAAAAAATGGATTCGATCAATTTCGATAACGTGAAAGCAGAGAAAGCCAAGGCGTTGCGTCGATACAACCGCTTCCGCATGGTCGGACGTTTCTTCCGCGCCGCTGAGGTCTGCGTGGCCATCCTCTTCATACTATGGACGTTTACGCGCCTTCCTTTCGCCGTCCAAATCTCCAGAGAGTTTCTCCACCGTATAGCGGGAGTTATATCGACTCCACTCTTCGTCTTTGTCTTAGGGAACTGCATCGTCGTGGCTCTCCTCACAAAGTCCTCAAACAGAGGATCCGCAGAAACAGAGATGTACGAGGAGTTGGTCAGATCCAAGCCGTCCGGATCCGATGAAGAAGAGGAGATCGTTTACGACGACAAAGAGGTCATCGTCGTCACTGATTCAAATAATAATAATATTCCAAAAGAAGAAAACGATGGCGTGGAGATAGATTCGGACAAGAGTTATGTTTCTGAGAAGCCTAAGGTGTATGGAAGAAGCAAGTCCGACGTTTGTGAAAAGCATCATACGATGATCCCTACACCTTATTCTTCTCTCCACAGATCAGAGACGGATAAGTGCATGCGAATCGAAGTTGATAATAACTTTAAGGAGGATGATGATAATAATTACGCAGAGGATAACCTTAGCAACGAAGAGTTTCAGAAAACGATTGAAGCTTTCATTGCCAAACAGCGCATGTTTCGTCGCCAAGAATCTCTAGCCCTCGTCCTCCACAACAACTACAAACCCTAATTAATTATCAAAACCCAAAAAAAAAAAAAAAAAAGGGCATCAGATTCTATTATATATATAGAATCCGAATCAACAACAACGTAACAAACTAAGTTTTGTGAAGATAAGTTAGTTAACCATATATATATATATGTGGAATCTTATTTCAATATTCCAGCTAGCTATGTGTGTAAAAATCTCATCCCTCTTCTCTATGTACAGTAGTAATTAGTTGCTTATCATGGAAGTTATAATATCTTTTTTTCTTACTTGTCCTTTGCTTTACTGACTGTCACTTAATCTTACAAACTTGAAGTAGAAATGTTGTCTCGTGACCATGTTGAAATAAATTATGGCTTTACCAGTATCCCTTTTTCTATATTTTAAAAAATACTTTTAATTTTATCCACGAAACAATCCATTTATTAGGTCTTATCTTTTTTGTCTTCGATCGCATAGGGGTTTTACTTCAATTCAAAAAAGAAGAGAACCAACAACTGCATGCCTTAAGAACACAACACAAAATAGCTATCTACATGTAATATATATTTATTAAAAGCTTCCAATTCCTAGAATCCGCAAAGCCTTCTACATTTTCATTTCATATACACGAGCCAATCACTTGATCAAAATCATATTTGTATGCCTATCTAATACTACTTTGTTGTATTCATTCCCACACTTACTTTTCATTCCCACATTTTATGGCGTTTAACACCGACTAAATGTTTCATCCCTGAAATAATTAACCCTGCAAGAAATATCTACTAGATCATTTTAGTTGATAGGGTTTCCCCAATACAATGTTTTAATATACCTAACTTTAGTGATAAAAACAAACAAAAATTATATTTAAAATATACAGTATGTTTTAATAATTTATGGGATTCTCATAAATCCTCGTATGAGAGAATCCTTTCTCATTTTTTTTTTGTTTTTTAATATATTTATAAGTTAAGATAAATGTGAAATATCCCCATGATCCTTTAAATAGTAATAAATATAATAGTGAGATGGGTAACAATCGAAAAGAGGGTACATGCTTAATTATTGTATATCTTTACTAGTATTGTCTTAAATCGAAGGAAGCTTCATTCTTAATGCCTCAATGGGAATATGATTGAAGGTCTAGTAAGTCATCTCAATGATCTCATAGTCTTCGATAATACTAGTAAAAAATAAACAAAAATTCAATAAAATAGTAGTATTAATTTGCTGAAGCGGCCGTGTTTGTTTCCGATGGGCATTGGCACCAAATCATAGTGTAATGATTTTGAATGCAAAAAGTCAAATAATTTTCACTTTTATGCAGACACCCACGCAGAAAAATTAAGAAGAAAAGTGACTTTATTTTCACTAAGTCCCGTAATCTCTGCCCTACTAAATTAAAAGTCGGTTCTTTTACCCTTCTTTTGACAGATTTAAAGATTCTCTGCTATCAAGCCGATCAATCTTTTGCATGATATGAATTTTCAATATATTATTTTAAATTTGATTTTCTTTTTGTTGGGTTATTGATTGTTGCATTTAATATAGTTAATTATAGGAAGACTCTTTTTTTAATTAGGAGCAATCATGATATTTCCACCACGAGCAACTAGTGCTATTGGTGTTGTTGGATTTTTCATTAGCAACTCTACCATCAATATTTTTTTAACGCAATGACAATTGACAATGCAGTATACTCCTGTTTTAATTTACAGGCATTTAGCTTTTTTCTTTTGCTAAAATACACTACTATACTCACCATTCTTAATTACTAATTTTCTTTTTTTATATGCTATGTTTCTTCAGTTTAACCCATCTATTCACTTACGCTTGTAAGTGTATAAAAAACTATATACAATTAAAGAGCTTATGGGTTCTCGCAATTGCTAAAGTCCATACTGTCTAAGGGCTCATAGTATTCAGCGTATTACTATTTGTACTGCGCTTGGAAACCCATATTAGTACACCAGGCCCAATACATATATATCATTAAATTATCTGTAATCGGTCAACGCTTGCCGGCGATTTGCCAAACACGTACTACTTTACGTAGCTTCACAGATATTCACCTGTTAAGTTTAATCCTCTCACCTCTATTCTTCTATGGCCTCTATCTATATAAGGTAACCAAACCCGTAAGGAGCTTTAAAAAATCAAACACAAAGCGGGTCGTGCACCTCACTTGTCTCTCTCTCACATTTCTTCTGATCAAAATGGCCTCCGAAGACAATGTGTCCAGATCCGAAGCTGTGGCAACTCACATTGCGTCACAGCCAAGGAAGGTTGCACTTGTCACCGGAATCACCGGGCAGGACGGATCATACCTGACGGAGTTCCTGCTTGGAAAAGGCTACCAAGTCCACGGCCTTATCCGACGATCCTCAAATTACAACACGCAGCGAATCAACCATATCTACGTTGATCCCCACAATGCCAACAAAGCTCTCATGAAGCTCCACTACGCTGATCTCTCTGATGCCTCTTCCCTCCGCCGTTGGCTCGACGTTATCAAGCCAGACGAGGTCTATAACCTTGCTGCTCAGTCTCACGTTGCCGTCTCCTTCGAGATCCCTGACTACACTGCTGATGTTGTCGCTACTGGAGCTCTCCGCCTCCTGGAGGCTGTCAGGTCTCACATGGCCGACAATGGCCGCACAATCAAGTACTACCAGGCCGGATCCTCGGAGATGTTCGGGTCAACTCCTCCACCGCAATCTGAGACCACTCCGTTTCACCCGAGGTCTCCCTATGCTGCCTCCAAATGCGCTGCTCACTGGTACACTGTCAACTACCGAGAAGCATACGGTCTGTACGCCTGCAACGGCATCTTGTTCAACCACGAGTCACCCCGCCGAGGCGAGAACTTTGTGACTCGGAAAATAACTAGGGCCTTGGGGAGGATCAAGGTTGGGCTGCAGACCAAGCTCTTCCTAGGAAACATACAAGCGTCAAGGGACTGGGGTTTCGCAGGTGACTACGTGGAGGCAATGTGGCTGATGCTGCAGCAGGAGAAACCAGATGACTATGTGGTGGCAACTGAGGAGTCACACACCGTCGAGGAGTTTCTGGAGGTGTCCTTCGGGTACCTCGGCCTCAACTGGAAAGACCACGTGGAGATCGACAAGAGGTACTTCAGGCCAACGGAGGTTGACAATCTAAAAGGAGATGCGAGCAAGGCAAAAGAGATGTTGAAGTGGAAGCCCAAAGTAGGGTTTGAGCAGCTGGTGAAGATGATGGTGGATGAAGATCTGGAGATGGCTAAGAGGGAGAAAGTGCTCGTCGATGCTGGTTACATGGACGCTCAGCAGCAACCTTAATCTATAAGCAGCTGCCCAAAAAAGAGTCCTATCATTATCTGTTTTTTCAAGTTTTGTCCCATTTCCTGTTTTCTCGTTTAATAAACTGCAAATCATCATCCACTCGATTTGTGTATCAAAGGCAAACTAAGCGAATAACATATTAATTTTCCTACATCACAACAATGACTTCCTACTGTTTAGGAGCGATTACGCATACAACTCCGAAAGCAAACTAAATCAGTACTCAGAGCGTGAAGATAAAATAACAAAAGGAAAACAAGGAGTCAAAACAAAGAAGAAGGATCAATAACATCATCATATCCAAAATCAAAAGAGCGCATAAAATAAAGTGAAAATTAGAGTCACCAATCTATCTACGGTTACCGAGTATTGACTCTTATTCTTGGTGTTCAGAAGACAGAGTAGTGTTCATACTGACCGAATCAGGAGGTGGAAGAGTAAACTGCGTCACTGTTGACCTTAGAGATTCAGGTCCCTCAGCATTAAGTCTTTTACATAATGTATCACAGTTATTGATCACCTCTGTCAACCTTCCTTTGAGCTCCCCAAGCTCCACTTGCAACCCATGGACTGAAAATAGTTGCACCGGTGAGATAAGTGGAGAAGAAAGTCTAGTGTCAGGGGCCATGTATCTGGTACACTGAAACAAGGGACGATAAAGGTACCTTGAGATAAATGCAGGGAAGTGGTCCTCATAGCAGAAACGGAGTGGTTAAACCTCTGCAGAAGTTTAGAGGCCAAAGCATCTGCAACTTCTATCTTGTTTTCTATATCTTCCTAGATACACATGATGATAGGAACATGTTATTAATGAATTTCCCTGTAATTGCTAAACCATGATTGGTGAAGCACCAAAGTGTGAGAAGAAAGAGGGACAGAGAATGTTCAGTTGCAATGGTTGAGAACCTAAAGCTCAAAAAGCTTAACATAACAATCATGGTGTGTCTTTCAATTAAAGGAGGGCCATAAGTCTAGATTTAGTCTTACAGAGTCCATGATAAGACATGAATCGCACGGACTTAGTAAGAGTAAGGATTCCATGTTCATTGAAAGAAGAAATAGGAGAAATTACCTGTCTGTTGGTAATTTCTTGAGCTTTGCTGTCTTGCCATTCACGATAAATGGAGAAGAGCTCAAGAAGTATTTGAGGATCGACCGTATCTGGGAAACAGTTGATGAATAAGATGAGAGTGTATGATGAAAACGGAAACAAAAGGCTTTTTGTTTTGTTGGGCAAAGAAAGCAAACAGTATCCTTGACAGAATGAGAGTTATCTGAAAATCAATTATATCTCTTCTTCCTATACATATCAATAGCAAACAAAAGAGACAGGGTAATATGGATAAAAAAAAAGACTCACAGGAGGAAGAGGAAGACGATAAAGCTTTCCTAACTAAGATGTCCGTTAAGCTACTTTCTGTAAGAGAAGCTGACTTCAATATTGGCCTTCTCTGCCATCAACACAACACAACAATGTTTTCATCTAAAAGAGAGGACAACCCATGATTCCTATCTGTTAGGAAACACAAAATACTACAACTCACGACGGTAAGGGATTTAAGAGTGTCGAGAAGGGGATCCACTCTTTCGGATCGATGAGAGATGGTCGTTATCACATCTCCACCTCCCTTTTCCTGAAAATAAATATAAAATTCCATTTTTGAGGATTAGCTGAGGAGTCAAATCGCCAAATCTCAATTACCTGAGCGCCTAATAGCGTTGAATCTGATGCCCCCATCTGGTCTCACAAGAAGATGTTGGAATCAGCAGGCTGTGTAGCTGAATGAAAGAGAGATCTATTATGATGACGTTTCGATTATCTGCAAGCCAACACCTTGCCGTTTCCAACAATTTAAAAAACAAAATCATGGTAAGTTTTTAAACAGGTACGAAGAAATTGGTTGGGTTGGATACTTCAGTGGGGGAGACAAAGCATGAGTTACACAACCCATGCTTCACCGACAGAGCCCATTTTATTTGGGCCCACTTTTACAACCAGAAAAAATTGAATACAATGTAAACCCACATTGTGACCACGTTTCTTATGCATGCATGCATCCATAGCTAGCCATTGTAATAACATCGTAGAAAGTAGTCTTCTAGCCGACTCCCAACTTCTTTTTTTTTTTTGACTGCCAACTTGGTTTAACTGATAATTCTACTTAGAAGAAGTGTAAGATGAGCCAAGATAAATAATGTGACGATTACAATGTTTCTACATCATGTCTTGTTGGGCCTCTCTAACCTCATGTGGGCACACACCTCAAAATTATACTTCCATGAATTTAATGGGTTTTTTTCTTAACCAGGTGCACATTTGAAGAGGGTATGGTCTATTGATTCACCATCTAAATTTATTTAGAAAGGGACAATGCCACATGTCGCGTGTCCATGATTTACTGGATAATGTGCCGCATTGGCTTGGTCCATTCATTAATGCAACCTTCTCTCGTTAGGGCATCATTATCCCTAGAACTCCATTAAGGGTTCTTAATATTTTTTTTTTTTGCTGTTTAAAAAAAAAAAAGAAAAAAATATTTTAAAACGAACCAATCACGGGTCGCCACGTGTCAGTGGGATCCGTAAACAGTGTAAAAAACTCTTTAAAACCGGTTCTTATTTAGTAGTTTTTAGAAGCGGTTCTTGCACTGTTCATGGGTCTCACATGTCAGTGGAGTCCGCGAACAGTGCAAAAAACCCTCCTAAAAAACCCGGATAATCATGCTCTTAGAGTTAAAGTTGTGAACCAATTCGAACGGTTTCAAATAAAATTCAAATTTTCTAAGCGTAACGTAGCAGAATATAAGTTACAAAAGAAAAAAAAAAGTAGCAGAATCATATGTAAGCAAACATTAAGCGATAATGCAGAAGATTGAATTGGTAAACTGAAAAGCTAATGAGAACGAATACGATACAATTAGTTTTTGACCTAATCAGTTACTAAAAACTTACCCTAGACTCCAAGCATGAAAAATCAAATTACGGTAACAAAAACAAGAGTAAATGCTAAAAATATCAAAGTAATATACAAAAAGTCAATGAGATTCTAACTTGAGGCAACAACTGACTGAACCGGGCCGACTCCTAACTCTCAGCTCTAATTAATTTGAAGGCCTTATTTCTTCAAAAACTAGGTACAGCGTGTGGGGACTGAACCAGCTGGTTTAAACCGGTTTCGTTATCATCCTTTTTCCGCCGCATCTCCATGACTTTGCGGTGGTGGTTGGAGTGGAGCTCGCTTGAGAATGTCGGGCTACAAGCGGGTCTGTATTCTGGTAGTAACCGACCAGACTTATACCGAACCCCGCAGGCATTGCACAAAGTCTTGGCTCCCATTGGTCCAGCTCGCCACTGGGGGGTTTTCTGAACGCCACAGTGGCTGCACCGTCGAGATGGCTGCTCCAGCCGTAGCTGGCCACTGTAAATAGACTCGGTCGACCGTTTCTTATGTTTTTTGGGAGCCGGCGGTTTCTCCGACGGTTCGAGCAGCTCAGCGGCAGAGAACCACGTGGTGGAAGGACCGGAAGAGGAGGAGGAAGTAGAACTCGAGGAAGAAGGGCCAGAAGAGGAGGAGGAGCCAAGCGACCAGAAGTTAGTTCCATTCCGGCTGCGTTTGGTACGGGCTTTAGAGGGAACAGGGGATTTGAAATGCGAGTCTTGTGAGACAGGAATCAGAGGATGTTTCAGCTCACTGCTTAACCAGGCTGGTTTGTCAGTGGGCGTTCCGGTGAGATTTGGAGTAGAATATTCAGTGAATGAATCCTCTACGAAATGGGATAGCCACTCAAGCTCCGCTAATTCATCCGTCTTTTAACAACAAATAAAAAAATAAGAGTTAGGGAAAAAAAGGTTATCTAATAAGTGTGTATTAAAAGGGAATTAAAATACCGGAACGGAGAGTTCACTTGGAGGGAGAGACCCAAAACCGTCGGGAAGAGCGACACCGTTGTCATGTTGTTCCTCGGAGGAAACATGGAGCATCTCTTGATGAGTCATGGCTTCAGCCTCTTCCTCTGTGAAAACGCCGTCGTTAGACAAGTCGAAGAAGTCGTCGACGGAGAAATCCTCGGCGTTAGTGACGGCGAGAAAGTCTTCGTGAAGGGGCATGGTCGTTTTGAAAGCCATGTCTTTCCTGGCACTGCTTTTCAACGCACGTTCCATTTCTTATCAATAACCTAAACAACAACATAACATCTTTTTATTATCGAAACTCACCCAATAAATTTCACATTCTTTTTAAAAAGAAACGTCAAAAAAACGTTCATTCGTTCCCAATTCCAAGAGAAACACGAAACCCAAAAGAAGTGACCGACCCACAAAGAGAGTTACTGAAAACGTAACAAGCGAAGCAGATTCTAAGAGAAAATGGATACAAGTTAGGAAAAAAAGATACCTGAGATAGAGAGGGGAAGGAGCGGCGGTGAGAAGAAGATGAGATGAAAAGAGTGATGGTTTTGTGAGTTTGGTAAAGCATTCAATTTGGTTATCTCATCAGCGTCTTCCTTCTCTACTTCAAACTCCCTATCCTTTTCTCTTTACCCAACCGGTAATAAATCTATAAATTTGTCTATCCCTTAGATATTCTTTTATAAATGCAACGCGTATTTACTTTTATAAAAGATACAGAAAATCAAACCAAAAAAAAAAGCTTAGTGTTCATTAATGTGCAATCAAGATTATATTTGACAGCCCTTTTGAATTAGACTATGTAGTATAAATATATATATCTCCTTTGTATGTAAATTGGATATCTTCTACTCATTTTATTTTACCTTTTTAGGTAAACAAACAAAGAAAACAAAAAAAAAGATTACCGTTTTCCCTGTAGGCCCTTGACCGCGTTGATCGCCGCTCATCTTGGGAATTAATTCCTCCCGCTCTCTGTGGTTTTGATTTTGCTTTCTTTTAGCTACAAAAATTTAAAGTTAAATATGGCCAGTAATATTTTAAATTTTGATTAGGGAGGAGAAAAAAACTCTCAATGGAGCAAAGCATGTCTTGGGAGTAAAGGTAAAGTGTGAACTGAGATGATGCATAAACCGAAGACAAAATGGCGGGCCAGCTTTTGTCCTTCTAACACACCACGAGACAAATCATTCAAACTAATCCAACAACATTATTAATCTAAGAAACTATCTATCTATCTATTGAGATTCCTGTATCTTTTCCTTACTCAAATTGGTGTAGATTCTCTTGTAGTCTTTGATAACTACTAGTTATTGCTATAGATGGATAAATTTTTTGATCTTGTATGTTACCATTATTCAAGCTTTAGAAATATATTAATATCATGTTTTCACTTTTTAAAATTAATATTCATTATCGACATTTACTTGAATAATAGTTGTGGCATTTTTCATGTATTTTGTATACAATATAGAATGTGCATGTTGAATTTAAACAAAGACAAATTTTTAAAATAGACATTTTAATTTTTTTTATCACAGACTTTAAATAAAAAATAATTAAAATAGATTTTTTATTGTAAATTTTTATTATTTTTTATTTTTTAATTATAAACCTTAACTCAAAAACTTTATCACATAACTCTAAATCTTAAGTTTAGATTAGTTAACTTAAGATACATATATATATATTATATTTACATTTATTAATAAAGATATTTTAATTATTTTTTTCTTAAAATCTATTTTGGTAACAAAAATATTTCTAGGTCTCTATGTATATATATTTTAAACAAATATAATTCTTATCAACATTGGAAAATGCGTGATGATTACCAAACCCAAACGAGCAATTGTTTAAGAAAATAGTTTATAGACAATACTTTTACAGAATTTTGAACAGGGAAATTTTTAAGAAGAATTGGTTTTGCATCTTGTAAGGATTATACGTTACTCGTATAGTACGTGCAAATCCTGGGTGAACTTAGGTTTGAGAAAATTGATTTTTTTAACATTATGAGGAGCCTAGCCGCCGGGTTGAGAAGCAGTAGCCACGTGTTATGCTGACGTGCCGTGCTATATATGGCTGTGTCTCATGCATATGACGTGAGTCGACCAATCAGAACAACCCTCGACTTATCCGTGGGTATAGAGCTGCGTTCTGTCTTATGTTTTCTCGTTTGTTTCTTTTTCAGATTTTGAAATGTCAACTTAAGAAGAAGAAGAAGTAAAGGTAAAGAGAATCTGTGAGAGCGGGAGCTAATACGTCCCACCCCCACCCCACGAGAGCATTGTTAGCCATTTTTGAAACTTCCAAGCCAACTAGGACGTTTCAGTCAGTATTAATTTGGACCTTACCAATAATTTAAATAACGAAAAATGTATATAATATGAGCTCGGATTCGTAGATTTATTTCCAAAAATAAAATGTTTGGTTGTATGCATACGGATTCTAACTTGGGGCGGCTCACAATTGCGTTAGAGCGGGAAAGTCATTCAATTTTGTCACGATGTCCATGCAATGGTATAGACTTCTAACTCTCTTACATTTACAACGACCTTTGCGAATTTGGTTTCGATTTGAAGAGCAAAACCAACTAAATTTGTTACTTTGTCTGGTATATAAAATAATCTTAAAAAGCTTTACCGAATGTGAAAAATTTAAGAATATATGAGACATGAGTGTTGACTTTTGAGAACCCATCATTTTCTGTGATTTTAAACCTTCTGAGAGGCCCATTATTATTAGATTTTGACAATGTGTCTGAAATGTGAGTTTGGTCTAAGTGGTCTCATGCATCTTAATTGGGCCGGAGAATGCGGCCTTTAAATTATTTATAGTCTTTCCATTGTTGTTTCATGGTATAGGCCACTAAGAAAATTGATCCATTAAGCCCAAGAGGCTGAAAAAAGAGAGTAGAAGCTTAACTTTTGAGACGCGTATTACATCGAACAAAAGTAAAAAGAGAGAGTATTGTTAGGTGGTGGTGAGGGAATGGCGATGGTTGGGCAGCGTGCTCGCCGTGTTGAAGTGACGGCGGTTCAAATACTCATAATACTAGTGGTGGTTCTGTCAAACTCTGTCGGAGCTGAGAAGTCGGTGTCGGCATTCGTGCAGAACGCCATATTGTCCAACAAGATTGTCATCTTCTCCAAATCATACTGCCCGTAATTTTCCTTCCCTTCTTGAATTAGGATTCATATGATTTTAAAATTTTAAAAGGAACATATATGATGCTGTCTTTGATTAATATTAAGATTAAGATAGCTGTGATTTTGTTTTGTTTGACTTTTGCTTAGGTATTGCTTGCGCTCGAAACGCATTTTTAGCCAACTTAAGGAACAGCCTTTTGTTGTGGAGCTTGATCTCAGAGGTATCTATCACTTTCTTTTGTCCCCTTTCTCTTTGGATTTGTTTTCAAAGGAAACAACTTTGTGCAGAGGACGGAGATCAAATACAATACGAGCTTCTGGAATTTGTTGGTCGCCGTACCGTCCCTCAAGTTTTTGTTAACGGCAAGCATATTGGTGGCTCTGATGGTAAACCTCTTTGTTTCTTCCTTTTTCTAATCTCAGCTTTCCTCTTCTTTTTTTTTTTTTAAAAGTCACTGCCTTTATGTTGCTTCAGATCTTGCAGATGCTGTGGAGAATGGTCAGTTGCAAAAGCTTATTGCTGCAAGTTGATGCTTCAGTAGCTGGAACTTATGTTGTGATTTAGAGGAATAGTGGAATCTTTGATAGTAAACTGAATCAATGAATTGGTGTGTCTCATGTTCACTGACTTGATTGCTCCTTATATAATAAAGTTATGATAGTATAAACTCTTTTATCTTTCCCTTATTGTATTGATCTAGTGATTATTTGGCTTATCAGTGAATGCTTCATACGCCAACGCCAGATCAGGGAAAGAATTGCAAGTACAAAAACAATGATGATTTTGACTAGTCTTAGTTCAACAAGTCTACCAGTATCCCTTATACTCTCTACCTTTTATCTAATTTCTGCAACAGCCCAAGCAGTTTTGGCTTATAGGTATGAGTATGAGTTGATAGATGTTTTATGAGACTGCATTGCCCTTTCAAAGCACAATACTAGTGGTCTATTAGGAAAGAGGTTTGTGACTTTTCTGGTGGCTGGAATCCTTTTCGAGCACTTAGTTTTCCCTCTTGGTTCTTGGAAAAAGTTGGATGTGGTCTCTAAAAGAGGAGGAAGCTGTCTTTAAAGCTGCTGTAAACCTGATCCTTCTGTTGTTTTATTTCGTTGGAGGTTGTTTTAGCAACTTCAGAACGTTTTCATACACGATGAATGTGATGGAAGAAGCAGGCACATTTTTCAAAAGATTAGCAGTTAAACCCTTGTAGAAACCTCTGAGACCCTCGAATCTGCAGATGACCAAAGTTTTTATTCAACCAAATAAATATGATATTTTCAGATACAAACAAAGACCAATAAAGAAATATGCTGTCTGACCTTGCGGTTTCTCTTATGACATGTAAGCTGTCTATATATCTTGCCATTCCGTTGGTACTAGGTCTTTGCTGAGCAAAACAACACAGGAATGTCTATGACAATCACTCCTCAAATATTTGCTAGACTTAATGAGCTAATGAGAATAAGACTGAAGACATGATCAATAGGTGGTACCTGTAATCTTGCTCGAATAACCTGAAATGGATATGTAAGAAGAACTGCAGCGACCTTGGTGGAGCCGCCAAGTGCAGCATAATCTGCCGAGTTCTTAAGAAATAAAAAATAAAAAAAAGTATAGGCGGGTGGTATTAAGATTATTGGTCCTATACAGGATGTGAAGAAGAAGAAAGAACTCTGTACCAATAAATTATCAGCGGTGGATTTGGATTGTCTTCTCCTTCCTTTAAAATCGACAATAACTTTACGGAGTTCCTCATATGCTGTGAACTGAATAGCACCATGAGAAACCTGCTGAAGAAACTATATCAGAATCAAACTCACCCTAAAATGAAACAAATTAGTAAATCATTGAATCTGCCAAAATATGGTAGCTTCATGAGCTGAGAGGACAGGAGAAATAAAAAACTAACCAGTACAAGAGCAGGGAGAATACCCTTGTAGAGCGCCCTAGGTCCTTCCTCTTTCATTATGGTTCTAAAAGCATCTGAAAAATTCACAAACATAAGGAAATGAGGAATAGAAGAATTGAAAAACTGAAAGTGTTAAGCATATCTGCAGAACCTAATAGGCCGGAGTAGGGTCGGGTTTGAAGAAGAGGTGTCTGAAGCTGAAGCTGAAGCTGTAGTCTTGTCTTGACAAGCCAAATTGGATTTGTGCATATGCAGACCTGAAAGTATCATAAGCTGAGAGATAAAAGAGATGGAGATGAGATGTTTTGAAGGGTGTGTCAGCTATGCTCACCAAGGCTCCAGCTTCAGCAGCAGAAGCAAGGTGAAAAGGAGGGGTGAGTTGCTCATCGTCCCTGCCACTAGCGTATCTCTGTTTGGCTCTACCATAACTAGAGATAAATCATTTAAACGAAAAAAAGAGTGGAAACGTTACGACACAACAGAGATGAGTTGAGGAGATATTTAAAAAACGCAACAAAGTCCTAAGAGAAAGGAAAAGAGGACACTCACAAGAAGAAGTAAAAGCTCCAGGAAAGAGTAGAACCGATGAGAGCAGGGAAGAAACCTGCATAAAGTCCTCTCAATCCCTACGAGCTGTATTAGCTCAAGGAGATGATTGCATGAAAGATGTTGAAGAAAGTGAGTTTCTACCTCGAGACGGGAAATGGTGAAGAGAGCGTGAGCTGTGTTCTTGTACGTCGGGAGACTACTTAACCCTCTTCCCTCGTTCACTGTTGGTACCAATCAAGTTAGCAACTTGCAAACAAATATTGACTTGGGGAGTGCAAAAATGAGACCTTGGAATCTCGTACGAACAACATCAAGAGGTTGCATCGCAGCAACGGTGGTGAATCCAGCGACGGCGCCGGCTGTGGCATTTTCCCACTGCCATGGCGCCCCCATCAAAGCTGACCTGACCGTGATTGGGTACAGAGAGCCAAAGGACAGCTGATGAAAGATTTGTCGTCCTCCGGTATGATCGAGAGTTTCCCGTCTCAGACTGACACTGTTTTAATCGTCAGTGTTCTTCGTCGGCTAATAAGATCCAAATCCAAATGCTACTTTCCACTAGGCCCAAATAGCTCCAAGGTGCAAACCCAACATGCACCCATTTTTAATTATTATTTTTCCCAGGAAGATCCCAATTCTTCAACGAATATTTAAATTTGACCGAAACGTTTGAAATACTCCTAAATACACCCCAATACTTTACTTTGATCAAATCATGCATCATGCATGTTAATTCAGAATTGGAAACCTGTAAATAAAGAAAACACCAAATTACATGTGCGAATACACTCAAAACAAAAACACACAATCTTCTTCCGAAACAAACACATTTATTTATACATGCAAAAAGCCAAATTAAAAGAAACAAACACAACTATATATATGATACTGTTAGGAGGGGTTTGATTAATAAGCATGGTTAACCCTCCGACAGATTTTCCTGATCTCTCCGCTCGCGCCAGTCAAAGGAGATATATTCCCCATCTTTACCATCGATTTCGCGAACTGCTCGAAGAAGGCCCCTTGATTCTCCGCATAGAGCTTCACCAGCTCCCTAGACTCCCGGTTCTTCGTGAACAGAACCTCGTCCGAGCTCAATAGCCCTTTATACATGATCAAGTTCTTGAAGTAGTGGTTGTCAAACTTGAACGGCGTCACCAAGTCCAGGAAGAATAGGTTTTGGTCACCCCCCGATTTTGGACATTGCTTACGCAACGTGTATGCGTAGTATTGGTTTAGGGTTTGATCAGGCTTGCCATTGCCAGACTGGTTGTATAACCTCTGTCGGAAACTTGTACACCTCGAGTTTCCGATGGTATGACTTCCTACAATTCATATACATGTAAGTTTTTACGAATGTATTTATTGTGTAATTAATATGGATGAGTATATATACCCGAGAGAGAGACAAGATCAATAAGATTGAGTCCTTGACGCTTGAACTTGGTGAGGATGGTTTGAAATGTGTTGTTGGGAGCAGGAATGTCGTTGTTTGAACCACTCAAGCTTGCTCCTCTTGCGTCTCTTCTCCCTAGAGGTACTTCCCAGCTCGGCCCACCTGTCTGTATAAATATGTTCATGTGCCGACTTAATAAACTTTTAATGATGAAATCATTTTGTTTTTTCTCTAATAATTAATGAACAATTATGACATACAATGACGGTCGAGTCTCTAGCGGCGAGAGCCAAGATATCAGCGCAAGAAACTGTTTCAGGACACTCTTGTTCTAAGGCACGTTTAATTTCTTCGATGAGCTCGAAACCACGGGCTGAGTTTCGGTTAGGGTTTGATCGTTTTTCACTGATTATGGTTCCGCTGTTGTCCAATAGTATGGAAGCATCACATCCCTGCAGTGTATCAATATATGAGAAAAATATATATTTATATGATTAAGTGGATCTAATTTATTCTATAGCTAGTTAATGTTGACGAAGTTGCTAAGGTAGAGACCTTGACGAAACAATCGTGGAAATGGAGTCTAAGCAAGGAGGCAGGCATGCGAGGATCCTGTGCGAATGCTTTAGCGACAATGGACTGAATAATCTCTTGAGCTTTAGGACATGCATGGTCGTAGAACTGCGGGAAGAGATAGCCTCCACTTCCGTAGGCTTTGGAACACAAACAAAGAGGAGATAAGGCAATAAGGGAGACAGCTACGATAAGAATGTTCAATGGCACGGCCATTTTTGACTATTCTTTTTCTTGATGAGTACTCGCTCGTTGGGATTTAACTCGGTTTCTTGTAACTTGATGGTTTTCTTGTGATGGAAATGTAGCATAATTTATAGAGTATACTTTGTGGACATTTGAAAAAGACGTTGGAGTTGGTAACTAATCTTAGATATTGGGTTAGATGGATACATTATTCTCTTGAGATTTGGTGTGAATACAGGATTTGTTAGATTTTTTTTTTTTTTTTGGTATTGCCTATCGATAATGGTCACTTTATTTGTGCAACTTGATTCATGATGTGTTTACTTGTGTTTCTCGTTTAAGTTTGCAATTAACAAAAGAACTCTGATTGCGTAGAATAAAGAGAGAAAGAAAAATGGCCACATGCACCTTACAAAGTAGACAAGAACAGAAATAATTCTTAAAATGTGTTGTGTTGAATTAACCCAAAAATAATTGAAAGCCTAATTGTATTGAACCTTTCATCTAGTCAAATACTTTTACAAAACATAGAAGTCGTTTATGATATATTAAATCGAGGGATTAGCATGAAGAATGAAGACCTAGTGAAAACAATTGCGTGCGCATTAGGTTTTTTACTTGGTTGAATGACATTTGACGAGATCAAAGTAACAATCTTATGGTGTGCTTCGGGTAGGTGGTCGAGTACGACAAAGACAATAGTAAACGGTAGATAATGACAAAACCATCGATAAACAGCTTCAACTGCTCTCCCTCGCTAAACCAAACAATCTTATATTTTTCCTTTTGTTTTCGTGCCACAAAAGCGAACAAATCCAGATATGGCCAAACAGCGTTGTTGTACATAGACTTTTCAATAGTTTAAGACTTTTTCATGATACCACTGTGATGTTCTCTTCCTACGCTTTCAATTGTTTACTTTAGCTACTTTTTTTTCTTTTTTCACTTGTAAATGAAAGCCCGGTATATTATCAGTCCAAGTTTATGTCGCTTTAGCCCAGTAATCAATTCCCAGTCGGCGACACGAATAAGAAGCCCAACTTCGCAAACAAGAACAATTTAAATCTGTTTTCGCGGACAAAACTCGTCGGGAACCGACGGACGAGACGAGATGGAGTTTATATAAACATAGAAATATTCATATATAGATAAGAAAGTAGAAAATACTGAAATAACATACACCTCAAGAACATAAAAAGAGCCAAACGATGCCAACAACAACACACTCACAAAAGCCATAACACATAACACATCGCACGCACGCGCGCACGTACACCTAAAAGTAAAAGGTCCGGATGACTGTGTTACAAACTCTCTTTTATTTTAATTTATATGCATACTCGTTTAAATTGTACACTTTGCTTAATGACCACCACCGCCACCGGGAAGCTTTTCCTTGATCTTTTCCATCATCCCCTTCTTCTCGTGGCGTTCACCACCGTAGCCTCCCTCGTCATAACCCGTGGTAGTTCCCATCCCCATGCCTTGGGATTGACCAGACTGATCATGATGACCCGGCAACTTCTCTTTAATCTTATCAGTTATTCCCTTCTTCTTCCTCCTCCCACCTTGTCCATCATCCTCCTATATATCATTATACACATCATAATTATTAATACAGAATACACACACAAACTAAATACGCCGCATCTAGGATTGCTTGCATAAATGGTAACGTACCGAACTAGAGCTGGATCCGGATCCAGAGCGGTGAAGCATTCCTCCCAAGCCGCCACCACCACCACTTTCCTTGTGGAGTTGCTCCTGGCCGTGGTGTCTACCACCTGCGCCAGCTCCAAGGGCTCCAGTTCCAGCCCCGTATCCTTCGCCACCTGTCCCATAGGTCCCACCCGTGCCTCCGTAACCTCCTCCACGGCCAATTGGGTTTCCATACTCGTCCAACTGCTGGATCGGGTTTCCGTACTCGTCAGTGGCCTGAGCTCCGGGTCGGTTTTGGTAAGACGCCATGTTCTTCTTTTTCTTCTACGCAAACACTTTCAGCTTCTGTTTGATATGATGTGACTTGGATATTGAGTTTTGATCGATGTTCGTAAGGTTGATGGATCATGGATGGTATTCTTTATAGGTCGAGTTCCGGATATGGATTAAATTAGTGAATCATTACAGCTGAAGCGACACCTGGCAGCAGTGGCAAATGTCGGCGTGGTGCTTAGAGACGCGTGTCCGGACGTAGACCGAACCGTCTATTATTTTATTTAAGAAGCCCGGTATGGATAATTTTTTTTCCGAGCTTTCAAAGTAGAGAGAGTCCCGAGTACGTACGTGTTCATAATAGTCACATGACAGACAGGGCTGATGAATAACTAAAGTGGAAAGATCTCTCCTTTTCTTCGTGTCGGTACACCTTAAATATTGGACACGTAACCCTTATCTTGAAAGCTATGCGTCTTGTCTATTTGTTTCCTTCCATACAAAAGAAGATTGGGTGTATTCGAGAAACCTTCTTGTTGGATCTCAGAAATTTGGGCTTCCTCTATTAAAAATGAGGCCCTTTTCTATCTACTCCACTTACCAAAATGATGCGTTTCCACTTACCAAACCATGCAGAGTGAAATCTTCTTATATTTTTGTTTTGAGTCATGGGAGTTTCTCTCCTCTCTGCGCCAGATTTAAAATTGGGGTTTCAAGATCTACCAACAAAGGGCGATTTCACTGCGAAGAAGCTGGAGAACCTTCTCGTTAAAAAAGGTCGTTCAACCAATCTCTCTCTATCCCATTCCCATCGAGGCTTTTTGCTAGTTAATAGTTTAGAGCAGCTCTGGTTGGTCACTAAATGAGTGAAGACTAACTGAAACGGTTATGCTCAAGTTAATTTTCTTTTTATCCCCCGATCTACACATGATTGGATGGTTGTTACATAAAAGATATTTTTTCCTAATAATTAATAAAACATTTGATCGTTGCAATAGCTTTTTCTAATAATTAATCAAACATTTGATCGTTGCAACATCAATTACATCACCTCTCATACGACTCTCAAATGATATAGTATATACCATTATTAATTAATGTCATGATGAAATCATACATTGGGGGCCAAGTGTCCGGAAACTACGCGTTGTACAAGAAGCTTGCTTATTAACAAACTTATTATTTTTGATGTCAACCAAAAAAAACTTATTATTTTCTAAATTAATATGAAATTAAATAATGATTGGAATAAAATCTTGTCGTATTTTAATTATGTGGTGGTAGTGATGTGCCATCTCTAACATTTGATTACTTTATATGAAAATCAAAATTTTAAAAATTAATTAAGTAAAACATTGTTGTTGTCTGTGAAGCTTATCTGACACCATCATGGATAAAGTCCACTTTCAAGGTAGGGTTTAGTCTCGTGTACGTAGATTAATGATAACATATGTGCTTGCGAGTAAGAATTATATTATGAAATTCTAATTAGTTAGAACTCTGAAAACTTTGGTCGTGTGTTGAGAGTTATATATATATATATATATATATGTGACCCTCAATATATCTGGTGATAAAGAAGGGTCCATGGCTGTCGAGGGCGAAAATCAGTTTGATGTTGATATAATAATTGCAAGAGGACAACATATTGGGGGTCCAATCGGAAATGAATATAAAAAAATAATATCAAGAGGCAATGTAGTTCTGTGATGTGTCCTTGTTTAACTTCCCTCCGTAAAGCGAAACAGCCCTAGCTAGCTTTAATTTTGGTTTTAGAACTTATAAAAGAAAACGAGGTTAAAAAAGTAGGTACGTAACGTAGATTCTACTCCTCTCAAATGACATGCACTATTCATACATGAGAACCGAGGAAGAGGATATATAAACAGCAGTAGTTACATAGACAGGAGTTTATCTCAGCAAAAAGAAACGGTAGGAGCTAGCGCATGTGCATATGTGTCTTGTCAAGGCTGATTAATGGAGGAGATGAGAGAGAGAAAGAAGTCTTCATCACAAGGAATGGTTAGGCCATTGTCTTGGTAGAACCCAAACTCTTCCTCTGATTGTCTCAGCAACATCTGATGTACGTATATGTAAATAGGACAATGCTTACTTGTATATATGTGTTTATAAATAGAAAGTATTAAGTGTACCTTAAAGATGGGGTGCGTCAGGAAGGAGATAGGAACGACGTGTCGGGATCTGGAGAGACCAACGTAAACGACGAAGTGTCCTTTGGGGACGCCGTTGAAGTTAACGTGGACGTTGCTCTTCTTTCCCAAACTCGAACATCTCTTTAGCATCTGCTTCAGGCCCTTACCGTTTCCCCTTTCTACTCCCATATCCTTGTTCTTCTTCTTATGCCTAAAGAGATGGTTGGTGACTCATATTTATATGCAGAGACACACATGTGTTTGTATATATACGACACACATACATACAGAATCAACAAGATGTTTCAACGTTATGGGACTCACCATGTGCTGAACTTTTTATATTAGACCTGATTAAAATATAAATAACCAAATGCAACTAGATACAGTCTTGGCAGCTTCACAAATTCGAGTGAGTTCCCCATGTTTGTATTGGTTTCATCAAGATCATGTCAATTACTGTACCAACATAATAACATAAAATATTGTCTGAGAATTTCAAATTGCTGAAGAGAAGATGGGCGACAAGGGCTCCTCATGTTCTGTGGATGAAAGAAATAGGGCAATGATGTATTACAGACAAACCCCATTAACGGAATTCAATCAGAAAGCCCATACAGTCTCGTGCAGCCGCATCTTTTCGGCCACCAATCATTACCGGTCCGTTCAAATCTCAAACAAACCAAAAGCCCTAAACCCTTAAGCAAGCTAAGTTAAGCCAAACCACACTAGAGAATGTTCAATCACATATGTATAGTGGCTCTCCGACCTTTTTATTATATTTTTTCCACAGGCAAAAGAGGTGTCATACTAACAAACAAACAAACAAGAAAGAAAACGGCAGTTGTACCAAATGAGGGTTTCTTTTATGTTACATAATTAGAAAATCTCACACATTTCTTATCTCTTAACCATTATATGGAGCTTAGAGCCATCATTTTGCACTGCTCATTCATGGCCAGAAGCTGTGCCTCTTTCTTATCCACAAGAGCCGTGAGTCTCACGTTTTCTTCCATTAGTTTCTGAACTTCTGCCTCTTTCTGCACTTTATCGCTTTCCAACTGCGTTGTCTTTGCAACAAGCCTGCTTCATCAACAACAATGACACCTCATCAACTCACACTTACTATAGGAAAGTAAATATGAGTCCCTAATTGCGCACACAAGGATGAAGCATTTGAGACTACTCATTATCAAACACCTAAAACTAGCTACAAAAGAACACCAATCTTATCTCCAATCCCAGGAATGACACGTATTTATAACCCATAAAGCAGTTACACACATGAATGCAGCCTTGGAAACGATAACAAATCTGCTCTGTAATGTGATCAACACCCAAGAGAAGTGTTCACGTAATCCAAAATCTTCCAGGCTAGTTAATGGAATGATGGTTTGTTAAGAACTTACTCACCGTTCAAAAAGTCTCTCAATAGTTTGAAACTGCTTCTCCGACGAGACGAGTGTCTCTCTGACGCTGATGAGACTTGAAACATAGGATTTAAGGGACTCAAAGTCTCTCCTGACACGACAGAGTTCGAGCTCATTTTCGGTAGCTCTTGCCTTCTGTCTAGACGTCTCTTCGACCAAATCATCGACCCTCTGGCGCATTTCACCGAGGATACTAGTGGTCCCAAGAGCAAACTTTTCCATGTCCTCTAATTTGATGGACATGTTGTTGATCTGGCCAACCTTTCTTTGAATTTCCTGCTGGCTCAACAGAGCCTTGTCTTTGTGAATAGCGGCTTCGGATTCGGCGACAATAGCACGCCTAGCGAGAGAGTCAATAACGCCTGTAACTGACTCGACATGATTAAGCATCGCAGAGACATAAGTCTGATCAGGTTCACCACCACATGCCCCTGACAAAGCAATGCTCTCAGAATCATTAAAAACAAGTGAAAGCTGGGACAAATCGGCAGTAGCAGCAGCAGTGGTTGCTTTTGATTTAAGGTAGGTCAATAACGATGTTGCGGTATTAAGTCGGCTCCAAAGAGCCTCAATCTTCTTCATATGCGAAACTTCCTTGGAAACAGGGCTCATTCCCGTTGAGAGATCATCAATGATTGAGGAGGCAGAAACCTCTTGCTTTGCAGCCATATCCTTATCCCTAGCAACCAATGGAGTAGAGCCTATTAAGACAATCTAAGGAACAAGAAAAACCACATCCATCTCTAATCTCTGCTTCTCGCTAACAGGAGAATTATTCTACTTTTACAATGGAACACTCACTCAACAAAAAAAAGAAGTCCCTTCAAATAATCGATTTGATTCAAGAATAAAAAGTGCAAAGCAATCTATGAATCAAAGAGAATATTTATATAAAAAAAAATTGGAAAATCAAATGACTAACCCCCGGATGAACTTCACCCCGCCGATCAACCGATTTGAGTCGGGTCGGGTTGACTTGATGCGTTGTTGAACGATTGCCTACACGATTGGTGCAAGGATGAGGATGATTAACAGTTCGTTCGTTTGGCACAAAACTTTCCCTTCTTATTTGGGCCTTATTGAGCTTTCCTTTAATATTGTTCCAGCCCAATATTCTTAATTCGAGCCCACGATCGCAGCTCCTATAATCAATTCTAGCTGTTTTTTTTTTTTCTGAATTCACAACGTTTGTCTCAGAAAGATTGTTATTGGACCTCAAGCTGCAAAAGACAATGCATGACCTCCGGCAACTAACAAACATTCTTGTGTAGCCACCCACCAAAAGGCTATTGCAAAAACTAAACCCTTGATCTCTCATCATATGCTGCTGCTGCTGCAGGCCTCTCTTGGACTCGTAAGAGACCCTCTACAAATTACAAGTTACATATTAGAAGAAGGTCAATGACATCTGAACTCAACAAGCTAACTTATATCCAAATATAATTTTAATAAAACATGAGTACTTTTGTATTTATTTGGAAGCAGTAGTGGGTTTTAAAAGAAGCAAATAGTTTCTCTTGATCACAAGGAATCAACGATGAATAAGACTCATTTTTTGACTCACTAATGTTCAAAATGCTACTTCCTAATTATGATTTTGGTTTGGTTTTTCCTTTTGGAGTGCAATGCTTTTGAATAGCCTTTACGCACATAAAAAGCAAGAGAAGGTTTAAGTAAGTAAAACAAGAAAACATCATAATCCGATTACACTTTCAGTTATTGAAAAATAATAGGGCACAAGTACCAGAACTGGGGAACCATGTAACAACAACAGCCCCCAAAACAAAACAATTATACGAAAAGCTGTCCACAACTCGAATAATGGAGTTAAATCATTCGTCAGCAGATGATCTGACATGTTTTGGGAAAACTTTCAAACGCAACACTCCAGGAGTTTGCTCTTCAGCCTCCACCATCTCTTCAAGTTCACTGTCATACACAAATCGAGTGTGCTTCCCTGCGAAGCTCATCTTCCTCATTCCCTCGCTCAACCCATCCACTTCCTCCTCGTAGTATTCCTCCTCTTCCTCCCTGTATGAATACACTACTTCTTCATCATCCTCCTCGTCTTTGGTACTTGCGTTGACTTGCATCGACCACACGGAGGAGTTATCATCCTCTAGGTTCTGAGAGGAACACTCTGAGCTCTCCCATAGTTCTGATTTATCACTAAAATCCAGCAGCAATGACCGAGTTATGCTCGGACTCTTGTCTAACAACTCCAAGCTACTCTCCTCCACAAACACTTCCCTTTCATCCACCTGGAAGGCAATACAAAACAAAAAACTATTTTACTTAGCGCTTTATCATCATCAACCCACCAATCATCTCAATACACACAAATCTAGGCTTACCGGAGAAGCAGCTGCTTCTCTCAGCTGTCCTGAAACAACCGGAGATGTGATCACAATCTCAATCTGTGGGGTGTTGGCTGGAGTCGGAGCGAGAAGTCTCATGGGAGAAGTAACGAGATGGATGAAGGGACGAGATTCAACTGATATCTTTGTAATAACATGTGCTTCTTCTTCTTCAACCTTCTGCAACAGATTTTTGACTTGGCCTCTCAAGAGGGCCTCACCAGATCCAGGAGTGCTCTTGATTCTGCTCTTCCCAACCACTCCCGAAGATGGAGTCTGCATCGCCAGTCCTACGATGGGAGAGTCGTTGGTTATGTCGAACAACGCTGACCTGTCTTGCTTCGGTGTTGCACCGTTTCTTTGCTTTGATTTCGACTCCTCTATAAAAAATATCAAATTCAGAAAACAAATATCGTACGTAATAGGGTCTGAATTGAAGAAGACTCCACAAAGACAAATCAACTATCATTTAGGATACATACAACTCAGGCCATTTAAATATCGATCCATTGGATAAACATCAAAATTCTGGGGGTAGAAGGCTTACTTGATGATAAGAGATGATTGGTGGCAGAGCTTTTCATGGCAGAGAGGGTCTGAGACCTCGTCACTCTCCTCGTTGATGATGGTGTCTCCATCTAGATCTATAAAGACTACTAGTTTCTGGTGGGGGATAAAATAAGAATGGAAAACGTTATTGGAGATATGTGTGGTCTTTGCTATGTCGCTAGTATTTAAAGGCAGTCATAAGGAATAGGGTTTTGAAAGAAATTAGCCGTTGGGACTACTGGAATGGAAGGAGCCGTTTCAGAAAACTAGCCGTTGGGACTTTCATTGATTGAATTAAGGGATTATGGGCCTTTTCAGCCTATTTCTATGCCCCCAATTATAAAACCCCGTAGTCTCTATAAAGGCCCAAGCCATTATTTATAAAATTATGGGTGAAAGCCTAAGTAAGGAGTTGGAATGATCATCGTGCATGGGCTTTTTAATTTTGTTCGATTCCAAAGAAATAGAATAATTACCATTTTAAGGTGCAATGTATAGTAAAATAAAATCAGAGGAATATGACGCAGAAATGCATGCGGTCACTGAGGAAGAGAAATACAACTTGCTTGGTGAAAGGAGATTGTTGGTGAGAGAAGACGTATGGGTGTGGTGATTTTTTTTTTGTATCTTGTAGATGATGTTGTCTACAACTATATAGATCTTAAACAGTAGCTTCTGAGATTATGTTCTGACAAGGTTAAACAGAAGAAAGAAAAGACAGGCCGGTTCAACTTGCCCGGAAATCCTGCGTAAACTCAGAAAAGAACACCTCTTTGATATGGTTTTTGTTAACGCCAAAATGTATATCATTAACCATATTGTTGATTAGCTCACGGTAAGCCCTTAACACATGGAACGGCTTGGAAGCCAGGTTGGCCAATCAGTGATCATTGATCAAACACCCCCCCTTAAGAAAGGCACAGTATCCATAATTAATACTATTTTATTGTTTAGGCTAAAATATAACACGTTTTTCTATCTGGACAACTATATATCAAAAAGAAAAAGGAAAAAAAAATGCAAAAGCAGTTCAGATTTCATACTCTTTATTTCTTTAACCCAGCCCTAAGCTAACCCTATATACTTAATGAGTAATGCATTAGGGCTAGGGCTCTTAAATTATAAGGATGGGTTGGGACAACCCTAAATTTCAAAACCCTATATAACATCCCTACCCGTAATCATTACTACAGACATGGTTTTCCGATTTTATCATTATTTAGTTGTTCAAGAGTTTCTTTCAGATAATATTTCAATTAAAAATAATTTGTTTGATACTAGTACCAGTTCAAGAGTTATTGGAATACGGTTGCGCGTTGTCGTGGCATGTGAAAATGATCAAGAAAAAAAAATACTATAATGTGTTTGTGTATATCTTTCTCTAATAAAGAAGAAGACTGAAAATACAAAACGTAAACGCATTAGATAAGAATTATATCATTGTGTTGAATGGAAAACTTTGTGTTGAAAAGACCGAGTCAACTTGGTAGACGAAATTAATGGTAAATGAGCCGGAAATGTAAAGATTAAAAGTATTGTTTTATAAAATAAGTTGATCATGTATATTGTTTGTTGTCAGGGGCGGATCTATGTTTAATACCTGTATAAATTTGAATTACCAACTGAGGCATTATAAAAATTCAGTACAAAACTATGCAATATAATTTTAAAAATTGATGGTGAGCAACTGCCTCCTCCTTACTCATGGTGTAGCTCCGCCACTGCTTATTGTTTTTTTTTTGCCACAGCTAATTGTTACAGGAGAAAGCTGGGCTATAGAGTTGGTTAGAAAGGAACGCAATAAATGTGTGCAAAGGCATAATGGCAATAATATAAAAGAAAAGTGATATTTGGAAGTGTTTACGGAAGGCTGTCACATGGAGCTTCTTCTATTGGGTCTTGGCTTTCGCATTATACGAAAACGATCTTCAACCACCCCCGTTTTGCTGGAATATCAATAAAAATCAAAAAACTTTACTGTTGTACCAAGTATGTAAATGGCAGTTGGATTGTAACAAAGCCCAGCAGATACTAGTTAGTGTGTATTAAAAGTTAAAAAAAAAAAAAAGGAAAAAGAAAAGGCAAAGAGAGGGAAAGTGGAGAGGATATTTCGTTTTGGTAATTCACTCGCTCTCTGGGTTTGACCAACTCAACGCTCTTGTTTTAATTATTACGACAGAGTAGATGAATCTTGAGCTTCCATCATCGAGGACTGTCTCCCTTTGAATAGCTTTCTAGTTCAAGCTTAAGGAATGGGTGTATGTTTCTCCGCCATTAGAGTCACTGGTACCAGCAGCAGCAGCAGCGCTAACCGTAAAGGAGGATGTAATAAGAACCCTAAGACGAAGCCATCTACCACGAAGCGGAGAACGGGGTCAATCTCATGCGGCAAGCGTACCGATTTTGGATACGCCAAAGATTTCCACGAGCAATATCGGATGGGCAAGTTGCTGGGTCATGGTCAATTCGGCTATACTTACGTTGCCATCCACAACTCCACTGCCGATCGTGTTGCCGTCAAAAGGCTCGATAAGACTAAGGTATTATTTTATCACTTCTATTCCCTTTTTTTCTATTATCTCTATCTTTTTTTTCATTTGGATTCACAGAATGAATTAAAAGTTTTGAATATTCTTCTAGTTTTTTTTCTAACACTACTGATTCCTCTTGAAAAGCACCATTTCGTATGTGGATTGATTCCCCACTTGGTTCATGATTCCATTAACCATCTTCTTGGTATTCCATTAACCAGATTGTAACATGGTTCGAATGTTACTATGCTTTGTGTCACTCACTGTTTGTTTTTTTTTGGCTCACAGATGCTTCTTCCTGTTGCGGTTGAGGACGTCAAGCGAGAGGTTCAGATTCTTAAAGCTCTCTCTGGCCACGAGAACGTTGTTCAGTTTTACAATGCCTTTGACGATGATGACTACGTCTACATTGTTATGGAGTGAGATTCTCCCTTCCCTTGTTTTCTTTTCTTTTTTTACATTCAATCAGACAACTTATCATGTCTTACTTTTAGGTTGTGCGAGGGAGGCGAATTGCTGGACCGGATTTTATCCAAGTTAGTTACCGTCTCTGTCTCTCTAATCTCTATCCCACTATTCTCACATTTACTTACCTTTCTCTCTATTGACGCTAGGAAAGATAGTCGTTACTCCGAGAAGGATGCTGCCGTTGTCGTCAGGCAGATGCTCAAAGTCGCTGGTGAATGTCATCTACACGGTCTTGTTCATCGAGATATGAAACCTGAGGTATTATTATTATTTCTCTTCCCTTACTCTTTAGCCGAGGAGGTGCTTTCATTGCCAATATGTTGTTAATATCCTCCTCTTTCTTGCAGAACTTTTTGTTCAAATCAGCTAAACTGGATTCCCCTCTTAAGGCTACAGATTTTGGTTTATCCGATTTCATTAAACCAGGTATGTAGAAGCTATCAAAATCCACACCACTTTTAACTGGTAGAGCCTAATTATGTTGATTTGTGTGACTCAAATGTTTTCAGGGAGAAGATTCCATGACATTGTTGGTAGCGCCTATTATGTTGCTCCTGAAGTACTTAAGCGCAGATCAGGGCCTGAATCAGATGTGTGGAGCATTGGTGTTATTACCTATATTTTACTCTGTGGAAGACGTCCTTTCTGGGATAGGACAGAGGACGGTATATTTAAGGAGGTGTAGTTCCGAAACCCAACCCTTTCATTTGATTACTATATATTGTATGTCTTACTTCTCTCTCGCTTCTTACTATATATCTATAGGTCTTAAGGAACAAACCTGACTTCCGTCGCAAACCATGGTCAACTATAAGTGACAGTGCGAAAGATTTTGTTAAAAAGTTACTTGTAAAAGACCCACGAGCACGGCTAACTGCTGCACAAGCCCTATGTATGTCTGGTCCTTGCTTTTGAGTAGCAGTTGGTGATTTGGTCATTTGCTATGGAATCTTAGACTAATGCCCTTTTGTCTCTTTTGCCTTTGCAGCACATTCGTGGGTTAGAGAAGGAGGGAATGCCACTGACATTCCTGTCGACATTTCAGTTCTGAACAACTTACGTCAGTTTGTTAGATACAGCCGTCTTAAGCAGTTTGCTTTACGGGTAAGCCCGAACGACGAAAAAAAAAAAACAAACTACAGAGATTAGGGGTCGTCTCTAATGCTCTGTGTCCGCTTTCTGACAGGCTCTTGCTAGCACACTTGACGAGGGAGAGATTTCTGACCTCAGAGATCAGTTTGATGCAATTGATGTGGATAAAAACGGTTTCATTAGTCTTGAGGAGATGAGACAGGTAAGTGAAATTTATGACAAATTTGCTTCAGGAGCAATACTAATCAATTCTACGCATGATCATATAATATAGTATCTTTCATTAATGTACAGGCACTTGCCAAAGATCTTCCTTGGAAACTGAAGGATTCACGAGTTGCCGAGATACTTGAAGCGGTAATTACAGTTTCCTTCGCCATTGCAATATCATCTCAGGGGGATAGTTTCATTATTATCAAAGAGAGATGCAGTTTCCATTTAATCTGAACCGTTTGTATCTTTGGTGGACACAGATTGATAGCAACACTGATGGGTTAGTGGACTTCACAGAGTTTGTAGCAGCAGCTCTACATGTTCATCAACTGGAAGAACATGACTCGGAGAAATGGCAGCGAAGATCAAGAGCAGCATTTGAGAAATTTGACATTGACAAAGACGGGTACATAACCCCTGAGGAGCTTCGAATGGTAAGCTTTTATCTATAATACCTGTTGTTCTCTTTTTCTTGAGGAGATGATATAATAAAAAGAAAGAAAAAACGAAGCCTCTTATATGTTTTGGTGAATTTATCAGCACACGGGGTTAAGAGGGTCAATAGACCCAATTCTGGATGAAGCAGACATAGACAGAGACGGGAAAATAAGCCTGCATGAGTTCAGGAGACTTCTAAGAACAGCGAGCATAAGTTCGCCGAGAGTTCCAAGCACTGCAGGGCACATGAATCCTCGGTAGTTTTAAATGGTATATACTAGAAGCGGACAATAAGTTGAGACAGGGCAATGTCATATGTATATGTAATGTTGGTTGTAAGATAAGTGTGTGTGTGCGGGGTGTAGTGATAAGTAACAAGAATGTTGGTTGTAAGATATGTGTGTGTGTGGGGGGGTTGTGGTGATAGGTAACAAGTTTCGTTGTGTGAATCAGCCAAACCAAAGAAACAGTGTTGAGTGGTTTTGGATGATTGAAATATATCAAGCAACAATTGTTTTGGTCACCAGGTAGAGGTTAAGGGATCGGCACATGCCATTCTCTGACTCGACCAGGGCACAGAAGAAAGATAGATCCCAGCTGTAATTTGAATCTCCCATATGTATTGTTCCAATTCTTCTGCTGTTATTATGTGTGTGTGAGAGAGCGAGAGCACCAAACATGGCAACATGTATGTGTGTGTGCGCGTGTGAGCACAAGACGGCCTATATTTCTATTGTTTTCCATAATCCTCCAGTTAGCATATGAATGGCTCTACTCTCTCCTCCAAGGGCCAGCTGATTCGACTCGCTTCCTTTTGCCATTCTCGTTTCCGATCCAATCAGTTAGTCTATTGGGTCTAGGAGGCCTTTTGATGATTAATTAAGCCTACTATGTAGCCCAAGTAAGCACTAGATTGTGGTGTGGGATAATGTGTGAACATATTTTTATTAGGGTGGATAGTGTAAGACAATTAGGACAACAGAGACGAATGATAAGCGGTAGTAACTTATCCTCTTACACTTGGCCTCGCATTTTCCTTCACACAATCTACAGACATCCAATCACAAACCTGATCATATCATATAGATTCCTCTTACCATTTTTTTTTCTCTCTGATCTTTTATTTTTGTTTTGCCAGAAGAAAGACAGAGAGGCCCATCTTGGTTGCATTGTTGATCAAACATGGCTGCTGCTGCTGCTGTAGGTGCTGCAGTCTCTTTTCCTTCATCCAAGTCCTCTTCTCTTCCCTCCAAAACTTCCTTCGTCTCCCCTCAAAGGATTTTCCTCAACAACAAGGTGTCGTTTCTTTCCTCTTCTTAATCACAGCAATTACCATCAATGAACAAAAAGGGCTTAAATTTTTGTGTGTGTGTTTTTTTTTCTGTTGGCATGCATTATTGGTTGGTATATCTACAGAGCACGCAGTGCTACAGAGACGCGTGTATTTATGGGGGAAGAGTGAAGGCTCAGGTGACAACAGAGGCGCCAGTGAAAGTAGCCAAGGAGTCAAAGAAACAGGAAGAAGGAATTGTTGTCAACAAATTCAAACCAAAGGACCCTTACACTGGTCGATGCCTCTTGAACACCAGGATCACTGGCGATGACGCTCCCGGTGAGACCTGGCACATTGTCTTCAGCACCGAAGGTACGATCCACCACAAATTCAAGCATAGTCATTGCAAAGTTTTTGTTTTTTTTTTTGGTAAAAAAAATATATGAATGGAATAGGTGAGGTTCCGTACAGAGAAGGGCAGTCGATAGGAGTGATTCCAGATGGAATTGACAAGAACGGGAAGCCCCACAAGCTCAGGTTATACTCTATCGCCAGCAGTGCCATTGGTGACTTTGGAGACTCCAAAACTGTGAGCTTTCCCCTCTGACAAGTAAACAGTGAAGACTAATTAATACATACTTGATCTTCTCTCTTATCTGGCTGCAATGGTCTTTCTTATGCAGGTTTCTCTCTGTGTCAAGAGATTAGTTTACAAAAACGAAAGCGGCGAGCTTGTTAAGGGAGTTTGCTCCAACTTCTTGTGTAAGACCAAGGAGAAGAAGAAAAACTATTAATGGGTTTTGATTACGGTTAAAAATTCTTCTTACTGTTTTTCTTACAGGTGACTTGAAGCCGGGTGATGAGGTTAAGATCACTGGACCAGTTGGAAAGGAAATGCTTATGCCTAAAGATCCTAATGCCACCATCATCATGGTATGTTCCTCACGTGTGTTTTTCAAGTTGCATAATCAACACTTGTAGTGATTATTTGTTTTTTTTTTTCTGTTTTCATTAGCTTGGAACAGGAACTGGAATAGCTCCATTCAGATCATTTTTGTGGAAAATGTTCTTTGAGGAGCATGAAGACTACAAGGTGAAACCAAAAGCATGCTCTCTCTGACACACCAATTATACTATAACTCACTCACCGTTTGACCTTGGCTGGCTTTTATTGTGACTATATATGTAGTTCAACGGTTTGGCATGGCTCTTCTTGGGTGTACCCACAAGCAGCTCCCTACTCTACAAGGAGGTAATCCTAGTCACAGTAAACTAATCTTGTCTTGTACGAAGAGCTGGGTTGACCTGTGTGGATAAACAAACAATGACAGGAGTTTGAGAAGATGAAGGAGAAGAAGCCGGAAAACTTCAGGTTGGACTTTGCGGTGAGCAGGGAGCAGACAAACGACAAGGGAGAGAAAATGTACATACAGACAAGAATGGCAGAGTATGCAGAAGAGCTGTGGGAGTTACTAAAGAAAGACAACACCTTTGTGTACATGTGTGGTCTGAAGGGTATGGAGAAGGGTATCGATGAGATTATGGTCTCACTTGCTGCTAAAGATGGTAACCCACTTTCATTTCGTTTCACCTTTTTTGGGAACCAAGCAAGAATCTATGCTGCACATAACATGGTCTTAATAAACTTGGGGATTTGAACAGGGATCGATTGGTTGGAGTACAAGAAGCAACTGAAGAAGAGTGAGCAGTGGAATGTGGAAGTCTACTAAGCTTGTGAGGGGGTTTATTATTATTATAAATGACTATTATTTATGTAGATAAAGGAGCTGATGCCATTGTCAATTCTGCATCTTTCTTTAATCCTGTGAGGATTTTCCATCAACAATCTAAAGAGAGCATCATTACCACCAAATTACTCAATTTTACTTCCTATTCATATCATATTTCTACCAACAGCATAGTGCGTTTTATGGAATATAATTATATATGCATGCATGTTCAATATCTCGCTCCAAACAGTGAAACGCATCAGCAGTTGAAAAGAAGAAGATTGGGCGGATTACATAACTCTTGTGAGCTTATATACTATTATGATCCATCCATTTCACAAGCTCAGAGTTCACAAGTTTTGCATTATAAACATTTTAAAAGAGTGAAGTTTATTACTATTAAAAACATTTAACAACTCGCATTTCAAAAACATTAACAAGGGAATTTTCATTTTATGAAGAAACTTTAAAAAATTCTGTACTAATAATGGTGTAGGTTGCATTTAATATGTTTACAATGTATCTAGATATTTAAACATCAATAAATAACGTATTTGTATCTAAAAATTTAATATAAATAAATAGAAAGCTACAAAACATCAATTTTATTTATACAAGGGTGGGAAAGGCTATTTCGTGTGATAAATGTAAAATAATAACCAGCCTTTTATTATTATTAAAAAAGGTTTCATGTAGGATTATTAACTAATTATAGAAGCTAATGAAGGACAATTGTGGTGAAATGATAGTGTAGTGACAATTAAATTAAATTAAATTATAGAGAAAGAGTTAGTGAGAGTGGTGAAGGATCTGAGGAAAACCAACGATACAAATTGGTCTTTACGACCCTCCTTTTTTCTCTCCATTTGTTATTATATAATAACACAAGTCTGTAAGAAAGAAGGGAAACATCTGAAGGTGGGATGGTGAGACCCGGTTTGTCTATGTTGATCTGTGTTATTGTTTCTGTTAGCTGGGAGAGCGTTAATGGCGGCTACGTTAAGTACGGCACCGAAGCTAGAGTCGTGCCGGGGAAACTTAATGTCCATCTGGTCCCGCATTCTCATGACGATGTCGGGTGGTTAAAAACCGTTGATCAGTACTACATCGGATCTAACAACAGTATCCAGGTATATATATAGAGGAGAACCATATGTATGTATATATATATGCATCTTCAAATAAATGTGATTAATTTTGATCAGAAAGCATGCGTGAGAAACGTGATGGACTCAGTGGTGGATTCGTTGCGTCGCGATCCCAATAGAAAGTTTGTGTTTGCGGAAATGGTACAATTTGCTTTTTAATTAATTTACTAAACCAATTAATAATGTTTTGATGACAATAAACCATAGTATAACATAATATATATGTTTGGTGGGATCAAATGATAAAAAAAAAGGCGTTCTTTACGCGTTGGTGGGGAGAGCAAAGCCCCGAGACACACGAACAAGTGAAGAAGCTTGTGCGTTCCGGACAACTTGAGTTCGTGTAAGTGTTTTGTTGGGATTGATGAAAATCATTTAGAAAGATAGAGATAATAGATGTGGGTGCAGAAACGGAGGATGGAGTATGAACGACGAAGCAACGTGCCATTACATAGATATGATAGACCAGATGACGTTGGGCCATCGTTTTATAATGCAGACATTCAACATCACTCCTCGTGCTGCTTGGCAAATCGATCCCTTTGGTCATTCCTCAGTGCAAGCTTACCTCCTGGGAGCAGAGCTCGGTTTTGATTCTCTTCATTTCGCCAGAATCGATTACCAAGACCGAGAGAAGCGCAAGTCCGATAAATCATTAGAATTCATCTGGAGAGGATCCCATACTTTTGCATCTTCTGCTCAGATATTCACCAATACCTTTCCCGTTCATTATAGCCCACCCTCTGGCTTTCATTATGAAATCTCCGATGATTACGCTCCCCTCCAGGATGACCCTCTTTTCGATGCCTTCAACATCAATGACGCCGTTGATTACTTCGTCAATGCTTCCCTCTTTTATGTACGTTTTTTTTTATTTTTACTATTGAATGTTCCTTCAACTATTTGATTGGGATATATACAAATTATGCACAGGCCAATGTGACTCGAGGGAACCATGTGATGTGGACAATGGGTGATGATTTTCAGTACCAGTTCGCCGAGTCTTGGTTCAGACAGATGGACAGATTGATCCATTATGTTAACAAGGTTTCTTCTTTCCTTTTCTCTCCCTCCAATTCCTCACATTACACTCAACTTTCTCTTACAGGATGGCCGTCTCAACGCCTTGTACTCCACACCATCTCTCTATGTTGATGCCAAGAATGCTGCCAACAATATCTCTTGGCCTCTCAAGACACATGACTTTTTCCCGTGAGCCCCTATCATCCTAGACTTAATAACATTCCTTGTTGAGCTTTACTTTCTAAACCATGTCTTCTCTGTAGATATGCAGATCGGGACAGCGCCTACTGGACTGGCTACTTCACCAGCCGCCCTGCTTTTAAACGATTTGTTCGGTCTCTTAGCGGATATTACTTGGTATCCTACTGAATCCAACAGTCTCTGTTTTTTTTGTCAAATTCAGACACCAACATAGAATGTGTCTTTTTTCTTCTTCTCCAAAACAGGCTGCAAGGCAACTTGAGTTTCTGGTTGGAAAGAAATCTGGAGGTCCTAACACTTGCAGTCTTGGTGATGCTTTAGGAATAGCGCAGCACCATGATGGTGTCTCTGGAACTGCCAAGCAGCATGTAACAAATGATTATGCCAAACGCCTAGCACATGGTGCTTCTGAGGTAACAAACCTACTATTCAAAACTCTTTGCTAGGTAACTGATTTCATTGTTTATTCCCTAGGCAGAAGCAGTGGTGAATTCTGCGCTGGCACACTTACTGAACAAGGCACGTACAAAGCCTGACATATCATTAAGCCAGGTTAAAAGATCTTCGACACTCATTTTGGTTTTCGAAATGTCCATTTTCATGGTTATGTGGGATATATTATGAGTGATTTTTTCCCTCTTGGAATAAAATGAGCAGTGCTCGTCGATGAATATCAGCTATTGTCCAGTGACGGAAGAAACCATTTCAGGCCAGAAGAGCTTGGTAATTCCATCGTCACTAAGATTTATAGCTCTCATATCTCAGCTTAGTCTTCAACTGTCTCAATGCTTGATCTTAATTCAGATTCTTGTGGCCTATAACTCCCTTGCATGGAATCGTACAGAAGTCATCAGGATTCCGGTTAGATTTCATGTTTTTTTTTTTTAAAATCTAGTTTACTTACTTCTTTGAGGTCAATAATAAAGACTTACAATTTCTCTGTTTTACTAATAGTCACGGTATGTCCCAGGTCAATGATGCAGGTTTAAGCGTCGAAGATTCATCAGGAAACACCCTTGATGCTCAGTACATTCCCACAGATAATGTTACTAGCAACCTGAGAAGTAACTATTCGAAAGCTTATTTGGGAGTATCTTCACATCAGATTCCAAAGTATTGGCTTGTGTTTAAAGCAACAGTGCCGCCACTTGGTTGGAACACATTCTTCATATCTAAAGCAAGCGGGGAAGGTACCCTTACACATTAGAAAGAAAGTTACACACAAGATGTGCTTTTAGCTCATGATTCTCTTTTAGTATAATGCATGCATAATGATATAGGAAGCAACAAAAACAGACACTCTCCATCGACGTTTAGTCCAATGAAGGGTATAACTGAAATTGGTCCAGGAAACCTAAAGCTTGTGTTTTCGCCAGACTCTGGTCTTCTCAAACAGATGCACAACTCCAGAACAGGAGTAATGTTTTGTTTACTCTCTTGCACACTGGAAAATCTTGGAACTATGATGGCAAAAACGATTCAATTGTTTCTAATAATACAGGCTAACATACAAGTGGACCAGAACTATCTCTGGTATGCTTCAAATGTGGGGGACTCAAATAATTCCCAAGTTTCCGGTGCATATATTTTCCGACCTAATGCTTCCTTGGCATATGCATTTTCGTCGAAAGTGAGTCTATGAATCAGTACTCCTATACATATATGTAGATACTTAACTGAGAGCATTGAGAGGCTGAGTTTCTATACAACTTCTAGGTTTTCTGTGTACTTGGACACACTGATAATATGTAGGATAATAGTCTTCTTTTACACACTGGTTTTACTCTTGAAATCCAAGTAAAACCAGATACAAATAATGAAATGATCCATACAAAATACTTGTTGGGCCATGAATGATGCTTTTCATTGGCATTGGTGGTATTGCGCAGCCAAAGTTGCAGATAGTGAGAGGGCCTCTAGTAGATGAGGTGCACCAGCAGTTCAGTCCTTGGGTGTCACAGGTATGTGATTTAGATGTTCAACATTAGCTTCTTTGTTATGTTAATAATTCTAATGCCATACAAATTGCTGTCCACTGGTAGTTGCAATTGGCAGTTAAGTATATGAGAATCATTAGTTGATACATACTCGTGTTATCTAGGTGATAAGAGTGTACAAAGACAAAGAGCATGCAGAGTTTGAGTACACTGTGAGTGTTACCCCCAAAACTCCAAATCATATTATTTGGAAAGAAGGAAGATCCTTTCTTGAGGCTTTCATTTTCATTGAGCAGATTGGTCCAATACCTGTTGGTAAAAATTACGTAGGAAAAGAGGTTATTACACGGATGGTAGCAAATATGAGTACAGATAAGGCGTTTTATACTGACTCTAACGGAAGAGACTTTCTGAAACGGGTACTTCTATAATCAATCTCATATAAAGCAGTCTAGTATTGTGATGTGGCGTTAATAGAATTTACATGGTATAAGAATTTCGAATGTACGCGGTGTTGCAGGTGAGGGATAACAGAACAGACTGGGTTCTCAAAGTGAATGAACCAATAGCAGGAAACTACTATCCGGTAAAACTATTGATGTGAAAAGTTTGGAGTAGATCAAACAAATGTTGAATAAGATTGTTAAAAAAGGGATTGTGTTATTCAGCTGAATCTGGGAATGTACACAAAAGACAAGAAAGTAGAGTTGTCGGTGTTGGTTGATAGGGCTACTGGGGGAGGTAGTATGAAGGACGGTGAAATAGAATTGATGCTCCACAGGTTCCAAAATTCATATTATAGCCTGCAATTTAAAGAAAAAAAGAAAAAAAAAGGAAGAAACATTGTTGTTGTTTTTATTTTATGTGGCTGAAAACATGGAAACAGGCGTACGTGCATGGATGATTCGAGAGGAGTGGAGGAGAGCCTTGAGGAAACTGTGTGTATCAACGGTACCTGCTCAGGATTAACGGTATGAATATATATATATAATTAATCTGTAGAAGAAAACACACTTGTTATTGATCCATATATACTTGCTGTCGTGAAAATGCAGGTACGTGGGAATTACTATGTAAGCATAAATCGGATAGGAGAAGGAGCGCGGTGGAGACGAGGGACAGGCCAGGAAATATACGCTCCGCTTCTAATGGCATTCACACACGAAAACAAGGAGAAATGGAAAGGCTCCAGTTCTGTGAAAGGTAATGCCATGGATCCTCTCTACACCTTCCCTCCAAACGTTGCTCTCATCACTCTTGAGGAGCTGGATCTCGGGAACGTTCTTCTCCGCTTGGCTCATCTCTACGAGGTACACTTTGACTGAATTTTGTTTTCGATTAATATGATGATCAGTGATTTTAACTAAACTGGTGTGCAGGCCGGAGAAGACACTGAGTACTCGAAAGTCGCTAAAGTTGAGCTGAAGAAGTTGTTTCCCGGGAAAACTGTAAGAAAACACTTTCTCCTCTAAGGTTAGATGAATCCAATAAATTCTAAAAAAATGTATTATTTGTTTTTTTGGGGGGGAGTGGTGAATAGATCAAAGGAGTGAAAGAAATGAGTTTGGCAGCGACTCAAGAGAAGGCTAAAATGAAGGAGAAGATGAAGTGGAAAGTGGAAGGTGAAGAAGGGGAACAATCTTCATCTTCATCTCATACTCATACTCAAAAAGGAGGACCACTTGACAGCTCTGCTTTAGTTGTAGAGCTTGCTCCCATGGAGATTCGTACTTTCTTGCTCCACTTCTCTCAGAAGCCTGCAAAACAACAAAGGAGAAGAAAGTTTATTCTGGGATTTTGATTTCGCCCTATTTGTAATCTTATTCTCTTTACATCCAATAATTATTTTCTTGTCATAAAAATCATATCTCGAGTCAAGAGTCTTGGAACGCGCGGGGTAGAAACTAGGAAGGAAGGAAAGCTCATCATTCTACTGTTAAATGGGCCTAATGTTTTGGGCTGTTAAAGCTCATTGTGGGCCCATTATAGGGGATGAATGCTGCTGCCCAGTGAGCTCTCTCTCAGATCTAAAGCTTTTTTGTTTTGTTTGGCTTGTCGCTCAAGTTTGATGCGCACAGCAAAGTATCGGAGAAGGCGAGAGAGAGAGAGAGATACGATCGAGCAATTACAGTCTTAGGATTTAGAATTCGCTTGAACTTGATCAAACCAAAAGGATAAACTTTGCTGTGCGCATTGTTCAATAGCGAAGTGACCGTCAATTTTCTATTTACAAGTAAGCAGAACAATTTCCTTGATGGTAAATGGATGTCACCAGTCTTGTATTTCATCATCTTCACTCTTATCCTCTTCCTCCATTTCTGAAAACACATCTGCAGACGCCCTGTAGCTTAGCCATTTCAGCACAGGGCTGTACTCTGTCGCCATCACTGACATATCTGCCATTCTTGACCCCTCATATCCTATGTTCCTCTGCTCTCTCAGATTCTTCTACATTCAGACAAAAAATTTGGACGCTTATAGAGAAAGTTTGAACATGTATAAATATATTATTTTTTTTCACTGAAAAGGAAAAAGGAAAAAACATTGACCTTGGTTTGCATTGAGGATCGTTCCACTTGCCAGAGTTTTGGCTTGCGAATCACGTGCCATCTGCATACTCACGATACAGACCAACCGATACTATAAATATCTAACATACAAAAAAAAATGATACAATCAACTGGCATCCATTTGTATAAGAAACCTGGATGACCATGGCTGCTTGTTTCCATACAACACACCACGAACAGCCACTGAGGCACCGACTGATTGTAGAACGTCCTCTGTTTTGTTATGTACACTTATTTTTCCGCTTAAAGCTGCGAGAAGGAGATCAGCATCCGCTAAATACGAAGACACGCACCAGGCATCTTCTATGGCTCCGTCACTCACGAAATCTAACACTTCATAAACGTTATTAGTTCATAGTAAGTACACATCCATGTAAGCCTTGGTGAGCTCTCTTGCGTCTCTATATGAAGGAGGAAAATGGTGCATATGTTAAGTAAATAATGGAGCGTCAAGACAAGCCAGTAAATAATACCATTTTCATGAAGAAAATCCACAACCCGGCCTGCCTGTCCATGAGCTTGGCTAAGAACCTTCTCTGGCGCATCCATCTTCAGTGGTAACCTTGCAAACTGGTTATGCACAAGATAGTCACTGCAATCTGACATAGAAATTAGCTTAGACGATAATTATCCTGAGCTCTAAATTGCATTCTCGTAACTTCCTAGCGACAAATTACCTGATATAATAGCATTATCAGTAATCTCTCTTTTGTTGTGGAGAAATTTTCCCAGGGCGTGAAACAACGAAAGGGTCTCATCCCTACCGAAACAGGAAGATATTCCACTATCCAAACCACTGTGTATTGTCTGCTCATTTCGCTGATAACTGTTACCCATGCCAGAACATGTTGATTTCATCTTTGTATGATTCAGTTCTGGCTTAACAGAAAAGAGTTGCAAAGACGTAATAGCATGTCTGATATCTCCTCCACTGGCACTCGCCATCTGATCAACCTCCGCAGTCGTTACCTTACAATGCTCTTCTCTGCTTATCCTCTGAAGGGTCTTCTTAATTGAGTTCTTCGTAATGGGATTAAAAGCCACCTGTGAATACATAACCGGCTATAGTTGAAGAAATACTATCTATAGCTTGATCAAGACTGCAAAGAGTATGATAAATAAACCTTTAAAGCTCCTGCTCGTTCAAGAGAAGACTGAAGGTCCTCCATAGTTCGCGCAGTTTGGTCAGAAGAGTCTGCTATAGCATAGTCCGTGATTAATACCACTGTTGGCATCTGCGTTGAATTCACCAAGAGCATTAAGCAGTTTTGCAGCCTTTCAAATGCATGCCTCCCATTGGCTAGAGGAAGGTCATCAATCAAAAGAACAAGGCGCGGTTTAGGTCCCACAGTAGTCGATGAAGCAATCACTCCGTATTTTCTAGTAGTGTCAACGAAGTTTTCAAACTCATCCAGCTTCGAAGAGTACTTCAGTCCTAGGAGAAATAAAAAAAAAAAGGGGCAGAAAAATATACACTGATGAGTAACTGTGGTGGCAAGACTGAGTAGATAAAAAGAGGAATAGGTGGAGTACCAGAACTTGAGTTATGCACATGTTCTTGCCAGACAGTAGGAATAGGAGCGTTCCACTCATAGACAGTGACGCCAAGGATAGAGGCAAGTAAATGGATAGTAGCAGATTTTCCGACGCCAGCTTGCCCAGTGAGTAGTAGAACATTATTCCGAAGACCGTCCTGCAGATAAAGAAACCAGAAAAGTGAATACTGCAATCATAACAAACAAAAAAAAAAAGCAATTGAAAAGGTAAAACCAAAGATGACCTTGGAGCAATGGAAACAGTCATCGAACCAAAGTTTAACTTGTTCAACCTGAAGATAATATGAGGACTTAAAAGAGAAAGCATAGCTAAAAGAAAAAGAGGGGGAAAGAAACTTGCCTTCTTACGGTGAACAGCAAGCTCATCCAAGGAGCGAGGCCTGTATTTGTCAACCCACAAATCCGTGGTCTTCTTGATCCCTAAACAAGAGACCAGGATGAATATCTCAAATGACTAAAAGATGAGCATACAGTCGTGGCATACCCTTGAAGCCGCACAAAGCTTCGTCGAAATCTTCGAACGACAATCTGATCTGCACAAACAGGAACACATAAGCGAAGAATGATAAGCCAAAAAAAATCTAGTGAGAGAGAGAGAGAAATGGTGCCTTGTCAACGTGAGCTCCTGAAAGTCGAGCTTTCTTGGAGGCTCTAGGATTCGAGGACCTGGCAGTAGACCGCGATGACCTTAAGTTATACGATTCTTCTCCTTCTTCTTCCGACGATAATTCAACCATCTGATTTCCTTTCCCCATACCTTCCAATCGCCTAGGGTTTACGAACCGAGTATACTGGTCTTTAAGTGACGTGTCCTCATCAGGACCGCTTCGCTAATTCAATTTGGATTTGCAGATCGGACGGTTGTAATTAAAGAGAGACTCACCTACCCCCACTCGCAGGCTTTCTTCACCAAACCAAACCAAACCACGATGTCTTATTGTATTCCTCCCTCCTCCTCACTCTTTGTCTTCACCAACCCAAATTCTTCAATTCGATCCGGATCGACTTCCATGGCTGCTTCTTCGCTTTCAATCTCCTCCACCGTCGCCTCCCCGAAGACTCTCCACTCCCTTCAAACTCGCAGCTTGATTCCCCCTCCTACCATTTCCTTCCCAAAGTCGTTGCCTTTATCTTCCACCACTATCTCTATCTCCAGGTCTCGTGTTCGAGCCGGTCCCAGCCAGCTGATTAACGACGATCAACGCTCCATGACTGCTCTTCCCACAGTAGTCGAGGTTGATTTGGGTAACAGGAGTTATCCCATCTATATCGGCGCCGGCTTGCTCCATCAATCACAACTTCTTCAAAGGTGCCCTCTTTTTTTCAAGACAATCTTGCGCTTGTTGAATATCTTTATAGTGGCTGGCCAATATTGTCTTGTTCATATGAAAGTTGTTGTTGTTGAATGAATGAATGAATAGGCATGTTCACGGAAAGAAAGTTCTTGTCGTCACTAATGAACGAGTTGCTCCTCTTTACCTGGACAAGACTGTACATGCTTTGACTACAGGAAATCCAAACGTGACTGTGGAGACTGTTATTCTGCCTGATGGAGAGAAATACAAGGACATGGTTATTTGTCTTCTTCTTCTTTTTGCGATCTACATTTTCATGCTATTGTTTACTCAGAGACTACTGGTCGTTCTTTCTAGGATACTCTCATGAAAGTCTTCGACAAGGCCATTGAGTCTCGCCTTGATCGACGTTGTACTTTTGTTGCCCTTGGTGGCGGTGTTATTGGCGATATGTGTGGCTATGCTGCTGCTTCTTACCTCCGTGGTGTTAACTTCATCCAAATCCCCACCACTGTTATGGCACAGGTTCATGTTTTCACTTCTCTGTAGACACATCTCTTTTCTGAATCATTAACATCCCAGAATTACCTTGCAGGTTGATTCTTCTGTTGGTGGCAAAACAGGCATAAATCATCGTCTTGGAAAGAATATGATCGGCGCATTTTACCAACCACAGTGTGTGCTAGTTGACACTGACACGTTGAACACACTGCCAGACAGGGAGATGGCTTCAGGTCTTGCTGAAGTGATCAAGTACGGACTTATCAGGGACGCCGAGTTCTTTGAATGGCAGGAGAACAACATTGAGGCCCTGCTTGCTAGGTTATTATAAACATTCCGGCTGTGCCCAAAAACAGATTCATCTATGTGTCTAAATGTTGTGATCATTTTGATCGTAGGGATCCCGCTGCATTAGCTTATGCTATAAAGCGATCATGTGAGAACAAAGCGGATGTTGTGTCACAAGATGAGAAAGAAAGCGGCTTGCGGGCAACCCTGAATTTGGGTCATACATTTGGCCATGTAAGTAGTTTGTAACGGCCTCTTTGGGTATTCCTTCCTTTCCTCCACCCTTGACATATCATTTTTTTATGCAGGCCATAGAAACTGGCTTCGGGTATGGAGAGTGGCTCCATGGAGAAGCTGTTGCCGCTGGCACGGTAATGGCAGTGGACATGTCATATCGTCTTGGCTGGATAGACTACTCGATTGTCGAGAGAGTGAACAACATCTTAAAACGAGCGAAATTGCCTACAACACCGCCAGAGAGCATGACCGTGAGCATGTTCAAGTCCATAATGGCGGTGAGTGTGCGGAAAGATCCACCTGAAAATGAATCTATGTTTGTATCTTCGAGAGAAAGTTCCATTGAAATATGTTTTGGTCATGCAGGTTGACAAGAAAGTGGCAGATGGACTGCTGAGGCTGATTCTCCTGAAAGGTCCGCTGGGAAACTGCGTTTTCACGGGAGATTATGATCGAGAGGCGTTGGATGCTACGCTCCGTGCATTCTCCAAGTCCTGAGAACTTTGTTCTTCTTCCCTCGATTTTTGTTTGGTGTTGTTTTGTTCAGATATGAATATGTATCATTGTATACCCAACTTGTAACTAGCGTTGTGGAATGTGACAATAATGAGCTTCTAAATATAATAGTAGCCCGCTTTTGGACGACATATGTATGTGCTTCAACTCTTAATCAATTTGGATACTTACCTTTGGAATTGTGCCTTCGGAGTTAAGCCAGAAGACGTTTGTCAGTTCATTCATGCAAAAAATATACTCACAAATCAGGTCGTGTTCTTCTTACGTCTGTTTCTCAAGTCTTAATGAGAGTAGCAGAAACAGAGGAAAAAACGTGGGTTGCATCGTCCCGTTTAGGGAGGAAAACAAACAACTTCTTTTGCATGTTCTTCAATCCCTCTCTCTCTCTCTTCTAAGAGTCTCGTATCTTTTTAGGTTTATAAATGGAAACATCCAAAGTAAAACAGATGAGAATCAAACACTGTGATGGGAGAAGCTATGGAGAGAGGGCTGAGTCTGGTCTGCTCTTGTCTTCTCGTCCTCTGTTACGCACTGCTTCTGCTATACCCTGTCTGGGTGATGGGTTGTCTCATCAGTCTATTCATGGCGTCTCACCTTTCTCTCTTCTTTCTCCTGTTACTCTTGCCTCTCTTCACCTCTTTCTTCTTCTGTTTCTCCACTTCAATCTCAGTTGGAATTTAGATGATTGATTCATCCAGACTAACTTGTGCTACTTTAAAATGATGATGCAAGCATTTTATCCTCTTAATTGAGGTAAAACTTTCTGTTTTGGCCAGCGGATTCTGAGTTTTATAAAAAGTGACTTACGAACTATTAATCAAACCATATTTAAGATCCCAGCGGAGAACATAATTTTATGCTGTTCCAAGTAGAGAATCATCAATCAGTTCCCATCAGATTCTCAATCCAAAAAGACAAGAAAACGAGAGAAAGAGAACATGAGTAGGTAGGAGAGTTTGATTATGTCTAACAGAGTGGATAGAGAGTTGCAACTGGAACAAAACACATCTTTCTTACTCGTTTCTCTTTACTCTCTGCTCCTCTCTGATAGAGTCATGCTCTCAAACTGAGTCCCCAGTAAGGCCCTCGCCCCTTCAGGACCCGAGCTTGACGGTTCATGAGGCAGTAAATACTTGTCCCAATCTCCTCGCCTCCTTAATGCTTCACCCTACAAATCCCATCCACATTCTACTTTATCACTTTACTTCTCATATTATATGGCATCCATATTTTATCAGATTACCTTAATTTCCACAACTTCTGAACTCCTCAGCGCCTCCAATATAGTCTGGATGTTGTCTGTCAGTTCCGCAAGCTGCAAAAAGTTACACAATGTTTCAAAGAGTTACTCTTTTTTTTACAGTCAGATTAACCAAAAAACACCTTATATAAACGCAGTAGAACATTGTAATCTCAATAGAGAAGTCTGCTTCAGAAGAGGTAATGAATTAGTGTAAAACAGTGAGGACTGGGAGCCACTTACTCTTCTGAACCCTGCTATTAATCTAACAGGAACCCAACCTTCATCATTCATCTGACACCTCAAGTGTTTATCTTTGCTCAAGTTATCAGCACTGCAAAAGGATAAAGTTTGTTATTCATATTTCTAACAAAGGCATCTAATTGGGGGGGGTGGAGCAAAAAGAAGTAGAGAGCTGGGAACACAGCCAAACTATGGCAGAAACGATTACCTGAAATAATATTCTACTTGTGTCAAGATTTTATTGTAAAACATGGCATCAAAACTGGGAAAATATATGGGTGGAGGTGGGAAGTTTCCAACCAAAGTCATCGACTCTGGAGGTGGATGCGGCACAAAGACGTGCAGCGCATAATCTGAAGATACACTACAACATTAGAAATGGAATATATATAAGAGAGATGGCATCAGCAAGAGCATACCAGGGTAGAGCATGGGACCACCATATGAACCTATTTGAGGCGCTGCCATATATTGCGTGCTGCTGTGAGGAAAAGATGGTGACCCCATCAGTATCTGCGGTCTCATCATCCCAAAACCCCTCTGCGGTTGCAAGTGCATGTCTCTCCCATTAGAGTTACGGTGAGAAAATCCGCTCTGGTGACCATGCTCGAAGTTGCGCCTGTTTCCATGGTGAAGCCCATCCCCAGGAGGGTAAGAGCTGCCGTTGCGATGCCTATGAGAATGACGGGACTGGGTGGATGCTGAGCCACTCCTCTGGGGGTGATTCTGATCAGCATTTGGCGGGTTACTAGTGGAAGATGAGGTTGAGTTATTTCGTCTAAAAGGTTTCCTTTGGCCATTAACATTATGGGTATCAGATGAAGTAGCAGCAGCACTATCGTTTATGCTGGAACTGAGAGGAGCTCCAGTAGCCTGCATCACACATGCACAGTTCATGTTCAAAAGCAAAGGGAAAAAAGAAGCCAAACAAGCATTGGCAACAAGGCTATATATATATATTCTCTAAGGACGATGCAAAGTAACATGCAAATCAATGAGGTTGGAAATAAAGATGAGACCACTGGTCAATCCCAAAATATGATGTGATCAATAAATAACCAATCAATCGGTTGAAAACGATGGTAGAAGAGAACTACCTGCGGCATTGGTGATGATCCATCATAGAAACCTTTGGAAGAATCCAAAGAGGGGGACTTGTGGGAAGAGAGAGACAAAGCAGGCCAGGAATCGGCGCCCATAAGAGGGGAGGAGGTGGTACAAGGCTTGTTCCAGACAGGCTTCTTGTCGTTGTCAACAGGAGGAAAGAAGGGATCTTGCAGGGAAATGGAAGGGGACAGATCATCAAGGATCGTACCAGCTATCCAGGGACGTGATTGCGAGACAGAGGAGGGATCAATGGAGTAGCAAGGAGGGATTTGCGATGCAGAATTAGCGGCACTGGACTCAGTCGTAGCCATCGTGTAATATTGTAGAAGCAAAGAGAGGATCGAAGCCGGAATGAGAGACAAAGATGGTGACGCCGGCGGTGTCTCCGGGGGAGGAATGAGTTGTGTGTGTGTATGTTTGTCGCCCTTACAATGTTACATAACATCAATCAAACCCTCCTTTCTTACGATAATACCCTCTCGCTACCAATTCGTGTCATTTTCACCTCATTCGACCAAACGGGTGTCAACACGCTAAAAATGGCAACACAATATCTTCCATTTTAACGACAATTCTTGTCTTGTCCTATGACGCTTACGAAAAACATCATCAAATAAGAAAAAAAGAAACAGAAAAAGTTTGACACATGCATCTCACAACTCGACACATTTCGACCCATTCTCTCTGCTCTGTTCCACATAAAATGTAATCGATAAGAAGAAAACGCTTGGAAAATAAGAAAAATACTATCTAGTTTGAGAAATACAAGGACAACACAAGTAAATATTTGGCAGGCGGCAAAAGAAGAAGACCGTTAAGAATTTGGCGGGAGCGATGTGCGTTTGGTTGCATGGTGTTATAATTCACAAGGGCGAGAGCAGGACGGGGCAGGGGCATTAACGCAGCAAGCAAACTGGCGTCCATGAACTTTTATAGCATATCTTTTTTTGTTCACTCTTCTGTCATAAGAATTGTTGTTACCCATGTAATAATGTCAAACTGAGTTATTGCATCTCATCTTATTAAAATGTATTGTCTCCCTTATAAAGTTCTAAATGGTAGAGTAGAGCATTGCTTGCAACTACAAGTCAACCAAGGATGTATATCTATTTCAAGGTTTCTTCTTTTGGGTTTAGCCTATGGAAACCCAATCCTAAATCTTTCTATAAATGGAATATCAACCCAAAGGCAAGAGGAGGTGACATAAAATAATCAAAGATATCAGTCAAGTGACAATGATTGTTGCACCATAAGCTGTAACGTGTAACCTAAGTAATCAAGGAATACTAGTAGTGTGTGTGTGTGTGTGTGTGTGTCTATGAGCCTCTATATACCTCATTTACAAAGAAGAGAAAGAGAAGGAGAGGTTTTGAATTCAAAGATGTCTTCTGCACAACGGACAAGAAGCATGCCTGCAAAGCCACTTGTCGATGCAGGGTAGGTGGAACATATGATGGCACTGCGGCAAAATTCTAACAGTCTCTCCCACCTGAAAGTCCTGTATCGTCACGACAAGTCAATATTTAATTATCTTTCCAACCACTTGTTACCTATCTCTCTCTCTCTCTCTGTTTCACCTTAATCGAAACATCTAGAACGCCAAGCATATGTTACTTGTACGCTAAACTCTGTGTGTAATTGCCTAGAAGTTAACATAAAGGCAAGGGAGGAAAAACCTGAAGGCAGACAGAGCAAGAGACCATTTCCCCTGAGGTGTCTGTGATTCGGATCTTTGGGATCCTGTCGAGAGAATCCCCTGTGAGACCATTTGAAATGGCAGCGTCGAAGATGTCAGTTTGGCCGGGGAACTGTGACTCCGCAGCTCCCATCTGGCATTATTAAAATTTGGATGATGAGAAATATAAATTTAAAGTGAATGAGGGATGATCCATAAAACAATGACCTGGTTCTGGACCGCACTTAGCATTGCAGGACCAATACGCTCCCGAACAAGCCTCCCGCTCAAAAGGCTAGCAATGACATCAATCTAATGACAAATAAAAAAGCAGTCAGAATATTGGGATTGATTGAAAAAGGGGGTAGGTTTAGAGAAAAAAAGGGTTACCAAGTAGAGAAGGCAAGCAATTCCAGACTGATCGGATTGCCAGAGGAGGAGAGAAGATTCAAGGACATCGATGGAGAAGACAGCACCAGAAATAGCACCAACGGCGGCTCCTCGGATGAAACCGCTCTCTGTTTCTTGGCCGATCAGAGCCCCTGTCAAGGCTCCTAGCAAAGTCCCCACTGAAAGTAAAGCAATCATGAATTGTATCCATCAGCCAACATCACATCCTATATAATCGTGTTTTTTTTTTTTTTTGGCAGAGGAAGAATAATACAAATCCTCAATTCATATGTTTGTTGGTTCAATGGAAGAGAGGAGAGAATGATCCCTAATACTAGCAAGGAATGAAATGGAAGAAAAGAAGAAAGGAGACGAACCTAGAGCGAAGACGAAGGTGAAGAGAGCGGAGAAGAGGTTGGCGAGGAGCGAAGAAATGGCCGAATGGAAGCAATCTTTGATCTGATGGAGGAGCGAGAGAGGATACGAATCCATATCTCTTTCTGACTTCTTCTGCAAAACAAAAAGAAACAACAGAAAAAAAGTGACAGCCAAAGCAAATGGAAAGAGATGAAGGCGGGGATGATTTGGTTGGTATTTTGCCTGAAAAGGAAAAAGATAAAGAAAAAACGAAAAATAACTTTAAAAGAAAAAATATAATTTCTTTTAGAGAAGAGAGGTTAATAAGAGAAGGAAGGAACCTTCTCTCCGCTGACCACAATTTCTTTCTCATTATTTTTATCAATAATCCCATCAAATGGTAATGGTAGTGGTATTAATCAAATGATTCAAATCAAATCAACACAAATGGTGATTTGACCAAAAAAAAATCAACTCAAATGGTGGTCGTCTTTTTTTGAGATACAAAATATCTACTCTTAAAGATAACACAAGTATCTCAAGGAAGCAAGCAGAGGGCTCCAATTCTCCTGACCTTTTCCTACGCCTCCTCCCTCTCTTTGCTTCTTCCTCCTAATTTAATCAAAAAAACAAAAGAACAAAACCCATTAATCATCCTCCCCTCCCATTTACTTGTCTTTTGAATTACTTCAACACCCACACTTTATTATACTTCTCGTAAGATATGTGAAACAGACACACCACCCAACTTTATTCAATCAAAATAGTTATTATATCTTTTTCACTCCACAAAACATTGTATCTAAAAACGAACTCCAAGCCCTACAACACCATCTACCATCACAAGCTTCTCCTGCTACTAGTGTAATCCCATCATCTCTCTTCTTGCTGATTTCCTGTACTCAAAACTTGTGTAACACACTCTCTCTTACACTCAGCTTTAAAGGATGTTAGGTGAGCTCACCTCCTGCCCTGTAGGATCACACCATCACAAACTTGAATACTATTCTTCTTACATTACGTTCTACTTGTCCATCCATTTACAACAACAAAAAGAAAAAACTTTATTCCATGTATCTACTACTTATACTTTATGAAGCTAGAACTAAATAAACTTACCTCAAAAATTATATTAAACCTTGTACTCGTGGACACGCAACCACTTTGTCGATGACCACTTGTTCCCTTTGATTACAGCACACCCACCTGCCCAAAGTGTATCAATAACTAATATCTCAAAATCCACAGTAGACAAAGACAGCTCCCAATCCATCTCAATCATCAATTTACAAAATTAAACTATCTACTCACCGTGAAGACTAGATGGGTCTAGAGTCGCATCAGGTGTCATGCTCCAGAAAAGCAATGCATCTCCCATCTTTGGTTTCACGGACAGCCCTCCTTTCCCGCACTCTGACAGCTCATTCCACCATGGCACTGAACTATAGTTTCCCTTGGCTGCAGGAAACACTGTTTCACCCCCCTCCTCTACATCTGATCTGCACCGTCGCTAAAGAGCGTTGAAAAAGAAGAACACAGCAACATCTTGTTGAAGCCCAAAGTTTTTTCAGTTACATACAGGTACATGAGAACTGTGGCTATCCGCTGGCCCCCATTCCTAGTGTTATACTCATCCATGAAGTAGTCATAATGAGGCTCGTACTTTTGCCCTATTTCATAGTGCAGAACTTGAAGACCTTCCCCATGCTCTGCATAATGTAGTAGGCATCAAAAGGATGCTTCAAAAAGAGCTGCCCCTAGGAAGCTAGGGATTAAAAAAGTTCTTTCAACATCATACCAACTGGTATGAATGTAAAATCTGATATCCTTTTCTCAATTTCACGGATGGTTTTGTCGCGTCCTCTTGGAAGAAAAGTCCCAGAGCTCGTTCGCACCCTATTGAGGAGAAGGATGTCAGTAAAAGAGAAGAAGAAAGAAGCTACTGAGATACAGCACAAGTACTAGACCTGCTATCTGTGCTCTTTCCAGTTTTCTGATCGACCACTGTTGACTTCTCCATATGAGGTTTAGCTAGCTCTATTAGATACTTGCATTCCTCCTTGGTCTATCCAGAAACCGGGAATAATAATAACACACGTCCCGTCACTATCCGTATCCCTACTCTACGGAATCAAACAAAGAAACATATAGCTACGCTCACCAAGAAATTGTGGTAAATAGAAGCTCTGGGTTCCCAAGAGATTATTTCAACCCAACGCTCGTTCTCCGAAACATCTTTGCCACTTCTGCGAAAAAAAAATACCAAATGACAAATAACACGCCAGATCTTATACTGAATCGTGATTGTTTAGTACCTCTGAAGGTTTTTACGGACAATGGAAGTGAGATCATTGGCTTTGGAGGACCCGCCATTGTTGCTGGGCAGCGAGAGAATTCCAAGCGCGAGAAGGAACAAAATTACAAAAGTGAACATAATCAATACCGCGAAAACGAGGGTTGAATAAGACGTTTTCCGACGATTATTCCTCTGTCGCGCCATCATATTTGCAAGGGATTTCAAATCTTCAAGGATAGATCGATCACCCAGATCCAAAAAGAAGCAGAGAGGAGCAGCAGTTGAGGGACTGGAACCAAACCCGACGAGGGAAGAGGCTTTACATAGTATGAACCAGGCCTATTGGGTCTGACAAATCGAAACAGGCCCATTTAATTAGGCCCGACAACAGAAGGTGCTTTACGACCGGACAAGAAGGAAAAGATGGTCATTTCGATAAGGCGAGAGAGAATGCAGGTCGCCACCATTTCTCTTCTCCTACCATCTCCATCTCCATCTCCATCTCGACTACGTCATTCTCTTCAGACCGTGATTATTCCCAGGAGGTTATGCTCTCTTTCATATTCTTCACAAACGTCGATTCTCCCGGATGCCGCCGATGACTTCACCGTGGGAGACTGTCTCGTCTACGAGGACGGCGTCTTCGAAGACCCTTACCTTGAGGAGGAGGTCAGTCTCGTTGCCCGTGGAGCCATCCAGGAAGGGAATACGAAGCGGCGGGGAAGGGCCAAGAGAATAGTTGAAGCGGCGGCGGAGATTGAGCCGGAAAACCTCGTTCCGGATGAATGGAGAGATATTCAGGCGGAGGTAAATCTGACGAAGAAGGACAAGAGGAAAATAGCGCAGGAATTAGAGTTCGGAGTGAGGGTAGAGAAGAAGAGACAAGGGCTAATTCCGGTGGACGTGAAGGAGTATCTCACGTACAAGGAAGCCAAGTTGAAACCTGTTGTTCTCGATAAACCAGGAACGTTGTCGGACGAGGATGGAGGAGAGAGGGGTGAAACATACTCGAGTGAGCGAGTAGCACCAAAGAACCCTAGATGGGCAGTTTATGGCAAGGGATTCGACCACGTCACCAAGTTCTTCAACAGCGATAAGTATGATCCTAGTGGCAAGAAGCTCGAGGGTAGGTTTAATCTAATACACCTTGACCTTACTTAGATGGGTGTTTCATCTATCTCTCTTAATTACTTACCGCAGGCCCTCGGAAGCTGCTTTCAAAAGAAGAGAAGTTTATGCTCAATAGCCGAATTCCTCATCTTGCAGTTGCCACCTCCGTAAGTCCCCTCCTTATCATCATGTGAATAGCACTTCCCTCATGATGATTTTGCTTATCAGAAAAAGTGGCTTCCTCTTCACACACTGGCAGCATCGGGAGAATTTTATCTGGTTGACTCCTTGCTAAAGCACAGCCTTGATATCAATGCAACGGACGTGGTATGTGGAATTATCTGAATCTCTTGCTCTTTCTATATCTAGTTTTTTTTATGATATACGTATGTGGAATCTAGGGCGGCTTGACAGCACTTCACCGAGCAATTATTGGTAAAAAACAGGCTATTACAAACTACCTGCTGAGGGAATCGGCAAACCCGTTTGTTCTTGATGATGTAAGTGGTCACCTTATATTATAATCTCCCTTGCTTCAAATGCGGCTGCGATCTGATCAGTTGGGTTTTGTGTTAGGAAGGTGCGACCTTGATGCACTATGCTGTGCAGACAGCATCAGCTCCCACAATAAAACTTCTCCTGCTGTATAACGCTGAGATTAACGCCCAAGACAGGGTAATGATGTAAAACTTTCTTATATTAGTGATTGTGTCAGCTGGTTGACACATTGGTGGTTTCTTTTTCAGGACGGGTGGACGCCCCTGCACGTTGCAGTACAGGCCAGAAGAAGCGACATTGTGAAACTTCTTTTGATAAAAGGGGCGGACATACAAGTTAAGAACAAGGCTAGTTCCCTCACCAATCCGCTTTTTATTTTTATTATTATTATTATTTTGATTCTGATGTTGCCGTTTTTTCGATTAATCCCTTCAGGATGGGTTAACTCCGCTCGGCCTTTGCCTCTACCTTGGAAGAGAGACAAGGACGTATGAAGTGTTGAAAATGTTGAAAGAGTTTCCCCGTAGTAGACTCAAGAGATTGGTAATGCCTTATTAACAGCAGCGCAGCTGTATTCAATCACAGTCATACTTCTCCACATTTGGTCGGTGTTTTTTTCTTTTGCGTTTGCTTTCGCACCGAAAATTAACAAAGCCGAAATTATGTTACGTTTACTACCTTTATAATATGTAAAATTATTTTAAGAGTGGAGAATCTGGAGATACCATCATATTTTAGAGTCTCTACATAATTAGAGGGCAAATCAGCACTCATATGATTAATATATTCCAGCTCTAATATTTAACTTTCTACGTCGTCGTTCTAACCTAAAACTTAAAAAGATTAGAAAAGGAAGGAGCCCACGTGTTGTTATAGTTCGATAAAAAAATTTAAAAGAGTTTGATTAATAAAATAAAGCATAGTCATAAACCTTATCTCTTTGGGTTCACATTTAAAAAAAAAGATAAAATAGCAAATATCAAAGAGTCGTTCATCTTCTTCTCTCCATCATTGTTTCTTTCCTATTCTACTTTTGTGCTCTGCTTCACTTTTTCTTCCTCTCTCTCTCTCCTCACAACAACCACCACAATGCCCGGAGTTGCTTTTTCATCTGTTCCTTCCTCCGATCTGGGAATGTTCTTTTCCGACTTCACGGTCTACTCCCGTCGTATCTCAGCCTCGCTCTCATCTTCCAGTTCTCCCTCCTCATCCTTTGGGGTTTGCATCCCGTTGAAATTGAATCTCAGATCGTTACGCTCTAACCGCTCCCCTAAGCTATCTCCTATTTGTTGCGATTTTAGTTCTACCTCCCGATCCGGTCTCGGGGATCCCGATCTTGAGTTTCTCCAAGCCTCTGTCCTCGTTGCAGGTACGCTTTTACCATCATCATCATCTCAATGCGGCTCTCTTAGCACGGATTGTGGTTGTTATGAGGAAACCAAATTGTTCTGGTAGGGATCCATTTGCTGAAATGTTTGTCAACGTCTTAACAGAGACAAGTATGCATTACAATATGCGGAGACGTGGATTCCGGGAAGATTCCATTTGGCAAGCTTCTAGGCATCGCCCTCCTTTTGCTGTGCGAGCCAGTGAATCCAGGGTTGATGTTGTCCCTATTGGACTTGGCTTCCTCCGCCAATTCAAGCACCCCACTATTTTTCTCAAGATCTCTTGTGATGGCGACTACTTGCTTCCCCTTATTGTTGGTATGCAACATTGACTCTTTGCTCCTTCTCTTTTCTCTCCTTCTAACTTTCCTCGCTTACCCTTGCAGGTGATGCTGCTGTTGAGAAACTATTAGACGTACCTCCACTCCAAGGCCACATTGAGGTATCAATTCATCATTATCCCATTCATCTTTTGATTGATAATTGCAGTTCCGATTCCCCCCCGGTTAATACTCTTTTCTGTTTCTAGGAATGCCCAGATCAGTTCCACTTTGTGTCTTCTCTTCTCGACAAACTTGGGCATGAAGTACAGCATCGTTCCATGTTACCTCTTTTAAACTATCATATATATATATATATATATATATAACCTTGAGCTTGTAGCTCGTTTCCACTTAGTTAACGAACTGTACTGTATCATTGACAGGTTAAAATGGTGAAGCTTACGAGTAAAGTATTCAACAGTTACTATTCAAGCTTATATCTTGGCAAGGTAAAATGAAAAAGACTACATCATCCTCTTTCTTAAGAAATGGTTTTCCAAAAGTATTTATACCTTAGGTTAACCATCTTTCATGCAGCCAGGAGACGATGATGTTATATGCATTGATTCACGGCCATCAGATGCCATCAACGTTGCAAGAGCATGCCAGGTATGCTTCATCAGTTTTTGCTCTCTTCTCTTGAAGCTGGTTAATCTCTCAGACCTTTTCGATTCTCTTTTCCCTCAACCAGACACGCTTGAGTACTGAAACAGTAATCTGTTTTTGCTTGTCATATCACAGGCTCCGATATATGTGAATAAATCAATAGTCCTGGAAGATGCTATCAAGATTGGTTACGGAGGCAGACAGCAGAGCACAAAGCCCATTTTCAATGTTATCCTTGACAGGTTTTTTTAGTTTGTCTATGTTTCCCCTGGGTTACTACTGTGTGTGGCTCTGTCACAGTTGCTAACCACATGGTGGCTCTTCTTGTACAGCGCTCCAGAGGGACCAGATCCCATATCGGAGGAGCTTAAACTAGTGAGGAATATGGATTTGGCCTCTAAAGAGGAAAGGTACATCGATGCAGGTATACAAACTCTTCTTTATGTCATTTATGGTCAGTGTGCTTTGCCAACTCGTCAATATATTTCTTTTTTTTTGGGATGTAGCAATGTGGAGAGACAGGTTGAAGAAGCTTCAGATCTCGAGGTGAGTACATAATGGTTGGTGACATATGAACTCCCATTTGAGGGGTAATAATAATGAAAGCTGATATTGATAATGGAGATGGTCTGATTGCAGCTCAGTTGTAGCAACTCCTGAGAGCTACGACTAGAGAAAGAATAGGAGGAACAAAAGGAAATGGATGTAGATAAGGCTTTGGTCAAAAGAATGCAAGTGTGATGAAAAGGATATGGAGAGGACTCGGGAGAAATATAAGATGCGCTTAGATTGATAGTATAAGTTTTAGAGGAAGGGAGTTGGTTGATGGTATTATGAAGAAGCTAAAAGTAGACCAAAGATAAAATGAATATCCGAGGGAAAGTGTAAAAAATGTAAATGGATGAAGACAATGAATACATTTTTTTTTTTTTTCAGTGTATGTGAGTTTCTAATTAGAGTGAATTGGTAAATAAGATGAACTAGAGAAGCAGACAAGCCGAAAGTGATGCTAGGTCAACACCACTTGTTTTGTTTCTCTTTTCATTTTGATAAAATGAGTGAGTTTTTGAAATGGTAATCGTGGTGGTGTATTTGACCACACCCAATATGCAATCTACCTAAAATATTACAAAATGTTAGGTGAATTGTGTGGCCGCATCATAACAAGAAAGACATTCCTTTGGGATTTGGTACGTGATCGCATGCTCTTTTTTCAATTCTTTGTTGATTTTCAACCATATATATATAAATGAAATAAGACATTTCGATGCAATCAACACAACACCCCACTCGTGTATACGAAACACTCTCCTGTAATATAAGCAAGCACATAATGGAAGAGAGGTAGTAGTTCATTTACATCTGGAAAACACTCTCCTGATGTATTTATTATCAAAGAAAAAGAGAAAAGACATCAGATTCTGAAAGAAGATGGTGTGAGTGATCATCAGTCTTGTGTAGGAAGACCATTCTGGGTCCAGGCAGAGTAGCCACCGGAGATATCTTTGACACACGTGAAACCCTGCAGTTATTCCGAAATAAAGTAATAAAATTAAAATTACAAGATAAGCTAAAAAGTTGAAAGAGTTGAGTTGGGATGGGTTACAGCATCAAGAAGCTCAGCAGTGGCTTTCAAAGATCTTCCCCCGCTCTGACAGCCCACGACGAACTTATCGGCTTGACCGAAATGGGAGGAGACTTGTTCCAAGAAGTTGGGATTCTTTGACATCCCTGTATTTTGCAGTCAGTAAAGTAAAAGCAAGAAGAAGAAGAAGAAGAAGAAATTACCGAAATATCCTCGGTTCATGTAAGGAACGTTGATCGCCCCAGATGCATGTCCCTGGCTGAACTCTTCTGGAGTCCTATTAGCAGCATACAAGTAAGAAGAGTTGGGTATTCTAAAGAAACACTGCTCTGCTGCTATGTCCCTTGATATTTCAGATGTCTAACAAGTAGTTCTCTCTCTGTCGGTGGAAATGAAAAGTGAAAGGTGAAAACAGGAAGGCTGGGCGTACGTACCTTACGTCCAAATAGCGGTGGCCGGCTTGAAGAAGTTCGTGGGCGACTATGACCGACACCGATGATGGGACTCTGTTTCTCCCCTCCGCCATATTATAACTGGACTAACACACTTCACAGATCTGGATGTCAATCAACTCATATCTATCCTTTTGGGAAAAGGACAAGTCAACGCCTCTCTTGGGCCATGTGTTTACATATCATGCTAAATGGGCTTTATGTTTCACAAATCATGCTAAATGGGCTTTATGTTTCACAAACTGGTCGACGGACAGCGACGGCGTCGTTTATCCACTTTTCAGCTTGGTTGAGATCCAAATCGAAGAGATTCCTGGCCATCTCACGCTCAATCCATCGCTGCGTCGTCTCCGATCCCGTGGTAAGCCTTTTCTTCCTCTATTTACCATCAAATCGTAAATTCCCACTTTCTATTTTGATTGTTGATTCAATTGATATGGCGATTTCAACTCTTTACCAGCTCTTGAGCTCGTACTCTCTCTCTGAAATCAGAGACATCTGCCAAGCATGTCCCAAGACAAGGGGGAAACTGCAGAAGGAAAGGATGCGTCCAAGGAGACAGAAAATGGTGGCACTCCTCACTCGAGTGGTGATGAGCTACTGCAAATGATTGCTGAGCTGAGATTAGAAAATGAATTTCTTAGATCCCAGTTTAAGGAGCAAAGTAGTAGTATTGATCAAGTGGAAGTGAAAAAACTTGAAGAAAGGCTCCAATCATTGACTAGAGAAATTGATGTAGAAAAGCAAACTCGAGTTGCAGCTGAGCAAGCTCTTGAGCATCTTAGGGAAGCATACTCTGAGGCTGATGCAAAAGCCCAAGATTACTCCACCAAGTTTTCCCAAGGTTTGCTTTTATTTTCCGAGACTGGAACCAGGATCTTTCATGCTTGCATTTTCTTTATTTTCCTCTCTTTGTTTCTTTTGCTGTGTAGCTCAGCAGAAACTGGACCAGGAAATCAAAGAGCGCGAAGAGAAATACGCCGACCTGGATGCCAAGTTCACCAGGCTTCACAAAAGGGCTAAACAGCGCATTCAAGAAATCCAAAAGGTGAATTATTCTTAGCTTCTGTACACAACTTCATGTTTTCTGTTGAGCCACTTTTACTTCTATCTATTTCTACACTGTTTCGGCTATCTTCAGGAAAAAGACGATCTTGACGCTCGTTTCCGGGAAGTGAGTGAAACAGCTGAACGAGCATCTTCGCAGCACTCGTCCATGCAGCTAGACCTGGAACGCACTAGGCAACAGGCCAATGAAGCACTCAAAGCAATGGATGCTGAGAGGCAACAACTAAGGAGTGCCAATAACAAGTATATAATACCAAGATAATAGACAGCCTCTTTTTTTTTCCTTCTTCTCCTTTCTTTTTTTCTCAACTGTATCAAGCCAGTGTTATCTTCTCCAGCTACCTCTCAGAATTTGAGTACTTTGGTTTTCTCTTACCTTCCCATACACAGGCTTAGGGATACTATCGAGGAACTACGTGGCTCATTGCAGCCTAAAGAAAATAAGATTGAGATGTTGCAACAGTCACTACTTGATAAGGATCAGGTCTGATCTTTTTCATTTCCTGCAATAACTAGAAATGTAGAGACTCATTGAAAGAGACAGAGAGAAGAATGTATGGCTGTGTATTCTCTGCTACATATGCTTCCTTGCTTTTTTTTAGGTGCTGGAGGACCTGAAAAATCAATTACAAGCCGTGGAAGAGAGAAAGCAAAATGCAGTTACTGAGTTGTCAGCCAAACATCAAAAGGTAGTCAGCATCAGCCTAACTATGTTGCTTGCCTTTTTCATTGAAAGATAATGATAACCAAGGTCTTCTCTTATCTCTACCTTCTTGACAGAACTTAGAGAGTTTAGAAGCACAGGTCATAGATGCTCTATCTGAGAGGGACAAAGCTGCCGAAAACATTTCAACCCTACAGGTTAGTCCTGAACTAAAATCCTAAGTTTGAAATCTTTGATGAATTCCTCACACCAAGTGTTTCCATTTTACACGTCTTTTAGGTACTACTTGCAGAGAAGGAATCTAAAATTGCAGAGATGGAGGCAGCTGCAACTGGCGAAGCAGCAAGGTTAAGGGCTTCTGCAGAAACTCTTAAAGGAGAGCTTGCACACCTTAAAGCGGAGAATGTAAGTGGAATGTTTAAATGATGTATTCCCAGGACTTTCTGATGCCATATCTTTTTCCTGTCTGTTTGTCATTGTTGTTCATTCCTATATTCTAAGGACTTGTTTCACGTATTAGTATTCAGTCGAGTTCAATCTAATCTAGTGATTTACTAGCAGTGATTAAACCAGGGAATGTACTTTAGTTCGTATAAACATCTGTAAATATGTTTTATGGCGTCAGTCGTTAGCCATCGGACAGCATTGTTGGAGTTTCGGTTTCTTTGGCCGTACTGTTGTAATTTTTTGGAAGCTATGAATTTTTTTGTTTCTCCAGGAAAAAGAAAAGGAGTCTTGGGAAGCTTCATATGATGCCCTTAAATCTAAACTGGAAATCGCTGAAAGCAACTGCTTACGTGCCGAAACCGAAGTGGCTAAAATGAGAAGTAATTTACAGAGTTCATGAAACTATGAAACCTATGTGTTACTTTTTCAATGAAAATATATACATTTCATTCATATAAATGGCCAGGTCAGCTGGGGTCTGAAATGTCCATGCAGACCCAGATGCTAAGCACTAAAGATGCTGAACTCAAAGGTGCAAGAGAAGAGGTACATAGTTTTTTTTTTTTTGTTCTTTTGAGAGACAGTGTTCCTTGTTTGTGTAACAACGGATGTATTAGTCATCCATTTTCAATCACATAACATGAAGTACCACGGAATCAAACAGTCATTGTGAGCTTTAAGGAATGTTCTGCTGAAGCTTCTCTCACCTTAACTATATTGCGTTTTGTAACTCTTCGCAGATCAACCGTCTCCAAAGTGAATTTTCTTCTTACAAGATCCGTGCACACGCGCTTCTTCAAAAGAAGGACATTGAGCTGGCTGCAGCTAAAGACTCTGAACAGATCAAATGTCTTGAGGAAGCTCTGAAGGTAAGTTATCTTGAATTGTAAGATGGAGCTAATTAGATGGTTATTAACGTTTTTACCAACTAATTGTATTTTTGGGTGGTATTAGGAAGCCGAAAAAGAAGTATATTTGGTATCTGCAGAGAGGGATAAGGCACGGCAAGATCTTCAGGGTGCTTTAGCTAGCCTTGAGAAAGAACTCGAGGAAAGGTATATATATTCACAGTGATTATTTTTTATAAGTTCGATTCCGATGGCTTTGGCTGCTCATTCCCCTCAATTTTTTTACCCTGAAAACAACTGAAAAATAATGTTCTCAGGGGAGTTTTTCAAGCTGCACAGGTCGTCCGATTCGTAACTCTGATCTTTTTCATATCTATTTCAGAGCTGGAGCACTTAAAGATGCCAGCGAGCAGATCAAAAGTCTTGAATTGAAGCTTGGTTCCACTGTTGCTCGCAATCAGGCGGAGAAACAAGCGTGGGAAGAAGACCTTCGAGTTTTAGAAGAAACATGGCGACGTAATTGAGTGAAATCAAAATTCGATTTCTTTTTCGGTTCTTGGAGCCTGAAATTCTCTTTCTAAAATGTTATAATAATATACAGGAAGATGTGAAGCTTTAACCGCTCAAAATGAAGCCTCTTCTGCAGAAGATCTACAAAAGGAACTAGAAGATGCTAAGCTGAGGAATAAACGAATGAAGGTAGTTCAATTTTAGTTATCCTGCTAATTGTGCTCTGGCTTTATAAGAATGATTAGTGAGGCTCGCTGTTTAACTGGCATACCTGCAGGAGGAGCATGAATCAGTACGTGAGCTTGCAGATAGACTCATTGAGGAGAAGGATCGAGAGATATCCAGACTCGTGGATGAAAATAAAAACCTTCGAAAATCTATGGAATCAAAACCGGTAGTACGTAGATTTGCTTCCTTTTTTTTCACTTGAATATTGCACTCTTCATGTGGCACTAAGTGGAACAAAACTCCATTTCAGGTTCACCACTATGGGAACAACAACAACACAGGTGTGAGATGCTTTCTGTTTCCATTTTTATTGCAAAAGAGGAGCTTCCCCTATGAGTGAACAGCTAACCTTTTTCTTTCTTGAAACGTTGTTTCAGAGTCAAAACAGGAGGATGTATCTAACTTGAGCACGTCTGCAGCAGAGCACCAGATTTTGGTAGGAGTTTGTAATGTTAACCTTCTGCTTGTCTAAGCAAGGACTGAAATTTAATCCTCGAACATAATTCTCATTCATAAGTAATGATTAAGAGCTGATCACTAACACATAATATTCAAAATTTAAGATATTGGCAAGGCAACAAGCTCAGAGAGAAGAAGAATTAGCACAGACACAGCGGCATATTTTAGCTCTTCAGGTATATTAGAATTGGTCGCATCTATTCAAATCTGTTGCTGCCCATGTATCACTTATCTAACGAACTGTTTATTCTGAGTCAGGATGAAATCGAGGAGCTTGAGCGCGAAAACCGGCTTCACAGTCAACAGGTATGTGGATTACACGAGAGTTTGGAGAGGGATAGTTTCTTTTTTTTGCCGTCTTCGTTTCAAGCTTTGGTGATGACAGGAAGCCATGCTAAAAACGGAGTTGAGAGAGATGGAAAGAAAACAGAAAAGAGAAGGTGTAGATATGACATACCTTAAGAATGTAATTTTAAAGCTGTTAGAAACAGGTAAAAAGAAAACAAAGCTGTGGAGACCTAAGAAGTTGTTGATGTAGAGAAAAAATAACATGTGATGGTTGCAGGTGAAGTGGAAGCTTTACTACCGGTAGTGGGAATGTTGCTCCAGTTCAGTCCGGAGGAGGTTAAATCTTAGGCTTGGAACTTGCTGAATCTTTAATGATGTTAAACTTTAAAAAAAAACTAACCATCTGTGAGGGAAACGGCAGATACTGAAGTGTCAGCAAGCGTACCATAGCTCAACAACAACAACAACGGAGGCAAGTCTAGGGAGTGCGGCAAGTGAAGGTTCAGGTCTATCCCTCCTCTCAAGATTCTCGTTTTCCTAGTTTGGTTGATGGCATTGGACAGCTGGACACTGGAGAGAGAGCTACATCACATTCATTTTGGGCCAAGATTAGAAGATAATACACAAATATAACTTTTTTTTATGTCCTTCGTTTTGTGTAATGAACGTTAAAAGCCAAGAAAACACATATGTCCAGATGTTCCTTTTTTTTTTGGATAAAGAAAGTGAATTGAGTTGGGCCACTAAAATCCATACAGATAATAAATCAGATTAATGACAAAGTCAATAATGCAAATTAGCTTTGGACTTGTTTTTTTTTTTTGGGTAAACTAGTTCAGTTTAAAAAGGCGAGTTGGGGGGGAATCAATTTGAACGGGTCACTGCCTCAACCTTCGGGGTGTATTCCTTTTCCATATTTCTTTCTGTTACAGAGAGTCAGATCAGATTGATCGATACTGTGTTGTGTTGGCGATGGAGGCTCCTAGGCACAGATTACACTCTGGTTTGCGTTTATGGGAATTCCCTGATCAGTACGTTATCGAGCCGACTGATGGTTCGGCCGCTCCATGCTTGGAGATCAGTCGTCTTGACGGCTCCATGAAGCTCATTGGTTTGGCTTGCCTTTTTGTGGTGCCTTTTCTCTTTCTAAATATGTTTTATGTCTGCTCCTCTCTCACTGTTCTGCTACGTTCCTGTTTACAGATCAAGTCGCTGAATGCAACTCTTTGCGTGTCCCTAAGATCCGTTCCATTTTCGGTGTCGTTGGGATGCTCAAGCTCCTGGCAGGTTATTAGAGATTTGTCTTTGGGGTCAATCTTGTGAATGTCTTCATCTTCATTCGACCCACACAAATGAATTTTTGTTATTTTCAGGTTCATACTTGGTGGTGGTAACTGAGAGCGACTCCGTTGGCTCGTTTCTGGGGCATCCTATTTTCAGAATTAATTCCCTCAAGGTTCTTCCTTGTGATCATTCACTTAAAAACTCGCCTGAAGAACAGGTGATCTTCACCGTCTTCCATCTTGTATTTGTATATTTATATGAGCAGCAAGCAACAGTGAAAATCATTTGCACTGCACTCCGCAGAAAAAGGTGGAGACTGACTTCTCTAGGCTGCTAAGTGTCGCAGAGAGGACAAATGGTCTCTACTTCTCATATGAAATTAACTTGACTCTCAGGTTATTCATTTCTCTTCGTGCTACTCTGAGAGAACAGAAAAACACTTCCCAGTTGCTAATCATGTGTGTGCTTCTTTTTTTTTACGTTTTATATTTTGTTATCGTTGTTTCAGTGCACAGCGCTTGCATGATTTGGGGGTTGAGTCTAAGTCGCTTCCTCTGTGGAGACAGGTGTCCCCGTGTAGAACACAGTTCATACATATTCTTTCCTGGTTGCTTGTATATGTAGATGCACAGAAGATTAACTTTTCTTCATGGCAGGCTGAGCCAAGATTTCTCTGGAACAGTTATATGTTAGAAGTACTTATCGATAATAAGGTTAGTAAACTATTCATGGCTACCTTTTAAGTTCACTGCTCTGTTTGCCTCACTTGCAAAATAATATCACCTTTTGCTGTTTTTCATTTTGTAGCTTGATCAGTTCTTGCTTCCAGTAATTCAAGGAAATATCCTTTTTCCATCAGTCCCATTTCAGGATCATGATTTTTCTTACTCGAATCTTTTTCCTGGATCATGATTTCAGACATTTCCTTGACCTCTTAACACGTTTCCATAGTTTTCAAACAGCCATTGGAAGAGATATCGTTGACATTACTCTGATTGCTAGGAGGTGCACCAGAAGAAATGGTGATGCATTTCTCTCTAGCTTGTTTTCCTACCTGCTGCTATACATAGGTTGTGACTGTGTCTTGCCTTGCAAGGTACGCGTATGTGGCGAAGAGGAGCTGACCATGATGGTTATGTTGCTAATTTTGTGGAGACTGAGCAAATTGTACACATGAACGGATACACATCATCATTTTCTCAGGTGATGCTATGATTTCGTTACCCTTCAAATCTTTGGCCATGTCATGATTTTAATTCTCCTATCGTTTTACATTTCCGCAGGTTAGAGGATCCATGCCTTTTATGTGGGAGCAAATTGTAGATCTGACCTACAAGCCCAAGTTTGAGATTCTCCAACCTGAAGAAGCTGTGAGTGTAATCTCTAGTGCACCCCTTAAATTAGCATGTTTACCACTTCTTTTAAGTAAGGGATTCCTATTGTAGGCGAGGATAGCTGAGCGTCACTTTTTGGACCTCAGGAAAAAATATGGATCAGTTTTGGCTGTTGATCTTGTAAATAAGGTGCATATGTATATATATGTCCTTTTGAATGACTTATGATGTGATACTGCTTCCGTTTACTGTTTGTACTTGGAATTCTTATTCCTCAATTGCACATTCTGTAATAAGCATGGAGGTGAGGGGCGCTTAAGCGAGAGGTTTGCAGGAGCTATGCAGCACATCACAGGTGATGGTGTAAGGTAGATATCCGTTCCTCTGATAAAAAAATATCCCTTTGCTACTGTATAGATGTTTCACCGTATTATATACTCTTATCAAACTCCTCGGTATATATATATATATATGTATGCACTTGGATCTTGTAGATACCTGCACTTTGATTTTCATCGCATATGTGGGCATATTCACTTTGAGCGCTTAACAATTCTGTATGAGCAGATGGAGGATTTCCTTGAAAAAAACGGGTATTATTCCCACTCCTCGCATTTAGTCTTGGGAGTTTATCCAATTAACTAAACTAATGTTTGATCACAGGTACTTTTTGTTGAACGAAAAGGGTGAGAAAATGAAGGAGCAGTCTGGTATTGTGCGCACTAACTGCATAGATTGCTTAGACCGCACAAATGTCACGCAGGCTAGTTTTTAAAACAATGTGATATCTCTTTTCTCTTTGTTACATCTCTATGCTCATCCTAGGGTATATTTTGCCTGTCAAATGCAGAGCATGATAGGCCGCAAGATGCTGGAACTTCAACTCAGAAGGATTGGTGTTTTTGGCGCCGAAGAAGCTATAAGCTCACATCTAAATTTTGACGAGCGTTATAAAATATGTTAGTAGCCAATTCTCATAGGAGAGATTTGGTTATGCTCTAGTGAATAAGTTTTCTTAAAGAAACTTACATGTGGTGCTTGTGTTTTCTTCAGTATGGGCTAATCATGGTGATGACATTAGCATTCAGTACTCCGGCACTCCTGCACTTAAAGGAGATTTTGTCAGGTAGGATGCAATTCTTTCTATAATCTAGCATCTATTTTTCTTTCTTTTAACAATTTCACATGCCATCTAATCTTTCATAAGTTTGCTAAGCACGCGCAAACTGGTTTAATTTGAATTCTAAGGTATGGTCGAAGGACTGTTCAAGGAGTCCTTAATGATGGCTGGAATGCCCTCGCACGCTACTACCTGAACAACTTTGCTGATGGAACTAAGCAGGTTGGTGGCTCTAACCATGGCGTGTACATTTGGTAACTCAAACCTGTACTGACATTATAATCTTGGTTGGGTAAAAAGGATGCGATTGATCTTGTGCAAGGACATTACATAGTTGCTGTGAACAGAGACATGGCTCCTGTGCCTCGAAAGGGAGGTCTTGAGGCTGTAGCCGTAAGCAATTATTAGCTTAAGATTTTAAAAATGCCTAAGTATATTAATTATACATTTGGTCTAATATCAAAATACTTCTGATTTCTTAGAACTTTCCAGTGGCATTGGCTGTGGTTCTGATCAGTTTATGGTTTGCAACAATGTCTGTGAAACGAGGTACGCCTGTTCTCTGGATTTGGAGTAGTAAAAATAATGGCCACTTAAGGCTGTGTAAAAAATGGTGTGTTTGGGTGCAGCTGGGAGCGATTACAAGCACTTGTTTTTCTCATTGGTGTGGGCGGGCATCAGTGTGGTTGTCGCAGCATTCATGAGGGCCAACGGCCGGATCTTCTGCAACAGGCCTCGTCTGCACAAGCCCAGACCTTGAGATAAACCCATAGCTTGCCTTTCTTGTAATCATTTATTGTTTCCAGTTTCTAAAACTAAAGTTTGAGTGAGATTCTGTTGTACTGAGCCTCAGCCAAATAAAAACGTGTATGCTTATTATATTGGGCCTAATAGATGGGGAGATTGGTGACACATGATTATAAGAAAAAAGAACATGTACAAAGTCAAAATCTATCCTTGTTTCACTCAAAAAACCCGATGAGGATGCACTTATTAGCTCTCTACACCTCTCCATAAAATGATTTCAAGCTGGTGAGAACTGAGAAGTAAAATAGTCATTACTAAAATCAACCCGTCGAGATAAAATAAAGAAAACAGTAACGTTAATCTCAAGGTCTTTTTATTCCACAGATGAACATTTCGGGTTTTACCTAGCAAAATTAGTCCACAGGATATATAATGTTACATCATAGTGAAGGACAGAGTCATCATTGCCTAGACCTCGACTCAGCCCTTCGAGCCTCTTCCCGAGTAGTTGGAAATAGCTCCACGTACCTTGGCCCAATGGACATTTTGTCCTTAGCCATTGCCCTCCTTGCCTCCTCAGCTGTCTCAAACTCCACATAAGCCTCACCCGTGGCTTTACCATCAGGTCGAGACACAACATGTACCCTTCCTTCAATAACCTTGTAGCCGCTGAAAAACTCTATGATTTGAGGCTTGTTGGCAGAGTACGGGAGGCCTCGCATCTTCAAAACCTCAGTGTACTCGAGCTTCTCTTTCTCGCTAAACCTCTTTGCTCTAGAGGGAGGTGGGCTAACATGGACCTCGTTGTTTTCATATGCTCCCTCCAAAGCGGCAACGGCGTTGTAGTAATCCTGCTTATAGCACCGGAAAACTTCAACGTATCTCCTACCCATATTCTGCCTGTCCCTCTGTAGTGCAATCTCCACTTGCATTGGACCGGCAAAGACGACAAAGGCCTCCCCGGAGAATTTACCGTTTTTGCAGACGAGCAAGACATCGACAATGTCGAGGCCGGCAAAGAAATTGAAGATGTCGATGTCAGCGCAGTTGAAGGGAAGACCACGGAGGCGAACCACAGGGAATGCGCCGACAAAGCCATAAGGAGGAAAGCTGGTTGCTGCGGTGCCAACTGCCAAGTAGGGATTTGATTGCATCATTCTTTGTCTCTTTGACCCCACCGCGTAACCCCCGCTCCCAAACATGGCCCTTCAATTATCAAACAAAAAGAAACCCCAAAAGATCCCCACACACTCAACCACAGCCTTTCCCTTTCATTTGTCTACTACAACTCTTATCTCTACACAACATCCATTGTAAATCCCCCTAACAAATACGTTCCATTCTTCCCTGATACCCACTATCTATCTTCAAAAACATGCACATCCATAAGATAACACTTTTGCCAGGAATCAATTCCAAAGAAGAGCATAATCGATTGAAACGACACCAAATCATGTTCCTATACAGCAACCCTATACATTCTCAACCGACCACAAGATTCCCGATACAAGAAAAAAAAATCGATTCATGCCAATCAGGCATCAAGTTTTCAACAGGAATATGAATCGATTGGACCAAACATGAGAAAGATGTCGAACGTAAGAATACATACCCTCTAGATCCGTACATGAGCTGCTCTATTATGCCAAGGTCTTCCCTTAACCTCGATTGTTGATTCGTCGTCAATACAAAGAATCCACTCAAGTCGTCGCCCTGAACCAACGGGAAATAGCCCTATAGATATTATCCCGCAAGACGGAAACTCTGGGCCCATTATAGCGGCCCAAGAAACTTATCAGGCCCATACTTATCGTAAGAGTTTTAAACAGTCTAAATATTGCATTGCATCGTAGCCATTGATTGTTTGTTGCACTAACTGCAAATCTCAGTGTGAGGCTCTGATAAACAAATCTGCTTCTAAGCTCCACACACTAATTGGATTTGGATACTCTGACCCTGGATTGTTGATTCCTCTGTCGCAAATGATAGTACATTTAGACATGTATGCTTCTCCTTTTAAAATAATTTATAAATCGATTAATTATTATCATTTTATCCTAGTTACCACATGTCAGGAGTCTAGAGAGTTATTAATCTGGGAGAAACGATAAGTTTCATTTAGCTCACGCAAATGAGAATAAATAACCTTTGATTTATTTATTTTTCGTTTGTTACTATACTGACCATATGATTATAGTTCCTATAGAAACAACCGACATTAGTTGTGAGCTGTTGGGTGAAAGAATTAAACATATTTTTAAAATGTATAAATTACACAACAATAAGATAAAAAACGGTAGGAAATAAGGGGAGGACAAGTTGATTGAAAAAGGTGCGAAAGCGGCAAAGCAACATGGAAGATGCAGCCGGCGCAAGTACGTTTCTTTCCGTGCCCAGCTTCATTCAACACGTCTCTCCTTCTACTTAGGCTCTCTCTCTATGGGCCCTTCTCACTTAATAGAAAACAAAAGCAGAGACGAGACTGGGATAACTTATTTCTCTGTTTTTATTTGGCAACACTAGCACTCAAAAGTATTAATAAATCCATCAGATTCAGGAGAGGATGGAGAGGAATATAGTTGACCACATGGTGAGGGCTAAGGATGCAACCAGGTAGGTCCACAAAAAGATGACCGAACACTCATCTTGAGCCACGCCAAACAGCTGTGCCATTGTACCTGCAATCCACAACACGAAGGATTGGTTGATTATCCACCCCCTCTATTTATATTAACTAGACAACAATGAATTTCCAAAAAATAATTACTGATATTCATAGCAGGCGGCAGTGTGAACTGAAGCATGAGAACGTATCGGAAGAGAGGGTCCGGAGGAAGATAGCCTAAACTCCATGCTAACTGAACCACCCCTACCCCCACCACTGGAAGGATGATATACCTCACGCATATCACTCCTACAATCACTGGGGTTTTCACGGCTGAGGAACGCAGACCCTGAATCAGGTTGCCCCCCAGTATGAGTGTGATGCAAGGTATTGTGCCGTCCCTGCGAAAATCAACTTATATATATTAGTTTTAAGTCGTGATGCATGCATGTTTCCATTCCCACCAAAACGTGCTCGCAAGCAAGTTCATACCCAAGCAGTTTCACTGAATCTTGGATAACTCTCAACGGGGCATTCTCGCCGATTATAAGATTCCTTAGCCATTTGGTTGCTCCGAAGACGAAACCAAGAATCTGAATGCAACAGAAAACAGATGAAATCATGCATCTTTTTTTTTTAGTATTGAATGGAGAAATGAAATCATGCATCTTTTTTTTTTTGTTTTTACTTACGGCACCAATAGTGGGTGGCGCCAAGAGTTCCTCAAGAATCTGATGGAGAAAGTCCTTGATGTATGTCTTAGTAAACACCTTTTCTTTCACTTGGATTTCAAGGTCTTGATTTTGTTGCGGCTTCAGGAGAAGACTGCGGGGATCAGAGTCCATGTCCTTGTTGGGAGACTTGACTAAGCCGGCGGCTTCAAGAGCTTTGAACTGCGTAGCAGAGCTTCTCACAAGTTGGTAACTGTATGTCCAGATATAGAAACCCCCGAGCTGCATGAGATAAAAAAAAATGACACGATTAATTACAAAACTCTGAGCAGAGAAGAAGATATATGCTTGGTTTGACTGACGGCCATCGAGAAAGATGCGTAGGATAGTCCAATGGATCTGCAGACACTTCGATTCCCAAAAGGACTGCCTTCTTCATCACAAATGGCAGGGACCAGGATAAGCATAAGGTTTCCCATATTGCCTATATATTATTCATCCATGTTAGATTTATTTGAGAGCTTAAGCTCTCTAATAATATTTCGTATGAATCTCCTTTGATATAGATTTTGAGGAACTAATATTACCTGAGGCACATGTAGCGATTATGAGACCATGAATTTGAGGTTTTGGGTTGAGCAGCTTGACTACCAACCATCCAAGAACGCCTCCTACTAGAAATGTGATTCCAACATTTATAGGCATGAACCACCTGAAAATTAACTCATTGATTGGTTTGAAATAAAAATAATACAATAAGCCACAAAATAGGTTTGTCATGAAAGAAGGGTGGTGCGTACCATGAAATAATGTCTTGCAATGTGACAGTCTGGGCAAGATTGGCAAACATGATGCAGGGGGTGAAGATCACGAAGACGAGCTGCAAAGGATGTATAAACATGTTAATTAATTATTACTACATGAATGGTCACAAAAAAAGAAGAGTAGGGAGGTTGCACCTTGTTTACGGATCTTCGGGTATCAGCGGAGAGAAGAGAGCAGTAATCAGTTGCCAAGAAAGCACCAAGGACGCTGATTAGGAGAACTTGAACGATTGGCATTGAAGCCACCTCTAATAACTCTAAGAAACCCATCCCTATTTTTTTTTTTGTTTTGCTTATTTCTTGCAGAAGAAGGAAAACCTGCAATGTAAGATAGCGTTGATATTTCTGTCTGCCTTGGTAGAATGGGGGAGAGGGAGAGAGATGATGGGTATATATTAAACAGAGGAGGGGGTAGATGAAGAAGATGAGTCCAACTTTTCAGTAGGAGGAGAAGGCGTACAAAAAAAAAACGGATCACAAGAACCAGTTGGCTTCTGGTTAATGTTGGCTTCAAATGGTGCACACATGTGAAATACATGGAGTATCAAAATATGAGGACTTAAAGGGACGAGAGGCTTTTGGATCCTCTCAGGTTAATGTTGACAGAATCAATGCAAAATGCGTCATGGTCTAGTTGCTGCTCACGTACACATATATATAAACAAATTACATTGTCTTCTTTTGCACCATTTTTCTTTGTGGTGTTATAACATATGGAGTATAAACTAACATTTTCCCGAGATGGTCAAGTTTGACCTATTAATCAGATTAATATTTGTTTATAATATCCCACATAATATATATGAAGCAGCATCCTTCCAATCTGCGATGCCAAGTCCACGGTAGGGTCCAGCCACTAACGATGATCAACGTTAGATGTGATAAAATGAAGAATGAACGATGTGTTTCCTACTCTGTCTTTTGGTTTTGAAAAAAGAATCAACATGTATGAAATGGACGCAGAATTGATACTTCCTAGATTCATTTCCTTGTTACTCACTGCTCACCTTTGGAGAGCAGTTACATTCTCAAGATTTGCACACCTGAAAAGGATCGAGCATCTATGTTATTACCTTGTCCAGCTCCTTATACTCGTGACCAATACAAGACCCATCGCAGACATCTATAGCTTCTGCCACTACCTCGATGGGGTCATCTGTAACCAGCTTCCCTTTTCATGAACTTTGCGATATGATCTCTTTCGTTATCACCCTCTTTTGTTTACCACTCATATCTGTCACCGGTTTGGATCTGCTGCACATCTTATTGTTCTTCATGGCTCTCCTTCACAATCCTGAATACCTTTTCCCCGAACCCTCCTTTCCTAGCTATATTCACAATTCACTGCAACTGCAGATCCATGGCTGGAAAAAGTGACATTTTCTCATGATTACGAGTTTTCAGTCGGTAATCAGCGAAGTCAGCTGGTGATCATATCCATGGAAAGCAATTCTCCTTTGTGACGCCTATTCCTCCTAATGATATGGATTAATATTCAAAATGAATGCGGATCAGATCCCCCATCCAGATCTTTGTATTCTACCAGACTTGTGCAATAATATGATTGCCTTGCCAGTGTAACCAACTAGGAAGGCTATTATCTAGGGTCTCCAAGACTACATTACACATCAAGAGAAAAAGTAATGATATACATAACATATCGACCAAAATAGCTATAATAATAGAGCGTGTAACTGCGTAGTATTACTGCCACACCAGAGACTGTCACAAAGCATGAAACGAATTCCGACTAGAAAAAGTTTTAGAAAAGAAAGGATTAAACTGTGGTTCATGCTGATTTTCAGAAATACTTAATAAACGGGCTCACTCAGATTCTTCCTCGTTATCACTGTCGTCGCCTCCAAACATGGAAGCCATTTTCATCGCTAGATTTGCAGCTATTTCCCTCCTTTGAAAATCAGGCATCAATCGCAAGTTGTCACGGATGTTCCCTATTTCTGACATTAACTGTTCCACGTCTTCCAACTCATAAATTTTGTCGTGTTCTGTGCCCAAATGTTTCGCATCTGTTGTTACTACTGCTGTGTCAGTCTCTGGATTCACCATATTATTTTCTACCTCCCGTGAGGTGGATCCGCCAGCATCTGCATACGAATGCGCTTCACTTGCGGAAACCCATCTCTCATCTATATTTTCCCATGGATCGGCTGAACCTGATGATAGCACTTCATACTCCAATTCATATTCAGATTCTTCTTCTGACAACTCTGACAAGCAGGGAATACAAGATCCAATCAAAATGAGTCCCCTCGCAATATATGGGAGAAGAATAACGGAATGAACAAATAACCTTCACCATGAGGTAACACCGGTTCATTTATCTTATCACCCGATTTCAGAATCATTCCAGGCCACATATGTGCCGAAAGAGCACCAAACAGACGTTCAACCCCTTGAGAATCCCCGTCGACTGATAAACCTACAAGGAGCAACCCCAGTAGTCCATCAATTATACCCATAGAATGTGAAATTCTTCACAAGTTCAATACATGCCATTTTTTTTCTCATGAAAACCTGCATATTGCAGCAATCCTGGTCACCAATATGACGAAGGAAGGATGGTGTGAAACTTACACTTGTCAAAATCAGGATTAGATGCACAAGCCTCAATAAACTCGATGTTGTTGTCGCGGCACCAGTCAAGACATGTTCCCCTGATATCGAGTGAGGTATCGTCGCTCCCCAACAACCTACTTCCTTCACTTTCGGAGATCCCAAACTCATCAATGTCTGAATACAGATTTGTAGAGGAGGCAGTTGCTTTCAAAAGACGTCTTCTATATTCATCATGAGCTGGGTGATGAGGGATAAGATCAACTTTGTTCCCAATGCACAACAATATATCAAAACTGTTGATGTCCGCATGAGAAACCCAGTCTTGAAGAGCAACAAGAGTTGACAGCTGCAAAATAAAAGGCGTTATTGTAAGGTGAGAACAAGGATGAGTAAAAGGCGTATGTATCTCAAACCTCACTCAAGTCGAAGACCATAACTAACGCCACAAGTGGATGTGACTGAGGGAGAGAGTAGTCATCACTTATCCAAACAGATACATCTGCAGAGTAATACTTGGTGTCAATCGTCCAGCTGCCCACAGGTCACATAAAGTTCAGTAAGAAATTCTTCTTCAGGAAATGGGATGGGTATTACACATCCTTACCTATGAACTTCTGTTTGAGATGATGAATCCTCAAAATCGACAGAGAGCAATCCTGTGAATAAAACCCCCCAAAAATGATACACAGAAACGGAGATCTAAACAACAGAGAAATCGTATCCAAAAACGAAAGAAGCACGTACGAGAGAGAAGGGTGCGCTTGCCGACACCAGAGGAACCGACGACGAAAACTCCCGGTCTGCCTTCCATCTCAGAAGCCTCCATCTGATCGCACTTTCTGATTCAAGCTTGAGGTTAAGTCACAAGGCACCCCCAATCAGGCCCAGAGATAATCATAGTTTTTCTTATAACACTTTTTATATACCCAACACAAAGGCCCAATAAAATTTAAACATATTACGCTGTAAAAGTTTCCGAAAAAGTTGTATACAACAGTCGAGATGGTCTCGATGACGATCTATTCATCCCCACTGAATCATTTTTGTCACAGGTTTGGTGGAAGAGTGTTAGAATGTTGACACTGAACAGACCAAAGCGGCTGAATGCTCTGTCATTCCAAATGGCATTCAATCTTTCCCCTTCTTCCTCGCAATTAGTTACGTCATGACTCAATCTTCTCTAGATCTCTCGGTTGCTGCAACTGTTCCTTGCATATGAGGAGGAACCTTATGTGAAACTTGTTATCCTTAAGGTATGTACACACACACAGTGGAATAACTTTGCTACAGGGTCAGGGAAGAGCCTTTTGTGCTAGTGGTGATGTTTCAGCTTCTTCTCCATTTCCGTGTACTAGGCAATTGGAGACTCGGTGCCAAGCTCTTCTCAGATGAATACATGCTCAACAATGTTATTGCCACGTTTAGCAAAGCTCAGGTCTCATCCTACTCAAATTGTATAACCTCATGTGTTTGTTTTCCCTACTCTTTTGAAAACCATAGGTTTCAATTTCGAGTGGTATTGTCATGGGAGGCGGGGCTGGTGTCTCCGTCCATGGTCGATTTCGTATTGCAACTGAGAACACGGTATTCAATGTCCATGTATTATGACCAATAGATGGCTCTGAAGTTTGTTCATATCTTTTGCGTTTCTCCAAGTTTTTTGCCATGCCCGAGACATCTCTGGGGCTGTTTCCGGATGTGGGCGCCTCCTACTTCTTGTCTAGGCTCCCTGGATTTTTGGTAACAAATGTCATTTGTTTTTGCTTCTCCTTCAAAACCCACACATTTTTTCAGGCCCTTCCTATCTTCTTGTTCAGGAGAGTATCTTTGCCTCACAGGAGCTAGGTTGGATGGCGCTGAGATGCTGGCTTGTGGTCCTGCAACTCATTATGTGCCTTCAACGGTATGAAATTTCTTTGCTTACATATTTTTGGTATTTCCTAACGCCGGGTTGATTGACATGCTAAAATCGAGAATGTCAATAAAATTTTGGATTGTTGGGATTTTGTTGAACTGGCTTAATGGACATAGGAATACTCTAAGAAGTTGTGGCTCTGTTTGTCATGTTCTTGCCAGGGATCATGTCGTTTCCTGCACTATAGTCATGTCTTTGGAACATTCTTGTTCAGTTTGCTTATTTTCTCCAGTGTGATGGTTTGTGTCGGCTGTTATGACTTAAAGGTTGTCCTTTGCCGAACCTGCGGGCTGTAATTTTTTTATTTAATTGTTTAAATTCTGAGTGACTTGTTATACTTAAAATTTGTATAGCTACTAGTGTCAACCACTATTGACTTCGCCAAGGATCGTTACTCAGTCAGGTTCCTCCTTGTCACAGAGATTGACTGCATTGGAAGCAGATCTTTGCAGATTTGATTCAAGTGATCCGACCTTTACCTCAACAATTCTCGATGCATACTCTCAGAACCCGCACATGAAACAGCAGAGTGCTTACCACAGGCAAGTGTATATGATTATATCTTTACTTTCTTTCTATTGTACCGGACTTTGTTCAAAAATTATTTTGTCATGCCAAAATCTCACGCATTCTATGTCATATGCTTAAACATTTGCTCTGTTACTGATCATGATAACATAACATGTTTTGAAAATTCCGACCTTGTATCGGTGTCAGCTTTCAATTGCTCTTTAGCGAATCCATTTCTCATTAATGGAAAATTTGTGCGGATCAAAAAGAGCAGAGGACAGCTGTTTCTTATCTTTTTATTTGTTTCTTTACGCAGGCTAGATGTTATTGATAGGTGCTTTTCGGGGAGAACAGTGGCAGAAATTATAGCTGCACTTGTGAGTTTTCCATCGATATAGTTGATAAGTTCACTTACGATGCTAAGTTGACTAATATACCTTTGACGATGCACTCTACCATCGCATGTACTGCTTAGGAGAGAGAGGCCACTGACAGAGCCGATGATTGGATCTCAGCCACCATTCGAGCATTGAAAAAGGCTTCGCCAGCAAGCCTTAAAACCTTTCTTAGATCGGTTAGTTCCGAATGCATGGAAAAGAGCTGAGTGTGTGTATATATTTTCAGATAAGAGAAGGACGATTGCAGGAGGTGGGGCAGTGCCTTTGCCGTGAGTATAGAATGGTGTGTGATGTGATGAAGGGAGAAATAAGCAAAGATTTTGTGGAGGTTTTGTTTGGTTTCCGCTTTGTATCTTCTTCATCTTGCAACTGTCCTAGTTGTAGAGACATAATTACAATCGTACGTGAACTTATCAACTATAATGGTGTGTGAGCGTCTTTCTTATGCAGGGGTGCAGAGCCATATTGATAGAAAAAGATAAGAACCCAAAGGTTTAACACAAAAATCTCTCTTCATTTATTATTTTGTGGTTGTAATATATATATATAACTGGAGGAGATGAAGGATAGCATGATAGAGCAGTACTTCAAGATAGTGGAGGAAGAGGAAGATCTAAAGCTTCCACCAAGGGAAAACTTGCCTGCTTCAGCAATGGCAAAGCTGTGAAGTGGAGAAGGTGATGGAGCACTATGGTTAAGTTGTGAAAAGGGAAAGTAAATGTAAGAACAACGATGCTTGTGTTGAATTGGCCTTGCATAAATCTAAATAATAATGCAAAACAGTCAAAAGAAAATAAATCATTATTGTAATGAGAGATGACGATGACACCAAAGCAGAGAGATGATTTGTAAATGGTGTTGGAGGCACAACCATGAGACGACTAATGGACGTGAAGGCACGTCTCTTATTCATCGATTCATTTATTTGGTTTTCAACCGACAGCACAAACACAAGGACGCCGAGTGATTCCACTTGATCTTGTTAAACTAAACCAGGAGTTAGCAAAAAAAAATCAGCTGAATCGTATTGAATGGGAAGAAAGGGCAATTAAAAACCTCCCGTGACTCTCTCTTTTTCTCCCCCACACATTTCTGGGCTCCAGATCTACAATCTCTCTAATGGAGGGAAGTAATTCTTCACTGAGCTCTCACAATGGCAACGAAGTCATCGCCGACGTTTCTTCTTCTTGCTTTTATGTTCCCAATCCCTCTGGGACCGACTTCGATGCCGAATCGTCTGCTCTTCCTCCTCTGTAAGTGCTTGCTCCTTCTCTCTGGATTTTGGCAACATCATGAATTCATGACTCTTTTTACTCAGCTCCCCAGCTCCTCAAGTGGCGTTGTCAATTCCTGCCGACCTAGCTGCCGCCATTCCCCTCATCGATCGCTTCCAGGTCGAAGCTTTTCTGCGGCTTATGCAGAAGCAAATCCAGTCTGGTGGCAAGCGTGGCTTCTTCTATTCCAAAAAGTCTTCGGTCCAAAAAGAGCGGTTCACTTTCGAGGACATGCTTTGCTTCCAGAAGGTTTTTTCCTCTTTCCCTTTCTGCTCCACTAACAACATATTTGACTTTGTGCTCTAAAATGTCGTTCAGGATCCTATCCCCACATCCCTGCTCAAGATTAACAGCGATCTCGTCAGCCGTGCTACCAAGTTGTTTCTTCTCATCTTAAAGTATATGGGCGTCGATTCATCTGATCGTTCAACCCCACCCTCTTTAGATGAACGCATTGAGCTTGCTGGAAAGCTTTTCAAGAAAACTTTGAAGCGTGTTGAACTCAGGGATGAACTTTTTGCCCAAATCTCCAAGCAGACTAGACATAATCCTGACAGGTGCGGTGCCTTCCCCTTTTTCTCTCCCGCAGTTGCCAGTTAGTTTTATATGACCCTTTTCGTTCTTACCCCGTTACCTTTTCGCCATAATCTCAGGCAATACTTGATAAGAGCGTGGGAACTCATGTACTTATGTGCATCCTCGATGCCTCCTAGCAAAGATATCGGTGGATATCTCTCCGAGTATATTCACAATGTAGCACACGATGCAACAACTGAACCAGAGGCCCATGTTCTTTCTCTAAATACTTTGAAGGCCTTAAAGCGCTCTATCAAAGCTGGTCCTAGGCACACCACCCCTGGCCGTGAAGAGATTGAAGCTCTTTTGACCGGTAGAAAGCTTACAACCATAGTCTTCTTTCTGGATGAAACTTTTGAAGAAATATCTTATGACATGGCTACAACAGTGTCTGATGCTGTTGAGGTATCCTCTTGAATTCCCTTTTTTTTTTCTATCATAATTTTGTTCCTTGCATTGGACCGTACCTGGTCATGATATTCATCTTCAAAGCAGTAAAAAATGAGTAATGCATTTGTTCTAAGTAGCTCGTTCAAGCATTTCGTTTTCTTGTCTCCCTTTGCTTTCGGTTAAACTTCTCTCACTGCATTCACGTATCCATATCAGGAGCTAGCTGGGACAATTAAACTATCAGCCTTTTCTAGCTTCAGTTTGTTTGAATGTCGTAAAGTGGTTTCAAGTTCCAAATCATCTGATCCCGGAAATGGTATGCTTTCATATTATTTCCTTATCATTTTTCTTAATGCCTGAGTCCTACTATTACTACATTATCGATTGTTTCTCTATCTGTCATTTGCAGAGGAATATATAGGATTGGATGATAACAAGTATATTGGAGATCTCCTCGCAGAATTCAAAGCTATAAAAGATAGAAATAAAGGGGAGATACTACACTGCAAACTAGTATTTAAAAAGAAATTATTCCGAGAGTCTGATGAAGCTGTAACAGATCTGATGTTTGTGCAGCTTTCCTATGTACAAGTGAGCAGTTTATTAACTAATGACACTTTTATTTTCACATGAAAACTTGCATTTCCTTGCTGACACACATGCATGCAGCTGCAACATGACTATTTGCTAGGAAACTATCCTGTTGGAAGGGATGATGCTGCTCAGCTTTGTGCCTTACAAATTCTTGTTGGGATTGGGTTTGTCAATAGTCCGGAGTCATGCATGTTAGTTTACTAAATTTCTTTATAATCAGAACTGTTCTTCATTTTTGCTTAGCAATGCCGCTAGTGTATTATTCCTTGTGTAGCACCTTGCGATGCTTTTTCCCCCCAATTTTACGTTTATAATTCTGTTTTCTTTCTTATTGGGTGACCGATCAGTGACTGGACATCGCTTCTTGAACGGTTTTTGCCGAGACAAATAGCAATAACCCGAGCCAAGCGTGAATGGGAATTGGATATCCTTGCTCGCTACCGTGCAATGGTAGGAATGACACATGCATTTTATTTAGTTGGATCCTTCCCTTTATCAGATACCTTTACCAAATACAATCGGGTTGAAGTCATAGCATGCTATAATGTTCCTTTGTATCTGTGTCTGTGAAAATGTAGGAGAACGTGACAAAAGATGATGCAAGACAACAATTTCTACGGATATTGAAGGCACTGCCATATGGGAATTCTGTATTTTTTAGTGTACGCAAAATAGATGATCCAATTGGCCTTTTACCTGGACGAATCATTCTGGGTATCAACAAACGTGGGGTTAGTTTCCAAGTAGACGCTATATATTATAACTTTTTATTGAAAAGGTGTTATTGTTGTTTGGAATTCTAATGTGATTTGTTGCATTTGAATTGTTGTTTGCTTTCATGTAGGTTCACTTTTTTCGACCGGTTCCCAAAGAGTATCTGCACTCAGCTGAATTACGCGACATAATGCAATTTGGCAGCAGCAACACCGCTGTCTTTTTCAAAATGAGAGTTGCTGGTGTTCTTCACATTTTTCAGTTTGAGACAAAACAGGTACAGTCATATTTTTTTCAGAATCTTTATAACTGCACTTCCTTACGAGATAATCGATTTGGGCAACTTGTAGAGGTGAACCACCGATTTAATATTTGTAGGGAGAAGAAATCTGTGTTGCTTTACAAACACATATAAATGATGTTATGTTGCGTCGTTACTCCAAAGCTCGATCTGCTGCCAATAGCTTAGTTAATGGAGATATATCCTGCAGCTCTAAGCCGCAAAATGAAGTTTATGAAAAACGTGTGCAAGATTTATCTAAGGCTTTTGAAGAGTCCCAGAGAAAGAACGATAAGGTATACATTCTATGAGATATCTTGTTCTTTTCATGTGGAAGAATCTATAAAGAGAAAGTTTAACTCTGTTGGAAAAACATGGAATAACATAGTACAGTAAATTTGTCATTGATCTTTTATTCTGGCAGTTGTGAGATATTCCAATACAATTCAACCTTCCTTGCTATTTTCATGTTATTGTATGCAGAATGTTATTCCTTGACCTCTTTTCTCTTTAGAGTTGATGCTGATGAATTACCATGGTTTTATGTCGTCCTGTAGTTGATAGATGAGCTGCAAGAGAAAATTCATCAAGAAGTTTCTCTGGGTGAAGAGTTAGAAGCTATACGCAATAGCTTAGATCTTGGAAGGAAAAAATTACTGGAGGTTACCTTAGACCGTGATAAACTTAAGCTGTTGTGTGACGAGAAGGGGACAACTATAAAAGTTAGCTATAACATAACTTTTCTCTTCCTTCTTTTGCTTAATTTGAGTTGTTTATTTGTTCATCCTATATATATATATATATATATATTCTCTAGACCATGATGTCTGAACTTCGGGGGATGGAAGCAAGGTTGGCAAAGTCGGGCAAAACAAAATTAAGTAAGGAGTCTAAGTCAGAACTAACTGAAATCGATAATCAGGTAAATATATATCATTGGTTTAAATTTTGCTTCATAGTACGGTGTGCTTTACGTATTGAGTATTTTATGTTGTTCTTTGTAAGCGTTTCGGGTTTTCTTAGACAATGAATTTTCTGTCGCAGATATTATACAAGATCCAAACCGAGTTAGATGTTCGAAATAAGGAATTACACATTGCATTGGAGAATTCAAAGAGGTTGCTGAGTGAGAACAAGATATTGGAACAAAGTGTTTTCAATATTGAAAACAAGATAACAAAGGAGGTGAATTTCATGTATTTGATTTATGGCCGATTTCAAATTGAATACTTGCGTATTATTGACTCTTCAACATTTCAGGCTGAAATTCACCAAACGAGAAATGAACAAGAAAGAAGGGTGTTAAAGCTTCGAGTTTCTGAACTTGAAAATAAGCTTGAAGTCCTTACTCAAGACTTAGAAAATGCTGAGTCTACGATTGAACGTAAGAGTTCTGATATGATGTTGTTGCAGAATAATTTGAAAGAACTTGAGGAGCTAAGAGAAATGAAAGAGGTATTGATACTCTTGACGCCTCTTCATCGTTTCAATTTTCTTTTTTATCTGAATGATGATAATGTATTTTCCTGATTTAGCTAAAAGTGAAACTAGAGATGAGATGTTTATTTCATTTTCATGTTTGTTAGGACATTGACAGAAAGAATGAGCAAACAGCTGCCATTTTGAAGATGCAAGGAGCCCAACTTGCTGAGCTAGAAATACTTTATAAGGAAGAACAAGTTTTAAGGAAAAGATATTATAATACCATAGAAGGTAAGCATGGTGCTCATGTAGTTACAAAAAGATCAATTGCTGGATTTTTTATATCTGTTTTTATTGTAGATATGAAGGGGAAGATTAGAGTTTATTGTCGAATAAGACCTCTAAATGAAAAAGAGAGTTCAGAGAGGGAAAAGCAAATGCTAACAAGTGTGGATGAGTTTACGGTCGAACATCCATGGAAAGACGACAAAAGAAAGCAACACATTTATGATCGCGTGTTTGACATGCGTGCTAGCCAAGATGACGTGTTTGAAGACACAAAGGTATTGTTGTGATATGTAATTTGCCTCTCGTTCTTTGCTATTTTGCTGTGGGAACTAATATCATTTTTGTGTAACAGTATTTGGTACAGTCGGCTGTAGATGGGTACAACGTCTGCATCTTCGCATATGGTCAAACTGGTTCTGGAAAAACTTTCACCATATATGGACATGAGAGCAATCCTGGACTCACACCTCGAGCTATAAAGGAACTCTTCAAAATACTGAAGCGTGATAGCAATAGATTTTCATTTTCTCTGAAGGTAATTTATTATCTTAATACATATGTTGTGATAATAGATTCGGGCATCAAATGATAAAAAAATTATGCAGGCATACATGGTGGAACTTTATCAAGACACACTTGTAGACCTCCTGCTACCAAAAAGTGCAAGGCGCTTGAAACTAGAGATTAAAAAGGATTCGAAGGTAATATGATATAATAATATTTTACGGTTTGTAGGCACATAAGTTTGATCTCATTCATATTATGTTTTCTCAGGGTATGGTCTTTGTCGAGAATGTGACAACTATTCCTATATCAACTCTGGAGGAACTGCGAATGATTATTGAAAGGGGATCTGAACGACGACATGTTTCTGGAACAAACATGAATGAAGAAAGCTCAAGATCTCACCTTATACTTTCGGTTGTTATCGAAAGTATTGATCTTCAAACTCAGTCAGTTGCGAGGGGCAAGGTGACAAAATTCACGATAGTTTCTTTCACTTTTCAGCTTGGTCCACCATATATGAGAGAAAATTTTGTTATATTTAACTTTTTCCGTAAGAAAAATGGTTCGTTATCATCAGACGTATTTGCTGAAATCATTGGTCTGGTACAAGGTGTTAAACCTTAGATCCATATTATGAAATAATGAGTATACTCATTGTCGCTCTCCTTCTCAGTTTCCTGGATTATATGGTAAATGAGTATTTTCCGTGGTGACATTCTATAATATTCCGATCTTCTATTTGTTAATTTTGCAGTTGAGTTTTGTGGATCTTGCTGGTTCTGAGAGGGTAAAAAAGTCAGGCTCTGCTGGTTGCCAACTCAAAGAAGCTCAAAGTATTAACAAATCACTTTCTGCATTAGGTGATGTTATTGGTGCTTTATCTTCTGGCAACCAGCATATTCCTTACAGGAATCACAAGTTAACAATGTTGATGAGCGATTCATTGGGCGGCAATGCGAAGACGTTAATGTTTGTTAATGTATCTCCAGCCGAATCAAATTTGGATGAGACATACAATTCGCTTCTGTAAGTCATGACTTCCCATATGTTGTATTATATACTTACATTTTTGCAGCTTACATATATAATGTAGATACAATTGTCGATTAGTGTGTTAACATGGATTTATGAAATTGTATTTGTCAGATACGCATCGAGAGTGAGAACGATCGTGAATGATCCCAGTAAACATATTTCATCCAAAGAGATGGTGCGATTGAAAAAGTTAGTAGCATATTGGAAAGAGCAGGCCGGTAAAAAAAGT